>ML660200.1:52045589-52299981 GCA_007570785.1 Antilocapra americana | reverse complement strand
TGTGTGTGTGTGTGTGTGTGTGTGTGTGTGTGTGTGTAGGGGGAGGATTCTCATATTAACAAACTGACTGTCCTACAATTCAGCTCAGTTCTGACACTACCTACCCAGAGGTTACATTAAATCCGGCTGGTTAAGGGTTTAATCCAAGACTGTCCATTTTCCACTTTAGAGATCAGTAGCAAGTCCAAGTTGTCACTTGGGCTTCTAAAGAAGGGCTATAGATTGGAATTTCCAATGCTCCTCTCTTTGGATTTGATTCATTTGGTAGAGTAGCTTACAGAATTCAGATAAATTGGATTACTCACTGGATTAAAGCTATGCTGATATATAATTTTTCACATATCAGATTTTCAAAAGCTGTGAAAAGAAGAGAAGCATAAAGCAAAGGAGAAAAGGAAAGGTATTTCCATTTGAATGCAGAGTTCCAAAGAATAGCAAGGAGAGATAAGAAAGGCTTCCTCAACAATCAATGCAAAGAAATAGAGGGAAACAACAGAATGGGAAAGACGAGAGATCTCTTCAAGAAAATTAGAGATACCAAGGGAACATTTCATGCAAAGATGGGCTTGATAAAGGACAGAAATGGTATGGACCTAACAGAAGCAGAAGATATTAAGAAGAGGTGGTGAGAATACACAGAAGAACTGTACAAAAAAGATCTTCATGACCCAGATAATCACCATGGTGTGATCACTCACCTAGAGTCAGACATCCTGGAATGTAAAGTCAAGTGGGTCTTAGAAAGCATTACTACGAACAAAGCTAGCGGAGGTGACAGAATTCAGCTGAGCTATTTCAAATACTAGAAGATGATGCTGTGAAAGTGCTGCACTCAATATGCCAGCAAGTTTGAAAAACTCAGCAGCCACAAAACTGGAAAAGGTCAGTTTTCATTCCAATCCCAAAGAAAGGCAATGCCAAAGAATGCTCAATCTACCACACAATTGCACTCATCTCACACGCTAGTAAAGTAATGCTCAAAATTCTCCAAGCCAGGCTTCAGTAATATGTGAACCGTGAACTTCCAGATGTTCAAGCTGGTTTTAGGAAAGACAGAGGAACCAGAGACCAAATTGCCAACATCCGCTGGATCATCGAAAAAGCAAGAGAGTTTTAGAAAAACATCTATTTCTGCTTTATTGACTATGCCAAAGCCTATGACTGTGTGGATCACTATAAACTGTGGAAAATTCTTAAAGAGATGGGCATACCAGACCACCTGACCTACCTCTTGAGAAACCTGCATGCAGGTCAGGAAGCAACAGTTAGTACTAGACATGGAACAACAGACTGGTTCCAAATAGGAAAAGAAGTATGTCAAGGCTGTATATTATTGCCCTGCTTATTTAACTTTTAGGCAGAGTACATCATGAGAAACACTGGGCTGGAAGAAGCACAAGCTGGAATCAACATTGCCAGGAGAAATATCAGTAACCTCAGATATGCAGATGACACCATCCTGATGGCAGAAAGTGAAGAGGAACTAAAAAGCCTCTTGATGAAAGTGAAAGAGGAGAGTGAAAAAGTTGGCTTAAAGCTCAACATTCAGAAAACTAAGATCATGGCATCTGGTCCCATCACTTCACAGGAAATAGATGGGGAAACAATGCAAACAGTGTCAGACTTTATTCTGGGGGGCTCCAAAATCACTGCAGATGGTGACTGCAGCCATGAAATTAAAAGACACTTACTCCTTGGAAGGAAAGTTATGACCAACCTAGACAGCATATGAAAAAGCAGAGACGTTACTTTGCAAACAAAGGTCTGTCTTTTCAAGGTTATGGTTTTCCCAGTAGTCATGTATGGATGTGAGAGTTGGACTGTGAAGAAAGCTGAGCACTGAAGAATTGATACTTTTGAACTGTGGTGTTGGAGAAGGCTCTTAAGAGTCCCCTGGACTGCAAGGAGATCCAACCAGTCCATCCTAAAGGAGATCAGTCCTGGGTGTTCATTAGAAGGACTGATGTTGAAGCTGAAACTCCAATACTCTGGCCACCTGATGCAAAGAGTTGACTTATTGGAAAAGAGTCTGATGCTGGGAAAGATTGAGGGCAGGAGGAGAAGGGGATGACAGAGGATGAGATGGCTGGATGGCATCACCGACTCGATGGTCATGGGTTTGGGTAAACTCCAGGAGTTGGTGATGGACAGGGAGGACTGGCGTGCTGTGATTCATGGGGTCACAAAGAGTTGGACGTGACTAAGCAACTCAGCTGAACTGAACTGAAGTCTGATTGTCTTTGTATGATTGTAAATTGTAACAAGTCCGTGGAGGTTAATTTGGCAAGATCAATCAGTCTTACAAGCACATATACCATTGAATATATTCTATGAATAGATTTGACACATAAAATGATGTAGGTACAGGTTATTAATTGAAGCATTACTTGTAATACCAAGATTGGAAACAGTCCAATGACCATCAATAAAACATCTGTTAAATAAATCATGATGCATTCATATCTTGAGTTGGCAAAAAATTTTGCTCAGTTTTCTTTCCATAAGATGTTATAGGAAAATCTGAATGCACTTTTTGACCACCCAATATAAGGGCTTCCCAGGTGGTGCTAGTGGTAAAGAGCCCACCTGCCAATATAGGAGACTCAAGTTCAATCCCTGTCAGGAAGTTCTCCTGGAGAAGGAAATGGCAACCCACTCGAATATTTTTGCCTGGGAAATCCCATGGACAGAAGAGCCTGGTGGGCTACAATCCATGGGATCATAAAGAGTCGGATTTCACTGAAGCAACTTAGCACTCAGTATTCTAAGTGACTTCCTGGTAGCAGCTGGTAAAGAATCCACCTGCAATACAAGAGACTCCAGTTCAGTTTCTGGGTTTAGAAGATCTCCTGGAGAAGGGATAGGCTACCTGTTCCAGTCTTCTTGGGCTTCCCTGGTAGTTCAGATGGTAAAGAATCCACCTGCAATGCAGTAGACCTGAGTTCGCTCTCTGGATTGGGAAGATCCCCTGGAGGAGGGCATGGCCACTCACTCCAGAATTTTTGCTTGGAGAATCCCCATGGGCAGAGGAGCCTAGTGGGCTACAGTCCATGAGGTCGCAAAGAGTTGGACATGACTGAGCGATTAATCACACCATACTAATGGAAAAATATACAGCTATCAGTTCAGTTCAGTTCAATTGCTCAGTTGTGTCCAACTCTTTGAGACCCCATGAACCACAGCACGCCAGGCCTCCCAGTCCATCACAAATGCCTGCAGTCCACCCAACCCATGTTCATCGAGTCGGTGATGCCATCCAGCCATCTCATCCTCTGTTGTCCCCTTCTCCTCCTTGCCCCAATCCTTTCCAGCATTAGGATCTTTTCCAATGAGTCAACTCTTTGCATCAGGTGGCCAAAGTATTGGAGCTTCAGCTTCAACATCAGTCCTTCCAATGAACACCCAGGACTGATCTCCTTTAGGATGGACTGGTTGGATCTCCTTGCAGTCCAAGGGACTCTCAAGAGTCTTCTCCAACACCACAGTTTAAAAGCATCAGTTCTTCGGCACTCAGCTTTCTTCACAGTCCAACTCTCACATCCATACATGACTACTGGAAAAACCATAGCCTTGACTAGACAGACCTTTGTTGGCAAAGTAATGTCTCTATTTTTCAATATGCTATCTAGGTTGGTCATAACTTTCCTTCCAAGGAGTAAGTGTCTTTTAATTTCATGGCTGCAGTCACCATCTGCAGTGATTTTGGAGCCCAAAAAAATAAACTCTGACACTGTTTTCACTGTTTCCCCATCTATTTCCTGTGAAGTGATGAGACCAGATGCCATGATCTTAGTTTTCTGAATGTTGAGCTTTAAGCCATCTCTTTCACTCTCATCAAGAGACTTTTTAGTTCCTCTTCACTTTCTGCCATAAGGGTGGTATCATCTGCATATCTGAGGTTATTGATATTTCTACTGGCAATCTTAATTCCAGCGTGTGCTTCTTCCAGCCCAGCGTTTCTCATGATGTACTCTGCCTAAAAGTTAAATAAGCAGGGCAACAATATACAGCCTTGACATACTTCTTTTCCTATTTGGAACCAGTCTGTTGTTCCATGTCTAGTACTAACTGTTGCTTCCTGACCTGCAGCTATAAAAAGAAAGATAATGAGGATGTGCTCTATATTGTACTGATACAGAAAAATCTCCAAGATATACTTAAGGGAAAATGCAAGATACAGAGCAGTATGCACTATCCGCTACATTTTGTGTGATGAAAAGAAAAAAAAATTCATGTAAGTATATGCTTACATATATACATATTGTGAAATAATATCCAAGAGACCAGTAACAGTATATTGGGAGAAGAAAAGGGGGGGAGACCTAATGAATGGGAGATAAGGAAGGAAGAGACTTTCACATTTATAGTTTTTAAATATTTGAGTATGAGTATACATTATTTATTCAAATATTAATATGTAAATAGGCCTATACCCTGGTGATGCAGTGGTAAAAAGCTTGCCTGCCAGTTCAGGAGACACAAAAGACATGAGTTCAATCCCTGGATTGAAATGGATAGGGAAGATCCCCTGGAGGAGGGCATGGCAACCCACTCCAGTTTTCTTGCCTGGGAAATCCCATAGACAGAGGAGCCTGGCAGGCTACTGTCCAAGGGAACACACAGAGTTGGACACAGCTAAAGCTACTGAGTATACAGTGCTTGCTTAAAAATATCAAACAATTCAGAAATACACAAGGTAGGAAGTAAACATTCCCCTTCTCCTACCCCTACCACTCAGAGGAAAACCAGTGCCGACAATTTAGTCATTGAGAAGCAGGTAGGAAGTTTTTTTTAAAGCATGTGTTAAGCAAGGAAAACATTAGTTTTTGAGTCCCTGAAATCAGGTAGTTGCGACAGTGCCAGCCCTGCTTACACCCAATATGAGTAGCTAAGATCAGTGTTGATCCCCCTTTACAGGCTCACAGTGAGCCACTGGCCTTATATAGCATGCTCAATCCCATATGTAGAATTGAGGTTAGAAAATATTTCTGAATTAAGGGCATTGTAAAAGTGAATGGTAGAGATTATTAGCTACTGGACCAAGTGTTATGTTTTGAAATTAAGACATTAATATTTCAGCAAATGGAAATGTTTATGCAGTCTTCAAATTCTTGGCAGTAGTACCAGAGAATTTAGCCAGCAAGGACTCTTAAGTTACAAACATAAAGAGTTGCAAAGAACACTAAGAATTATTCCTTATCTTCCACTGCCATTATTAAAAATATTTATAATATTTTCTAACTGGAATCTGACATTACCTTATAATAAAGCAAAGCTCATGTTACAGAGTCTCCTTCAAGGTCATGTTTGTTTGACTCAGAAAATTCCATGATGAGTATAAAATGAATGTCACAAGTATCTAACAAAAAATGTACAAAAATGACATATACAGCCTCCTTATTTCAACATAAATACCAAAGTCTTAGCCAAACCAGCAGTTGGTATTTTTAATTCATGTGCTCTAATACAACACAACAAAATATTTTCTACAAAATGCTCTTACGCAATGTACTCTCTTTCCTGTCATCTTCTTATAAAAGCAGTGCTTTGATGTTGGAAGAAAATTCAGAAATCAACAAGTCCATTCATGCAATCATTCATTCATTTAACAAATATTTATCAAGAGTCTCCCATATCAAGTTAAATAAAATACACTAGGGATAAAACAAAATAGCTAAATCTCTAGCCTTTGAAGAGCTTAAGTCTAAGCCAACTCCTTTATTTTCATTTTGAAGACTCTTTAGGTTCTCCAAGTTCAGACCAGTTCTTTTTTATTATGCCTAAATATCAAACATTTATGAAGAGAACTTAATAGTTTATGTTTATAAATTGGCAGTGGTCTATTATTACTTCAATGTTTTTCACATCCTAGTTTTTTGGTTTAGGGTTATTATTTCATCTTCACAAGTAACTTTAAATAAATACATTATGCCAGTTAACTTCACTAGAACCTTCATTTCACAGATGAGAAAAACGGATTCAGTAAGATAAATCAACTTTCCTAGAATCACACAGAAAGTTAATTTAAATAAGTGAACCCAGATCTCTCTGTCTCTAGTGCTTATATTGCCTCTGTGATAGTACCCTGTCATAAGAGAATTTTTTAAATTCTAGGGAAAGCGTTACAAGTACTAATGCTTTCAGAGTATATGACTGTTAAACTCAGCATTCATAAAACTAAGATATGGCATCCAGTCCCATCACTTCATGGCAAATAGATGGAGAAACAATGGAAACAGTGACAGACTGCTTTCTTTGGCTTCAAAATCACTGGGGACGTTGACTGTAGCCATGAAATTAAAAGACACTTGCTCCTTGGAAGAAAAGCTATGATGAACCTAGACAGGTTTAAAAAAACAGAGACATCACTTTGCCGACAAATGTCCATGTAGTCAAAGCTATGGTTTTTCCAGTTGTGTATGGATGTGAAAGTTGGACCATAAAGAAGGCTGAGTACTGAAGAATTGATGCTTTCAAACTGTGGTGCTGGAGAAGACTCTTGAGAGTCACTTGGACAATAAGGAGATCAAACCAGTCAATCCTAAAGGAAATCAACCCTGAATATTTATCAGAAGGACTGATGCTGAAGCTGAAGGTCCAATACTTTGGCCACCTGAGGCAAAGAGGTGACTTATTAGAAAAGATCCTAATGCTGGGAAAGACTGAGGGCAGGAGGAGAAGGGTGTAACAGAAGATGAGATGGTTGAATGGCATCACTAACTCAATGGACATGAGTTTGATCAAACTCCAGGAGATAATGAAGGACAGGGAATCCTGATGTGCTGCTGTCCATGGGGTCACAAAGAGTAAGCAATTTAACAACAACAAATATATATATACACACACATACATATACCCACAATGGAATACTACTCAGCCACAAAGAAGAACGAAAATGTTGCCATGTACAGCAACATGGATGGACTTGGATGGGATTATGCTAAGTGAAATAAATCAGAGAAAGACAAATACTATATGCTATCACCTATATGTATAATCTGAGAAATACAACAAACTAGTGAATATAGCAAAAAAGGAAGCAGACTCACAGATATAGAAAACAAATTACCAGTTATCATCAGGGACAGGGAATGGGGATGAGCTAAGTAGGGGTAAGGGATTAAGTACAAACTATTATGTAGAAAATAAGCTTCAAGGTATATTGTACAACACTATGGATACAGTCAATATTTTATAACTGCAATAGCTATATTTATGGACTGATGCCTCAGAGGGCAAAGAATCTGCCTGCAATGCAGGAGACCCAGGTTCAATCCCTGGGTCAGAAAGATCCTCTGGAGAAGGGAATGGCAACCCACTCCAGTATTCTTATCTGGAGAATTCCATGGACAGAGGAGCCTGGTGGGCTACAGTCTATGGGGTTGCAAAGAGTTGGACACAACTCAGTAACTAACACTTTCACTTATAGACTATAACCTTTAAAAATTGAGAATCACTATATTGTATACCTGTAACTTGTATAATATTGTATATCAACTATACTTCATTTTTTTAAAAAAAGTACACAATGTTATTTGATTTTTAAATTCTCTGATGCTTTATATATACTTTCTTGGAAAAAAGTACTCTATAGGTAAACACAATGTACTTCTGAGTGTCTGAAGACCATAAAATTATGCTGCATCATTGTTAGTTTCGGTCATTATAATACTCTATGAACAATGTTTAAAATTATCAATGTTTTAAGTTAGTCCTTTCCTATTATATTCCTTTACCTTGTTTTTGTTTGTTTGTCTGCTTGGTTTTTTTTTTGGCTGCACTGGGTCTTTGTTGTGGTGTTCAGGCTTAGTTATCCCACAACATATGGAATCTTAGTTCCCCCACCAGGGATTGAACTCACATGCCCTGCATTGGAAGGAGGATTCTTAACCACTGGACCACTAGGGATGTCTTCATATCCTTCTACCTTTTAATCCTTGAACTTTCCTATAGCCTTATCTTTCATTTATTTGAACTGCTCTTCTCTCCATCTTTTGAATGCCCATATGAAATCTACTATATCTTTAACAATCTTATAATATTTTTACATTATATTATTACATTTATTAAGAGATATCTGACTTTTCTTCTGCTAGCCATGTTGATGTCAATGTCTTCCTCACATCCACTCTCCTCAAATTAAGCTTTCTAAGAGGTAACAGATTCATACTATAGTGATTAATGCATAACTCACTCAGAACAGGGTATAGATTGTTGCAATCATAAAGGTGATCTGTAGGAAAAATGATAATTTTGATAAAGTCCAGTGATCAAATCTGACATTGATTGGCAGTTTTCTTTGAAGATCTTGGGCCATGAAATCTGAATTGTATTCCTTGGAGTAATATTCTTCAATTTCACCTATGAGCCACTAACAACCAAATGCAGGTTTTTAGGGGCCCTTATGTATTTATAGATTTAGATCAATAGTAGAGAGTTGGTAAACAACAATCAAGAAAGAAAAACAAATATATGGAAATACTAAATTGAATTTCAATGTGAAAATTATGGCAAGGCTTTAATATATCCCAATAGCATAAAATTATGGTTCACCCTTCAAAGTTAAATGAGGTGCATGGCAAAAATTATAGGACAGCTCAGAGTTCCTACATCATTTAATTATTCACAAAGAATTGGTTGGTGTCTTACGATTAGCTCAGCTTAGTGAAAAACAAAGGTTTTGGAATGAATTAAACTGAAGATTTCAGGGAATCCCCTGATGGGCCAGTGGTTAGGGTTCCATGCTTCTACCGTAGGAGACAGGGCTTCGATACCTGATTGGGAAGCTACGATCCCTCATGCCTTGTGGAGTGGCCAAAATAAACAAACCAAAACAAACAAAAAAAATTCCTAGGATTTCACGTGAACTCTGGTGTGGAACCTCAGCCAAGTTACTGAATCATGGGACTGTGTGTCTTGGCCAAGTTACTATACTAGCTTGTGCTCAGATTTATCACCTGTAAAATGGTTGTTGTAAAGATTAGTAATAAAACATGTAAGGTGTCTGGAAGCAGAGCCTCATACATAGTATGTGCTCAGTCAAGTCTCACATGGGGCACCTTGAACAGTATACAAGGTTTTATTAAATTAAATAGACTATTAGGAGATTAAATGTTGGTATTATATGACCTTCTTCCTGGAGTGGACAATTGAAATTGAAAGGACCTATTTTTTGCTGCTGACTGTACAGTAATTACTTCCCCAAGATACTAGAATGAGCACACTTTAACAAGAAATGTCTCTGTAATGTTCCTTAATGGAGAAGTCTATAGTGTGCAGAAAAAACTTCCTCTATTTTATAAATCATTATTTTCACAAAAAATCTATTTATTTGGTGTTTAGGACCCCATTTAAAAAAATGATAAAATTGCAGTGCCTTTTCAGAACAGTAGTTAATAGATGATTTTAACCAATTTGATTAAGATTGTACCTGGTAACAACTAGGGTTTCAAAAGGAGAGGGAAAAAAGAGATAGATAGTACTTCTCAGTACAGTGCAGGAACCATGAATGGGTCCATCAATGCATGGTGAGTGGAAGAAATTCAGAGGCACCAGCTGAAAGTAAAATTTTAGTATTCTGTAGGGTTTTTTTAATAACTCAAATTTGCATTAAGTTGCATATTTTATATTTTCTGGATTTTATATGTCATGTAAATCAACAGTCAAGATACTTTCATACCATAGCTCTTTGATTTACTGAGCAGTTAAGTTTCTAATAATGAAGCATATTGTAGGGATGCATCCCTTCCTTTCAGTCAACATATAGAAAACATTACACATTAAAATTGCTGTGCCACAAAAAGATAGTCATCATCTTTAGTCATTTGGAGATGTGAATTCAATGAAAATTGTATACATATGCACATATTTATTAATAATTACATGTGTCACATATACATGTGTGCATATATAAATATACTCTATATTAATATATTATGTATTAATTATAATATATATTAATAATACCAAGTAATCTTGGAAGGGATATGGAGGAACTGAAACTCTTATTAGTTTGCCAGTGGAAATGTAAAATGGTATAAACACTTAGGAAAAGGTCTAGCAGGATTTCTTATAAAAGTTAATCATGCTCCTACCATATGACCCAGCTATTCTACTCCTAAGTATCTACCCAAAAGAAATGAAATGTATATCTATACAAAGACTTCCATATGCATGTTTTCCAACTTTAAAAATGCAAACAATTCAATGTATTACCAACATGTGAGAGGATAAATAAACAGAAGTATATCCTCTCAATGAATATTACTCTACAATAAAAAGGAACTAGCTATGGATACATGCAACAACATACATGAACCTCAGTTATGCAGAGCAAACTAAGCTAGATTTTAAAAAAGAGTACATATTGTACAAGTCCATTGATAATATTCTAGAACATGCAAACTAATTAATAGCTGCAGAAAGTAGATCACTAGTTGCCTAGAGATGGGATGGGGGAACAGAGAGAAGCAGGAATTAAAGGAGACATGAGCAAATTTAGGGGGATAATACTTACATTCATTATTTTAATTGTGTTGATGGCTTCATATATATATGTATATATATATATATATAAACTTATCAAGTTTTATACTTTAAATTTATGCCACTTACTACATGTTGAGTATATCTCAATAAAACTGTCTTACAAAAAATCATTGTGTTGATTTTTCTTTTTTTGCATTTCATCATTTATTTAATGTTTAAGCTCTTGCACATTTTTACAAGCTGGTGAACACTGACAAATTATTTCTCCACAGTACTATAACCACCTGTTCCTGGGCAGTATAAATATATGAGCTAACGTTAATACACACCATTTTATCAATTACATAATAAAAAAATAGTCAAGTATCCAAATATTAAGTTACACAGCTCAAAAGGTATATAAAATATTAAATGTATGCTCAATTCTTTAGCAGAAACCCACTTTTTTTTTTCTGCAAGAGATGCTGGGAATCACACTTCAAACAAAACTAAGTTGGTAAACAACTTCATGTAAGTATGGAAAAAATTATAAGAACTTCAGAAATTTTGATTAAGAATTGTTTTAGTTACAATAACAAAGTATTTCTACCTTTTAAGAAATACTTACTAAATTAAAGTGCATATTCTACATGGTCTGCACAAGACAAAGGCAATGTTTTGCTAAAAATACTTAATAGCTCCCTCCCACTCTTTTTTCAGGCCCTCCCTGTAAGCTATACCCCAAAGTGCAAACATTAAGATGAACTGAAAGGCTTTTGTCTGGACACACTGAAGACATGTGCTTCTGTACAATGTAGATTTTCAAAACGGAGGCTTCTACAACACAAAATGAGGTTTACAGAAAGATACTAAATAATCACTGTAAGATTTGGTTAATTAAAAAGGGAGCAAATCTGATATATACTGGTATGAGTGTGGGAGATGTAACCATATTGTGAGCAAACCTCATAGGCCTTACTTTCTATGTTTGGTGCAATGGAATAAGATAAATGATGCAAAAAAAAAAAACCACGTAAGGTCCAGAGTGTTAATCGTTCCTGGGATTTGTTCTGTATGATACTAAAAACATACCAGTATTGTGCTGGGTATTTTGGCACCTAGTCTTTCTAAATTTCTTACATATTGATAAGATTCTGGCATGGAAACAGATTTAAAGATATGATTCAATACTGCATGATTTCAGGAAAGGTCAACTGGTACAAATTATAAGCACATTTTAAATGCTGAACAGCATGAATTCTTTAACTAGTATCCAAATAGGTTGATCATAACCTGAACAGAGACTGCAATTCGGCCAGCTTGTGGCCTGGTAAAACTGCTCTTCAACACTCCTACGGAAGCTTCATTAGACTTATTCACCAAGTCAACAGGCTATCTACTATGTACAACAAATTCCATCCTGTCTCAGGTTCCACTTCTAAGCAATGCCGTCACACACCCTGGTTTTATTGAATGCAACAGTTGTTTTATTCCCAAAGGAGTCTTTGAAGCACAGCCGCATTTTAGGACGACACTTCTCCAAATTCAAAGGTTGCTTTGCTCCTCGCCACTTTTGTCTCATGAACTTACTGCATCTTCATACTTCATTCCACCCTCAATTAACGCTAAGGCGACAAGCACTGGAGCTCTGCCAAGGCCTGAAACACAATGAACAGCATTACAACCACCAAGGTCTTCATGAGACTTAATTTTCACAAGACTTAACCAATTATCAACAATCTGGTTAGATGGTGGTATGCCATCATCAAAAGGCCAACTGAGAACATGGATGCCTTCTTTCTCCACAAGGAATAGTGTCATAAGCTGCTTCACATACTCTTACTATTGTGGAGCTTCTTAAGTTCCTCTATAAATTTGTTTAAGGTTGCATTAGTTGGGTTGTGTGTAATAAGAAATCTCATGTTCTTGTACGTAACTTCTACAGGAGCTGGCGGGTTCATTTGAGCCATGTTAATTTAGTTAACTCGATAGGGATACAAAACAATTTAAAAAATTGAATACAGAAATGATGCAAAGAAACTGAGTCACCTTCAATATACTCCACTTGAAATTCTCCGTGCTTTCGAGTATGAAGTTGGGAGTAATGAGTGAATGAACCTCTTAACAAGAAGCAGCAATTCTTCAATCCAGTAATACTGAGGCAATAGAAAGGAAGAGTACTAAGGTCTACCCCATCCAGGTCAAAATTCTTGTAAAAAATGCTCTGTGGATTTCAGTTCAACACTTCTGTGTCCAGGTTAGCCAGTCTTCTCGGGGCTTCCTGGTGGAGCAGTAATGAATTTCTGCAGTTCACTGTCTGCATAGAGGTCATGCTGTGCCTGGCAGTTATCTCCACTGCGCTTCAGAAACTCCACAAATGCGTGACCGAGAACACCACAGAACTGAGGAATATATCTACTCATTGGAGATTGTGGCCTAATCACACAGCCGGTCCCGAGGCTGCGGCGGTGGCAGGGCAGGGGGTGCAGCCGTCATTGTAGGACGGCGGCGGAGGCACCCAAGTCCTGATTTTCTTAAAAATGAAGACTCAACCGTAACCCTCTGCCATTAAGTTGGATAGACTACCCTTTTGTGGCATTCACCACTTACTGGCCATGGTCAGTTGTCAAGTTTCATTACTGGACTATAAGGACTTTGAGAGTAGAATCCAAGGGTAACTCATCTTGGCCTTCCTTCTAACCCCCAGCATGGTACCCTTCATCAACTGTTATTTTTTAAATGAGTGAATTATCTGGATAATGTTTGGCAAAACATCTCAGAAAACATTTTTTTCCTGGGTTCCCTAATTAACGCTTGCCATTCTTTTAAACATCTATCAGACAGCAAATCTACATGCTTAAAAACTTTAGAGCCAGTTTGACCTGCTCAGCTACTTGCTAACTGCTGGACCATAAATAAAATTAGCTAGCCCCTCTAAGCCTCATTTTCCTCGTTTCTAAAGAGGGTAGTAATATACCTATGGGCTTCCCTGGTGGCTCAGTGGTAAATAATCCACCTGCTAAGGCAGGAGACACACGTTGGATCCTTGGGTGCAGGAGATCCTCTGGAGGAGGAAATGGCAACCCACTCCAGTATTCTTGCTTGTAAAAGCCTGTGGACAAAGGAGCCTGGTGGGCTATAGTCCACGGGGTCGAAGAGTCAGACATGCCTGAGCATGATCGCAGTAATACACCTATGTCATTGGTTTTCTGAAAGGATTAAATGAAACAATCCATATAAAGTGCATGGCCCATAGCGTAAACTCAAAAAGGCAAGTGAATTTGTACATTTACCATCACAGACTTTTGAAGGTTTATAAACTCCAAATACTGAAGTAATTTATTTTTCATCAGAAGAAAGAAAATGTAATGAGCTAGCACCTGAATCTTTTGAGGAGAGATAGCTCTAAATTGACATTAAAGTTACCTGCATGTTAGGCTTTTTAAGTAGGATACAACCAGAGAAATTTAATTTGTTGGAAGAAGTAGAAGGTTACAATAGCTTGCAGTCTTGTCAGCACATTTTATACCTTGTTCTTAGACCTTTTCATTAAAACAGAAAAATTAAAACCTTGTCATTACACGGAGAGGCTGAAGTTCCAAATAGCCCATTTAGTTTCTTCTTACACTTCACTTTGAGGTTCTTATATGTGGAAATCCTGTTATATTTGTTTGCAAGCTTTCTCTCTAGTGAAAAATACTTTATCATCCAACCTATGGGGAATTAATTAAATGAAATGTGGAAAAATGTAATCTTCAGGGATCTCTGCTGTGGGTACTCTCAGTAAATACAGTACAGCCAAGGGACTCTGCAGAGATCTGACCTAGAGTGGATGGAGCTCTGGGCTTTAGGTCCAGCCTGTTTGAAATAAAATAATTTTCTTGAGCCTTGAGCAATTCATTTCATTGTTTTGCAGTCTTTTGATTTATAATATGGGGACTAATCACATAGTCATGATTTATAAGGAATGTTTATAAAATATATGGAATAATTATTATTAATAAACTAGGTTATTAACCTCTTCCAAAAATAAGCTGCTGACATGTACGTAACATTTGTACCCGATGCTTTAGTTCTGGCCCAGTGCTAGATATGCCTTCAAAAGTTTGAATCAATTTGTCTTGCTGGAAAAACATAAATGTTCTTCTACTCCTGGCTTTGCCAAAAGCTAGTTCTGTGCTCACTGGTAACCACTTCACCCCTCAATTTCTTCAAATGTAAAAGTAGAGGGCTGGACTAGATCAGGGAGGGAAAATACATGATATAGATTGATATTCCTATCTGTCTGTGCCCAGGGCAGACATTGTTAGTCAATCACTGAAATTTTTCTACCGAAATTAGGAAGCTGCTTCTGAATTCTTGTCAGCAAAACATCATAGGCAGCCTCTACCCATCAATTAGAGCCAGCAACCGAAGTAAAACACACTTGCTATCTTTGAGATAGAGTATCTCTAACCCTTAGAGATATCTTTCAATTCCAATATTACTCAAAGATCAAAATGAGAGTCTGCGCCAGAAAGAAGTACATTGGCAAATCTTACTTCCCTTCTTCACATTCCAGCCTCTGAGTGTTAAAGACTTTGCAAGGCCTGGCCATGAGGATACTCTGCTCTTACCTGATTGCATTTTGCCGTTTATTTATTTTATTTGCCTTTGTCCAAAATGAAAACAGGTTAGTGTATTTCCCCCCCCCCCAATTCTGAAAATACATATGGTAAATCTTTGAACAATCCAGGAAAGTACAAAGATGACCGTGAGAAGTATCTGATATTCAAAACCCATTATTAATATTTGGTAACCAGTCTTGCAGTCATAGCCCTAGGTGTGTTTTTCTGTACTCTAATTTCCCCATACAGCAACATTATGTATGAACAACTTTGCACATTACTTGGATCCTGCAGTTCTCTATGTACTCTTAACATTCCATCTTTATCTGGGGGTTCCTATTCTGCAGAGAGAAACTTTGCAAATGTAGCAGCAGATTGAAAGAACAAAGGGTCTTTAGACCCTTACTACAACTACACTTAAAGATGTGGTCAAATTCTCCAGGCTCCTCTCTAGTAAACACAGAATGGAAATATTTGTATATCTGTGGTTAAAATTCAATTTGAAAATGAAATGGACCCGGTGTCTTGGGAGAAAAGCAAGTGTTCCTCCTTTACCCCTGTACCCCAACACCACTTTCTTTTCCTGCTTATTACTATAAAAGTAATATATGTTTATTTAGGAAAATACAGGCAGGCAAAAATGAGAAAAAATAAAAAGCATTTGTAATTGAATCAGAATAATTGTGATTAACATTTTGGAATGTGTATGTTTGTCTTTTTTTCCTAAGCATATATTTTTTTACGTAGGTATCAACGTACATAATTCAAAAGCATTCTTTTAAACTTCCAGGTTTTTCTCTTTACACACTGCATTGCAGTTCCCGTAGAGCACTCATTCTCGTGTGAGCAGGAAACTACAAGAGTTAAAACCGCCTTTGGTAATAGAAAACTCTTTGTATCAGTAGTTTGCGCAGTGAGGTGTGCTCACCAAGGAACCAACGTTATGGGGGTGTTTTTAAACTAAGACGCCTATTATTTCGAACACTACTGTACTGGAGTTTAGTCTATCCACTGGGCATGATGCTCCTGAAGTTCAAATTCCCTCAGCAGATATTCACAAGGATGTTACCTAACTGTCACAAATGAGGTCGTGCTAGGGCCAAAATCTCTGTATGCATTTATACCTCAATCTACTTAGCTGATGGAATATCTGTGTTCCTTAAGTGTATCTGCATAAAGAGAATATCTCACCATCATCTGTCTAATGATGTGATACTGATGCATACTGTGATGAGGTGATTTACTTTGTATGTAGCAGTGAAGAAGGTATAACATAGGAAAAATACCTTCTCATTCACAGGGAGGTCAATTGCTCCTTAAGGTTTGAGACTCTTGTTAAACTGCAAAGTACCATCCCTATATGTGACGCGAATAATTGTTAACAAACAAAAAGCAGCCAGGAGAAACCGTGTCTTTGATATTCAATATATGCTGTTTGGTTATCTATTGCTATGAAACAGACCACCCCAAAATGTAGTGGCTAAAAACTATTATAATCTCTCCCAATTCTTTGGGCTGACTGGGCTCACCGAGGCAGTCTTCTGCTGGTCTTGCTTGGAGTCTCTCCTGTACGGTTACAGTCAGCTAGCAGCTGGGGCTGAGGTCTCCTGGGGTTCAACTGGGTGGCTATAAGATCTAGTCTGGTTTCTTCACTCACATGTCTGGCTGCTCTTTCCACTTGAAGTCACATCCCCCAGGGTTTTTTCCCACAGCCTCTCTTCCCACAAAGATAATCAGACGTCTTACCTGATGGCTGATTTCTAAGACTGTAAAATTAAAAGCTGTCAGGCCCTTTGAAAGCCTAAGTGCAGACTTGGCATAGTGTCACTTCCAGCCTCCTGTAAGTTTCAGCAACTCTCAGGGCCAGCCTTGATGCAATGTGGGAGGGCTATACAAGCACAGCAACAGGTCAGGGGGTAGTTCACTCAGTGCCATCTGGGGGAACCCGCTACTGGATCTGCTCCACCTGCAGGCTGCACAAATTTAGAATTGTAACAATAATGCCAAGGGAGTTTGGATACTTTCTTTGTGAAACATGGAGTACAATGAAAACGAATAAGCAGAGGAAAGAAGGCTCAAGGTGATGGAGGACTTTGAAAACAATAGGTACTTTCTTGGGTCTTGCAAATTTGGCAGATTAGCTCATGGAGAAGGTGAAATAAATGTGTCATTGCATCACTATTATCCAAACGTTGCATACTTGGAAGGCTTACCTGATGATGTTTGTTTCTTATGACAATTCCGGAACTAAGTATTACAACTTGGTCACCCATCTCAAGCGTACCTGGAGGGTTTTCTTTCTAACGATGGCAAAGAACTCAGATATAAATAGAAACATACACAGGTTAATAGAATGTGAAGCCAATTGAGGGGAAAAATAAAATAGCAAGGAGAGCCTGATGGTAAAATAACTCCCATGGTAACAGGACAGGAAAGAAAAACCAGCATTCTGGAACTTGTCAGTGCATGGTATCTGTGCCTTCATGGCACCGTATTTAAGTTTAGAGGGCAAGGCCTAGTTTGCTCACATGATCTTGCATCAGAGTTCTGCAAAGCCCAGGAATCTCCTTGATGTGGGTGGTCCGAGACTGGCGTTCCCTCCTCTTGTGCTGAATTGCCATTTAATGCCAAACAGCTTTTTCTTAGCTGTTTCCTTAATTTTTCTTAAACATGTTCAGACTCTTATCGTATTGTCCTCCTCCCTTTGAAAATACATACTCTACAGGTGACTGAAATACTATACTCCCAGTAATCGCAGTTTTGCAAAAGTAAAGTTTATTTTATTCAGTCTAAACAGAAATTCATTGTCCAACAAGGAAATACCAAAATTTTATAAACCCCTGGAGGGCAGCCATCATGTCGTATATGACTTTATTATCACCTGCCTCCTGGGCTCACTGTCTACCTTCTCCATGTACTAATTTTAATAAGTAACTTGAATTGTTAACAATATACTCTGGTGCCATTCTTTGACGCAGAAATGTCATTTCATAATGTCTCTGCATGTTCCATGTCAGGTTCACTGTAAATCATTTATCCTGAGCTTGTTGTTAGTGTGCAGACCATTTTGCAGGCTTCTCACTTAACAGCTGAAAGTTTAATTCAAATTGAAGAAACTTACTTCAATCACAGGCAATTAATTTAGGCTTCACATAAGAAATATTCGAACAGATAAATCCTGGGAGTGTCAAATTATGCAACGGAGAGAAAGTAAGTTCTTTGCACCTTTTGGGGCGTTGGTCTGCTGTAGTCAGGCTTTTATGGTTTTCTTTTTCTTTTTTTTTTTTGGCGTCAGGTTTTTGAATGAAATAGTAAAACCAGTGCCAGGCACTGTCTACTCCACCTGGTTTTGCATAATTCTAAGCAATAAGAAACTGAAAACCAGGCTTGTTAAAGAGCTAGAAAGAGTGCTATTGCATAAGAGAAAACAAAACCAAACCATTTCTCTATTCTTTTTTCAATCATAATATTTCACAATATTCCTGTTTTCAAGTACTTGAAGTTTGTTCTGGGCACTGATAAATTTTTAAATAATTGTTTTTAATGTGCAGTGATTGGTACACATTCATTGTAGATTTAAAACATACTTAAAGTAACAAAGAGAAAGATAAAAATCATTCAAGGTCCTCCAACTATTAATGTTACTATTAATATTTTGAAGAACGACTTATTTTCTACGTACATGTTTTCACAGAACGGGTCCACACTACACAGTTTAATAACTTGTTTTTCTTGGGTGTGTTTTTATTTAAAATCGAGTACGTGAAAACTTCTAGAGGTTATGACACGTTTGTAGTATCGAACAGGGTTAAAAATCGCCATCTACGGTGTGGCGTGTGCACTCTGGTGGGACGAGAACGCTCCGGGTGGGCAACATCGACCCCTCTCCGATCCAGACAGACGTTTGCTCTCGGCGCCTGAAGCCCGGCGAGAGTGCAGGGCGTGGGAGTAAGCGGAGGGCGATCGGGGTGACTGCGAGCACGAGCTCCCGCGCGGCCCCCTTTTCCGCCGGGCCCGCCCCACTGGCCCCAGCCCCAAAGCCAGCCGGCGAGAGGGCCGCTCGCGGTGCCTGGGCCCCCACCCCCGGGGCTGGCGCCGCTCTCGGCGGTGGGGAGAGATAAAGCGGGCAAGGTTCTGCAAATCCAAAGCAGGGAGGCGCAGCTCCGGTAGCAGCGCCTTGGCCGGGTCTCCAGGCGTGTTTGCTTCAACTGTTTAAACTGTTTCGAAGCGCCCGAACCCCAGCGACCTTCGGCAAACAAGTTTAATCCCGCGGGCGGGGAGCGATGGCTGCATTCGCAGGAAGGGCAAGAGGAGACCGGGGAGCTCCGGGGGCCTCCTCCCGGCACCCCGCCCGCCCGCCCGCAGCCCTCCCGCGCCCCGGGACCGCCAGCTTCCTGCGTCAGCCCGGGGAGGGCGGGGGTTTCGGAGGCTCGGCCCGCGCGGCCCGCGGGGACCGCAGCGCCCGGCTCTCGCCCCGCCCTCGGGGGGCGGAGCGGGGCTGGAGCCGGGTCGGCGACTCGGGCCGAGTCCGGGAGAAGCGCGTTCCGAGGGTGCCCCGCGTCCGCACCGAGCCGCGGCAGCCGGAACGGGGCCGCCGTCGGGGAGCCTCAGAGCGCCGTCCCCAGCCCAGCATGATGGACTTGGAGCTGCCGCCGCCGGGACTGCCGTCCCAGCAGGTGGTGCCGGGCCGGGGGCCGGGGCGCGGGGGAGCGGCGGCCCGGGAGGCACGGCCGCCCCGGCCTCGCGTCCCGTCTGTGCCGGGGCCGGGAGGGGCGACCCCAAGGCTTGCGAGGCGCGCGGGGGCGCGGCCGAGCGGTGCTGCTGACGGCGCGCCCGCAGCCCCCGAGGGCGGCGGGGCTGGGGCGGGGGCTACGTCTCTAGCCGAGACGCCGGAGCGGCCGGGAGGCAGCCGGCCGGGAGAGGGCGGACGCCGGCGGTCTGAGCCGGCGCGGCCCGGCCCTTCCGGGGCCGCGCGGCTCCCCCGCCTCGGAGCCGGCAAAAATGTGCCTAGTCACGGGGCCGCTCTCGGGGGAACTGAGGTCTCCGGGCTGGGGCCCGGAACCCCCCCTGCCGCTGCCCCTCCGCCCACACCTCCGCGGGCGCTCCTGCCCTGCCGAGCTCTCCTCGGCAGAGTGGTCGGTCCCGCCTCGCGATCGCCCTCAGGCCACTGGGCGAAAATGCCCAGCTCCCAGGGTGGGGGCAGGAGGCGGTCACCAAGAGCCCAGCGCACTCGGTGTCTCCGACGTGCGGCTATCGAACCCGGCCCCGCGCGCCGCCCAGCCCCGGGGGCGAGGTTCGGGCTCGCGGAACGCCGAGCCGGCCCCCAGCAGTCCGCCGGCAGGGCGGGCGGCGCGGTGGGCTCCGCAGTCCGGCGCGGCTGCGTCGCCCACCCCAGCCCGGCTCCGCGCGGCTGCTCGGTCCCGGCGCCGTGACCGCGGCCGGTCGGCTGTCACGGCGGCCCTCAGTGGGCCCTTTCCTGCTTCGTAGCGTGCAAACCTTGCCGCGCCGAGGCCGAGGGACAAGTTGGAGCTCTTGATCTGTTGCGCAATTGTTATTTTCCCCAGGGCGGCTTTGTCTTTGGATTTAGCCTTTCGGAATTGCAATTCCAAAATGTGTAAGGCAGGATATTCTGTTCTCTGCTGTCAAGGGTAAGAATTTCGACTGTAGATTAGCATTTCTGTTGTTTTTAGGCTGTTACTAAATTTTGTGCTTTCATACATGGTTTCTCTTTGGGGTGCTTTATGTAGTTTTCCTCTTCTGTTTGAGAATTTGCCTCAATTGCTTTCCTAGTATGTTGCTTCTTTTGAGAGGGTAGAGGGTGGGACAGCTGTGTCTCATAAAGCTTTGCTAACAAGTTCTGTAAATGTCGCAAATGGGAAAACAAGTTTCTTTTGTAGGGACTTTTTAAAGAAGTGGCTAGTTTTATTTCCAAATTTGTGTGTGTGAATGAGTTCTTTGGAAAAATATTTAGTTCAAGGAAATGTGTAACCTAATAGGAACGATAAATATACTTATGCTATTAAACATCAAGTTTTAGACTAATCCTGAAGTAAGGTTTTGAGTTATTGACAATGTACTGACTGTGCCTTTTTTTTCCCTTTAAAGCTGTTTGCCTTGAACTTTCCCCCAGTAATGATTAAGATTGTATTCCTCCCTCCCCACGATATGAAGAAGTAAATTGTGCTTTCTGATTTAGCTGCTGTTCAATCCCTATAGCCATTTCTTCAATAATCTGTATGGCCAAAGGATATATGATGCTAATGGACTTTAGTTTTGCTAGATTCAGGAATGTAGCCTAGAATGTTACGTTACTGAAGTATTTTTTCTTTCTTAACTATGTAATTTAACATTCCGTATACAAAAGTAGGTAAAGCATCTTTACTGCTTTTTCTTTTAAATGTGAACTTTCCAATTATGTTTGTTAAGGTAACTCCCTTTCCACCCTTTGTAATCATACCTCAGTTTGCACATGTGAAGACTATAAAAGAAAATGGAATAAAATTTCGAGTTAATTGCATGTCTGTAAGATTTATATTAAATCGTTGTAGTCCAGGAAGATTTGGACAGAGTCATAAGTGGGTTCTAACCTTTTGTCAAAGAAACACTGGGTGTGAGGTGGTACAGGGATAAAAGTTCTTCCCCCTTTGTGCAGAGGAGGTGTTGATGAAGAGCAGTAGAGTTTTACATTCTGAATTTCCATTAACTGGAAGGGACCCTTTTCAAAGCTGTTTTGGAGAAAGTATTTTTGCATATGAGGAATGAAGTTGATCTTGGACTAGATAAAGTAACTTTTAAAGAAAAATAGGGCAACCCTCTCATCTCCAGAAGGTTGAGCAAAAAACTTGATTTTTTAGATATTTGGAAAAAAAACCTCTTGAGAGATTGTGAAAGATTGTAGGAGGATAAAAACGTAAGTTATATCAGTCTTTCTGCATTAAAAGTACTTTGGGTCATTTTGGACTCTTTCTTGTCAACTTGGGTTTTTATAAACAGTGCTGGGAGGGGAAACCCCAAAAGCTGACTTTCTTTAGGATAACCAGGAAGAATTGAAAGCCAAATACATTATTTGTCTTTATTTTTATTCAGGAATTATACTTACGAATTATACTTACAGAGCTGCATGAGAAAAAGAATCCTCTGTGGGCTGTAAGCACTTTTTTTTCCCCTGGGAATTTCCTCTCTACTGATGGAATATATTTAAAGGGGGTTTTGCATAAATAATATTTCCTCTTTGATTTTTCCTTGATCTGGGGTTAACTCGTCGGTGTAAACTCTTGGATTCAGGAGGAGTTTGGCACTAAGATAATCGTAGATGAGTTATTGGACACTTCCTTGTGTGCCAGACAGTATGATAATTGCCTCACATGCATAATTTCACAGTCACCCTGTAGGAAATACTGTCTCCAGTTTCTAGGTGAGGAAAGAGGCGTAAAGCAACCAGGGTCCTGGGTCCTGGTTAAAGTGACTCAACTATTGAGTGGCAGAGGTGGGATTCAAACCCTGGTAGAAGGACCCCACTTCCGAAGTGGACCAAGACTAGTCAACTTTAAACAGAAGGAAACTCTTACACTTTAAAAAATAGACAAATTGAGAAAAACTATGAGAAGGACAGGTAGGAATTTAAAAGATTAATCTTTGCGTCTTTTCCAGTTACCAAGAAATTTAATAACTGTTTGTGAAGGGTGAGGTCGACCTTGAATACAGTGAAAGTAAACACAACGTGTCATTGGACCTACCACATGGGAGACTTTTAAGGAAGACTAAGAGGCCTAGCGGGGTTTAATTTAGAGAGGCAGGACCACTTGTTAATTTAATAATAGTTTTGAAAATTTCTGATATTTCAGCAGTATCTGAGATCCTGCCTTACATTTTTCAGGGACTGGTTTTCTTTATTAAATCTCTTAGCTCCTGGTGACTTTAATTTTATTTGCCTTGTTAGTTGGTACATTCTCCTGTTCCATTGGCTCTTTTTATCTGGAAATAGTCAAAAATAAATTTGGTAATGAAGAGTGGGACAGACAGGGTTAAACCTGGTTGAAGGAAAGTGGAGAGGATGGGGAGAATTTGAATTGAAAACAACTAGTGGAAACCTGTTGGTTCAAATTAAACACTAATCTCCTGTTCTGGCATTTCTGAATTGAAGCAGGCATAAAGGCTCAAATCTGTCTAATTGAAGCCTTCTTGGGGTTTTGTGAACAGTACATTTCAAAATTAAATACTTTATTTCTTAGTCCTTATCTTTAAACAGTTTGTTCTCGGAATTATTATTGTCTTGTTTGTCTGAGTTAAGGATGCTGCAGGGTTTTCAGAACTCAGTGGATAATTTGCCTAAAAATTAATCTGAGAACTCCCAGTATGTTTAAAAGCCTGGCCCAGCCACTTCTGAAAGTTTGCTGGAATCTGTTGCACAGCAGGGTTGTCGTTCTTTAGTTGCTAAGTTGTGTTGGACTTTGCAACCCCGTGCACTGTAGCCTGGCGGGGTCCTCTCTCCATGGGATTTCCCAGGCAAGACTACTGAAGTGGGTTGCCATTTCCTTCTCCAGGGGATCTTCATGATTCAGGGATCGAACCCCTGAGTCTCCTGCATTGGCCGCACATTATTTACCACTGAGCCACCAGAGAAGCCCGAACAGCAGGATGCAGGAGGATGAATGTACTAGAGGCGATATTCAACCAGCTTCCTTCACCAGTGGCTATATGTTTAAGTTTACTGTAGAATGAAGTTTATATTTTGATAATAAGATTTCTATGAGTTTTAAAAATGTAATTACCAGCTGCTTTTAAATATGCTCTAACAAACATTTATTGAAGGGGCTCTAAGATACAGACCAAGGCTTCTTTCACTGATAATGGTGTATGTTCTGGAAATGAAAGCAAAAAATATGTTCAAGTGTATAACATTCCCAAAAAGTATTAGAAGAATGCAAGTGTTCGTATACTAACCTTCCTCGCCAAGGCAAAGCAAGGTTGCTAAACAGTACCCTGTCTTGCCTAAAGTTGGGGTTTTCTCTGTGTCAGCCCCTGCCACAGTAAACACTTTTTAACTATTATGAAGAATTTTAGGAACATTGAGGATTGGAAGTGCTTTTTTAAAAACTGGAGGATAATTGCTTTACAATATTGTGTTAGTTTCTGCTGTAAAACAATGTGAATCAGCTGTAAGTACACATATGTCCCCTCCCCCTCGGACCTCCCTGCCATCTCACCCCTAGGTCATCACAGAGCACCCAGCTGAGCTTCCTGGCATGCGTCCTGTAACACCTTCAAAGCCTTATAAAATCTTTCTCTCTGCGTGAGCATATAAGTTTATTCGGCCCAAACTGTGGTAGAAATGAAGACAAAGCCAGGACAGAAGAGATACTTAGAGTACCAAATCCATCCTTCAAAGACCTAGTTGATAATTGAATGTCGCTGTCATTCATCAGCAGCCTGTATTTTGCTTTTGCTGTTGTTTGGGTGTTTTGGAGCCCTATTGATGGCTTGGCAGGGATCTTCCCTGATCAGAGATTGACCCCAGGCCAGCAGCGAAAGCCCTGAATCCTAACCACTCGGGCCGCCAGGGAATTCCCAACAGCCTGAATCCTGAAGGATTAAAAAAAAGAAATGCCCTGGCAGTGCTAAGTTAGTCATTCTTCTTCTCACAAGCTTGGATAATTGAGACTCTGAGCCCTATGATATCAACAGCATACTGATGAGATCCAGCCTCTCCATTGCTCTTCTTCAAATCAGAGAAGAATAATTGAGTAAGAAAAGAAAACTGTCAGATCATTTTGGCTTTGAAGCCTTCTTCCAAACTTAAAAGAGTTTATTTTCTGCATTAGGCAGTACTCCTTAATTACTTTTTAAAATCTCCGGTACCTGTCTTATGTATGTATCTGTGTTCTTTTCCTCTACAATTCGATTATAATTTCCTTGAGATCTTTGCATAGAGTTTATATTTGTCTCTTTTTTAAATAGATTTATGAGATGTAAGCCCCATATTATACAGTCCACCCATTTAAAGTGGACAGTTCAGTGACTGAGTGTATTCAGAGTAGTATAGCCATCACCACAGTCAATTTTAGAGCGTTTTCCTCACCCCAGGAAGAAACCCCGTACCCATTAGCAGCCACCCCCCATTTCCCTTCAGCTCTCTTAGTTCCTAGTAACCACTCATTATACTCTTATCTCTATGGATTTGTCTCCTGGATATTTCATATAAATGGAATCATAGCCTGGTTGGTTCTGTGTGACTGGCTTCTTTAACTTAACATGTTTACATAAGTTGGACCATAACGTATCATATATCAGGACTTTGTACGTTTTATTGCTGAATACTGTTCCATTATGTGGATACACTACATTTTATTTGTCCCCTCCTCAGTTCATGGACATTTGGGTTGTTTCTACTTTATATATATTTTTGCTCCTTATAGCGGTGGTTCTTAAAATGTGCTGTATGTTAGAGCCGCCGCCCGTATTTAAAATACTGATGCTCAGGCCATATGTCTGGTTAAATTAAAATCTCTGCGGGTGGGGCATCAGTATCTTTTTCAAACCTCTGAAGGAATTCCATCATGCAAGTAGATTGAGAATCAGTGTTCGAGAGGAGTGGGCACAGTGCTTGGTACGTGGAAGGTATGTCTATAGGATCCTAATCTGGTTAGGATGCTGCTTAATTCATGAAAGGAAGTGTTTTTATGTTTGATCACTGACCTTCACAGCCTTCAGATTAATACCTACATCTGAGAACTGTGTTTAAGGCACCTGGTGAATGTTCAAAATTCAGTAAATATAATTTGAGCTCTGTGATCCTTCATGGAGATTTGGGTGATAATTTTAGTGGAATTCCTCTGTTTGGTCAGGAGTGTGGTGACTGATAACCTGCAGTGTAGATTATTTGGGAATCATGTAGAGAAGGCAGTGAGGGCCAGCACGAGGCACTGGGGGGATGGAGAGCCTGGAAGCTGGGGCGCAGTGCTGCCTGCCCCCACGAAGCTCCGAGCTCTGCATTCCTGGGCCTCCTTATCTTCCTCCAGTAAAAGACAAAAGCTTCAATCTGGGACTCCCCTGGCAGTCCAGAGGCAAAGGCTCCAAGCTCGCAGTACAGGGGGCCTGGGGTCAGTCCTTGGTCAGAGAGCTAGGTCTCACCTGCATGCTACAGCTACAAGATTCTCTGCGCTAGAGCTAAGACCCAGTGTGGCCAAATAAATAAATAGTTAAAAACAAAAACTTCAGTCTACAAGGCCACTTGTAGCAACTCAGCTTTTGGATTCTCTGTGTAGGCTTCGTAGAGTCAACTTTATATTCTGACCACATTATATTTGTGCTTACCTGGATGGTTTCTGGTTTACACCCTTGGAAACTAGGGCTACCTTCTGAATTGTTTGCGAGTTTGTGTGTGTGTGTGTGTATGTGTGTTGTGCATCACACTCGAGGGTATGGTTCAGGACCTTCTGAAGCTGTCTCAGCCCTGCCTTGTGACAGCGTGGGAACAGGCCCAGCAGGGAGTGGGTGCTCCAAGCCAGCACCCATTTCTTTCAGCCTTTAGGCTCGTCTTGTGTGTGGCCCAGATCCAGTCTTTCCCGGGCCATCACCCAGTGGAGGGGTACATTAAGTCTTCCCTTGAGAGCTGTCTGCTTTTCTAACTCTAGTCATCAGTAGTTTGACATTCTTTTACTATGTCCCTCCTATTATTGCTTTAAGATTTAAGAAGCAGTACTAATCTTTCAGTTATTTTGTGCTGAATGATACACATATGTGTTTATAAAGTCTTGATACCTTAAAACAGAGGAATTTTGGTGTGAACACTTAGGCTATATGCAGTACACACTTGTATTTCAGTGAGTGGTCCTTCCTATTACATGCCCTTTCCCTCCTTTTCAGGATGGAGCCTATGTTCAGGGCGGGGAATACCACTCCACCCCTCGTGTTGGTGTGGGAGGCACGGACTGTTAACTGTATGGAGGTGACCTGCTGATAAACAGTATAGAAACTGGCTTTACTTCAGATTGGACAGCCTTTTGTCTGCTCTGCTTCAGCACAGAATTGTAGTATCACCCGTGGAGGCAGAGCCCAGCCTATCCACAGGGCATTCTGAAGGATTAGAAGCAAGGATTGATCCGGTTCTGTGGCCTTCTGTGAGCAGAATAGGAGCAGAGGTGCCACCCTGGTGGGCTCACCGTGCTTGTCCCAGTGTCTGAGGGTCAGCTTAAGGACATGTGTATTTTGCTGGTTGGTTTTACAGTTCTAGAGCAAGGAAGTCTTTCTACTATGGCTAGAGAGTATTGAAGAACCCTGAATTTTTTTGACCTAGCCAAAAAAAAAAAAAATTTTAATCCTTAGAATCCTGGTTAATGAAAACCACCAAAAATCAAAACTGTCACTTTTTTTTCTTGCACTAGGAGAATATTGTCAGTTTTGGAAGACATCATTTTGTTCTCGGGGCTTCTCATGAGACATGATTAAAATGTACGTTGAGAAACCAACTCCAGAGGACAAGAACCGGGGCAGTGAATTTAGTGCTGGCCTGGCTCCTCTTCTACCCCCAGCTCCTGTGTTCTTCCTCCTTTGGTTCCCAAGCTGAGACCAGGCCGAGAGTACGAACCAAACTGTGGGTTCAGGTTCTTTCTTTTCCTGCAGAGACAAAGGTTCACCATATGCTAGAAACTTCTTTACCAGGCTGCATGTTTGGGAGAACCCTTGGGGCAGTGGAGATCACAGGTTACCTTTCACTTGGAAAAAAGGTTCTGGAAATAAAGGGGGGAGAAGTTGGGAGGAACATTAGTTTAAAAGATTCCTTGTAATGAACCCAGGAGGGATACGGCTTTTTGGTCTCCTCTGGAACTCTTTGTTTTGCTCCTCAGCCTTGTGCTTGGGTCCTTCATGTGAGAAAAGGGAAAAGCACTTGGGATGTTTATTGTCCTGTGTTTACGCTCATTATCTTTAGTTCTTTAAACCACTCTGTTAAGGTAGGTTTGTCGTTCTTGAGAAAATTCTTTGGAGAGGCTAAGAAGCAGTCCAGAGCTTTGTTTAAGAACTAGAAAGCACAAGTATTTCAAGCAGAAGGATTTTATATAAGAAATTAATTACATAGGTGAGCTGAGAAACCAGCCAGCCCGCCTCAAGAAGCCACTTGCCAGTCCTGGGGCTGGACGGGCAGAGAGAACAGGTGGGATTCAAGGAGCTGGGACCACAGAGAGAGGGGCTCTGCCTCCCATCCTCAGCCTCTCTCCCTCTCCCAGAGCCTTGGAGGAATGTAGCTGGGAAGGGAGCCTGGGGACGGAGCAGGGGCAGGATGGGGAAGGGATCTGGAAAGTGTTGGTCCGTCCGCCATGTCCTACTCTTTGTGACCCCATGGATCGTAGCCCACCAGGCTCTTCTGTCCATGGAATTCTCCAAGCAAGAATGCTGGAGTGGGCTGCCATTAGGCCACAGGCAAATGGCCAAAGCCATCACGTAGACGGTAAGAACTGGAGCCGGGACAGGAACATTCTTTGCCATCAAAGTCCTTGGCCTTCTCTCCAAACCGTCTTCTTTTCAGAAATCTTAGACCAGACCTAGTGCTTTGCCTTTGGGTACTTGTCATACCTGCTTAGGGGCAAGTGGCATGGGCATCGCATAGACCACAGTGCCTTCTGTATTCTGACGTCCACAGCACAATTGTGCAGTATATTCCTCTGGTGAGTGGCGCGTACCACGTGTGACCACAGAGTAACTCAAAAAAATGGAATGTTAGAAACTCCTCTCCAGAGCGCAGATGGAGGCTCCAGTAGAGTTCCCAGACACGAAAGACATTCCCACTGTTGTCGTTTCTATGCCCCTACCCCCATGATGGGCCTCCGAGATGCCACGGCAGGAGAGATTATATATACAAGTTTCTGGTGTTGCTGAAAGACGTAGGCCTCTGGGTCTTGAACTTGGGGGGAGGAGGTTCAGAAAAGAGGGAAAGTATCTAAGAAGAGCAGATGGAGCCTCGCATCTCTTCCACTGTGCCTGATAAATGAAGCCTTTTCTCCCCAGAGAGATGTGGGTGGATATGGTCCCCCTCTCCTCTGCTCCAAGGGACTCTGGGAAGCCTGCGGCCCCGGAGGGAGTGGTGCCTGCCCTTTACTGGGGTTTCCAGGGTTCACCTGATAACCGCAGTGTGCCTTCAAGCTGCAGCGATGATGTGGCTGCTGGCCAGGATGATAGTGGAGACTGAGGGAACAATCTTTCAGTTCCCTTCAAGTCACAATGCACTTGCAGTGTTGTGAGTTTAGATGTTTGAAGACATCTGAATACAGGCAACTGGCAATTTCAGGAGAAAGAAATGAACGCTTACTGAACAGCTGTTAGTACAGTACTGGGTCCTGGACACACTCTCTCTTACTTGGTCTTGACAATAAATCTCTGTTGATGGCGGCGGTTAACCCCTTTTTTACAGACAAGGAAACCTATTCAAAGAGGTAAGGTAACTTGTCCAAGGCCATGCTACTCTCTCTGGCAGAATAGGGATTTAGAAAGTGTAATCACTGCTCTCCCTCCTTTCCTTCCTTGTCTCATGATTCTGGGTGTTTTGTTAGATGCTAAAGCATGAGGGGCTACTTTACAAAGATTCAATCGTTTGTTCTCAGGAAACCTCAGGATATTCCTTGTTCTTTGCAGGGAGGCCCACTGCCTCCTCAGATGGCAGCCTGTTCACGCGTCCTTTTCTGAGCTGGAAGAGGTTAGTGGGAGAGAGAACACAGAAAGTGATGAAAGTTCTAGAAACCAGAGGGACCAAGTATGTTTGATTTACTCACTGTCTGTACCAGCTCCTTCAAAACAGAACAGTTTTATTTGAGCCATTGATGGTTATCACTGATACTTACCCTTTCTCCAGCCCATGGCTACAGGGGACTGGTCCTAAAAGATAAGCAAAACGTTTTTAAAAATTTCAAGGTGACATTAAAAGTTATATGCCATGTCTCTGTGGGTCTTGACCGTCTTTTCTGCCTGGTACTCTTTGAAGTAGTTTGGAAGCTAGTAAAGGAAGCTATAGAACAGCTGAATAGGTTGAGCTATTGTGGTGATAGACTGATAGTTTAGAAACAGTCTAGAATAGGGAGGGAGGCAAGGTTGCCCACTTTCTTATCCTTTTCCTGACCATCAGCTTGAGGGAAAACAGCTTAGTGTCCTCTAAGAAAATACACTTACTCTGCATTTATATTGAATTAATTGTTATATTATCCAAGTTACAAAACTCCTTAATGCATATTGGAGAATACTATCATATCTGTTCTGTCAAAATCAGTTTTATTGTTAACTTGAAGGAGTGTGTTTTTCAGATTCTTGAGGCATAATATTTTTGTTTTTAATCAAGTACCCAAAGAATAATTTGAAGTTGATTTTTCTGTGACTAGTAGCTGTGGTCATAAGTGATATTAAATTTGAAACCTTTGTTAGCATAAGTAATCCTTTAACCCCAGACGCATTAGATACACAATGAAAATGCTGAATTCTAAGCCTAACTCTAACTTACTCATTCCACAAATATTTATTAGGTGGTAACACGCCCTAAGGAACTTTCAGGGCATGAAGTTGTTTTAATCTTCCAAGATAATGTAGCAAATATATTGTCCTCCTTGAAGGATATTTGCTTCTCAAACTGCCCCTCCTCCTAATTAGTCAGTCCCTTTGTTCTTTGTACACCTGGATTTTAGGGCAGGGCATGTTTCAATACTTAATGAGTATAAATTAATCTCCATCTCTCCTGATTAAGGTATGACCTCCTGTAGGGTAGGGATTATGTCATAGACATTTTTGTAACTCTGGTGGCTGGCACCATGCCCAGTGCTTATTTAATAGTAGTTGCTCAGCAAATGTGAGACCGTGTCTGTTACTGCACTCTCGGAACTTGGTGTTTTTAATCTGTGGTAGATGAAAGGACAGAGGAGAAAATGTCACTTGCAACTGAGATGCTCAGAGAGGACATCCTGGAGGAGGTAGCAGTATATCTAGTTTGTTTTTAGTTTTTTTTTTTTTTCAATCTGGTAAGATTTCTTTTGGTTCAAGCTGCAGTTGGAAGCCGGAGGAAGCGTGCAGGTGTGAACTGGCCTATGTTGGTGTGTTGGGTCACTAGGGCTAAAAAGGTGAACGTGGGGCTGGCTGAAGAGGGCCTTCGGTGCCCAAGTGTGGTGTTTCAGATTTATATGAGGCATCTGGAAATCACGGGAGGTTTTGGAAGGGGTAAGACACATGAGCTGGATGTGGACAGGAAGTTTCTTATGGCCTCTGCTTGGGCAGGTTAGGGGCAGAGAGATGCTGGTGCCTTGGCATCAGCCCAGTACTGAGGATCTGTAATTAATACTCCAGTTTGTGCCTCCTTTGTTAGCCTTTTAAGAAGAAATTTTTTAAACCGTACCGTGATACAGGGGGGAATTTCTCTCTTCTTGCCCTTTCCCACGATCCATTTGCTCTCACCATCTTCATTCAGAAGGAAGAGCATCATCCTTGCCTTCCAGCCCCAGGGATTAGCAGTATTCACCCAATAATGAAAACAAAGACTCTATCCTATCTTTTCTCTTCCATGGGCTTTGCTTCTGCACCCACCTGAGCTAAGAGAGGTGGGCATCTTGCAATGTTGGCGAAGGCAGCTGCCGTCTCTGGGGCTCTTCCCACCACCAGCAAGGTGCTGTGTGCTTTCACACACTAATTTTGTTCCGTGGACTCCTTGCTCCACCTTGTGAGATAAGGAGCCTTATCCCTGGTTTGTAGGGCGAGAACCAGGGTCCAGAGAGCTTGAGTGATAGTACAGTGGGATGTGCCTCAGTTTTATCCTTATTAGATGTGGATGAACCTATGTACAGTGTAGAATTAAGTAAGAAGAGAACTGGGCATGAGATCTGGCACACAGTATACACATGGCAGCTCTGAGGATTGTTATCATAAGTATACATTTTTCTTCGATGATGTTTGAGGGTGTGGGATCTGAGATTTCCTTGGCCCACTTGAAAAAAAACCCTCCCTGAGTCCACGCCCCTTGTCTTTCTTTGTTGTAAGCGTCTCATTCCCCTCTGGCTTGTCCTAGTCTGACATCAGGGCCTGATTGTTGCAGACAGAAGACCAGTCCATGGCAAGGCCTTACGTGTGCCTGGGACACAGAGGAGCACGCACTGCCCTGTCTCCTCTGTGGGGCCCTCCAGCCTGTCCATTGGATGCCCTGCTTATGTGGACTGGTACGCTGTCTCTGTGAACTCCATCGCAGACACACTCCTTTCACTGGTTGTAACTCCAGGGTTCTGAGCCTAGAAATGGAGCCATGTCCACAGGCAAGTTGTACAAACAGAAATAGCTGGGGGGTAGGAGTGCATAAGTGGAAGGTTAAACCCAGGGTGGGGCTTCCTGGTGGCTTAGTGGTAAAGAATCCCACTGCAGTGCCGGAGGCTCGGGTTCAATCCCTAGATCAGGAAGATCCCTTGGAAGAGGGCGTGGCAACCCATTCCAGTATTCTTGCCTGGAAAATCCCATGAACACAGGAGCCCTGCAGGCTGCAGTCAATGGGGGGGTGGGTCACAAGAGTCAGACACGACTTAGCAACTAAACAACAACAAAACCCAGCTGTGAACTGAGCTGACCCCTGTGGCTTTGCCCTCTCCCCAACCCATCTTTTAGTCTTCAAAGATTAAAATAAAATACATCTTTTGTAGTAACTGCTGCCAAGTAACTCTTTAAAAAGGTGAAATGGTAATGGGAAACACCTTCTCTTTAATACCCATGAGGGAGATAACATGGCTGAAAACTTTTAACACCTACTGCCTTTAGTTGTTGCTGTGTGATGTGTAATCCTTTTTACGATACTTTTTATCACAAATAAAAACTTATTTATGATATGTAAATAATCTAATATAGTGATCAGACCCAGAAGCTCAAAATTAGATGCTTCTCGTGTTCATTTCCCTGATGGCTCAGCGGATAAAGAAACCGCCTGCCAAGCAGGAGACATGGGTTCGGTCCCTGGGTCGGGAAGATCCCCTGGAGGAGAAAATGAAAACCCACTCCAGTATTCGTGCCTGGGAAATCCCATCCCGTGGACAGGAGCCTGGTGGGACAGTCTAAAGGGTCTCAGTGTGGCTCGGCTTAGTGACTGATGCTCACTTGACACAGCAGCAGGAGTTGCCTGTGTTGGTAGCATTACTGCTTCACCTCTGACATGTCCTCTGTACTTTCCAGGGACACTCGCGTACCTTTTCCCCACGTGGAAAACAGTTTGGTGAAGACAGGTGTTGGTCTGGGTTTTCTCGTACAGCCCAGAGCTCCCTGTACATTTTGCCCCAGCAGGACTGCTGTGTGCGGCCTCCTCGAAGAGGCCCTGGCTATGCTGAGTCAGGGCTTCTGCTCTGTGAGTGATCCTGTAGCACAAACGGGGGATGGATCTCGCTGTGACTAGTGCTTAGAGGTGGGTCTTCAGGCAAGATTACTTAACCTCGCCATGCTTAAGTTTCCTTGCCCCAAAAGGAGATAATAATAATGCCACTTTCCTTGCCAGTTGGTTTGAGTACAAGTGAGCTGATGGAGGTAAGTGCTTGGAAAGTATTGAACACATAGGAAGTGCATGATAAATGCACTTAACGGTTATTAGATTGTGTCGCTCTGTCCTTTACCTAGCTTTCGAATACTGACACTTGTGATCTTTCCTTCTCAAATCTTACCGTGAAGGCTCACTAGGTAACTGATGTCCTTACATATTTATTTAGCAAGTTAACTGAAACGATTTACCTTAAAGAAAGTTAAAGACTCCTGTACTGATTTTAAGAGAATGAAATGGGATATATATACTAATTATCATTTCCTTTTTAAGAGGCCCAAATTGCTGCCTGGCAGTTGACAACAATAGTGAGTTTTGTCCATGTTTATACGTTGGAAGCAGATGAAATGTAATTTGCAAACTCAGGACTAATTCATATCCTTGGTTGGAACAGATAGTGTTACTGGCCAAAATCTTGGCTTTCTTTGTCCACTGAAGCCGATTAAAAAGTACGGAGAGAGTTTGGGGGAAATGGAAAGGTGGCTTTAATGCTCAACCAGCAGGGAGGGGAACACAGTAGGCTCATGCCTCGAGAACTGTGCCCCGCCTCCAGGAGGAGTCTAGGGGCCTGTATAAGATGAGGCCTCGCAGTCAGGAGTCGGTGATGAGGAACAAAGGTGTTAGGATTTGTCAGAAACGGTCTAGACTGCCGTCAGTAACCCAGTAGTTGAGTCTGGCAGTTCAGTGGCGCTGCCTTCTCTCTGATAGGCAACTGCTGCGGGAAGGGTTGCATATCAGATGCAGGATGTATTTAGCATATAGAGTTAAAGGACAATAGGTGTGGAAGTGTAGCTCCTGCAAAGTTAGCGGGGAGGAAAGCGCACTTAGTTACAGACGTGCAGCATTAGGAGCAGTTAAAAAAAAATAGAAATGATCAGGCCTGCTCACCGGTCTCTTTATCTTCTTTGCCCTCTGGGAAAGGGAAGTTAAAAAAATAACTCCTTTTCTTTCCCTCTTTTTCACGGCGGCAGTAGTACCTAAACCCCTCTTTTCTTCCCATTCTTCTGGATGACCTTTGCAGTAATCTGGTAATCAGGAGGCCTCTGGACCGTAACATTGCTCGTTAATCCCAAGGTGGTCGTGTGGTATTGTGAGCTGTTAGTAACTCACACTCAGATTTGCACTCTCGGTCTTGGAGGAGCTTTTTGCAAACAGTGGTTAGCAATATAAACACTACCTCGTCTCCTTTGGAAGGGTTACTGTTCCCATTGTATTCTCAGGAAATAATCTGCAGTGCAGAGGAGTTCCGTTCGTTAGAATTCCCCCGCTAAGAAACGTGGAGGGCCCTCCCGTAGTTGCCTGGAGCTTCACTGTCATTGGCCACTGGTCACTTTTGAGCACTTGAAGTGGAACTGGTGTCACGGAGGGTGTGCATTTTTTTATTTTAATGAATTATGATTTAAAATTTAAAACAGAAGTAGGGTAGGATATTTTTCTGTTGAATATAACTATTTTGGTGGGACCACATTTTATGTGATCATGTCATTTGATCTTTGTTACATTCGTTGAGTGTTTTGTCACTTGTAATAGCTCGTTAATAATTTAAAATTTTTGGTTACAAGGTAAAATGATATTTTGATATATTGGGTGAAATAAATAATATTGTTTAAATCAAATTAACTTTTTTCTTTTTTTGTAAGGCTACTAAAATCGTTTTGGGCTTCCCAGGTACTCAGACAGTAAAGAATCCTCCTGTAGTTTAGGAAACCTGGGTTTGATCCCTGGGTTGGGAAGCTCCCCTGGAGAAAGGAATGGTAACCCACTCCAGTATTCTTGCCTGGAGAATTTCATGGACAGAGGAGCCTCGTGGGCTCTAGGCCATGGGGTTGCAGGGTCGGACACGACTGAGTAAAAGTAACACTTTCCCTTTTCTCTAAAATTGTTTAGATCACACATATGGCTTGCATTAGATTTATACTGGAAAGTACTGCCTTAGAGCATCTATTACAGGTTGCTGAAATTAGCTTGCTCTAAAGTTCAAAATTAGGTTCCAGGCTTACATTTTTTACTTTATGGAATCAGAGGTGTTTAGATGAAGGGATCTTTGGACTCACCTGTAACCCAACTCTGTCCTTCTGCAGTTGGAAAAACTGAGGTTCAAAGTTGCTGTAACATGGCACGCCCTGACCCTGGATGGGTGTGGAACTTAATGTACTTTAGAGCCTATTGCTTTGCGTCCTGGGCTTCCTTGGCATTGGAAACATGGTGGGCGTCAGGGCTGTAAAGAACTTCCATCAGTTCCAGATAGAAGGATTTAAAAAGCAATTATTTCAGGCAATGAGAAAGAATTTTTATACTGTGTCTCCCATGGACAAGATGATCGATTCCATGTTTGACCTGTAAATTTTTGTTGGGCAGTATAATGATACATCCATGGGGAACAGTAGTAATAAGGTACAAATAATTCCCACACTTTGTGCGGGTACTTACTTTGGAAAACTCCATACATCTGGCTTTCATATTTTCATTTAAGGAGTTCTTTTCCCAAAACCAGAGATTTTAAGCTAGACCCACAGCTTTTGTCCTTGAGAAAAAGACTGAGAGCTTGACTTCATGTGTTTGTTATTTAGGTAGGAAGCCTGAGATCATTCAGTAAAAGTTTAGCCTGTTCTATGGTATTGTTTCCTTACTGGCAAAACTGCCTTAAGGAAGAAGCCACCAACAACTAAAATGAACACCCCTAGAGCAAACCAGAATTTTTTGTCTATTTTGAGGAACCCAGGAGGAAAGGGAGGCATGATGAGTCACTAAATGGTGATTTGATTTATGGGTCTGTCTATCAGGTTTAGAGAGGGCTGCTTCCGCTACAGACGCAGTTGACAAGTCAGACAGCCTTTGATATTTAACCTTCCTGAACCTATTTCTTCATCTCGCTAATCTTCACACAGAGTAGTGTGAGGATTAATTGACCCAGTCATGCAAGTGAAAGTGGTGTTTGTGCTCTGAAAGCATTACAAATGGAAGGGCGGCTGTCTTGAAGGGCTTCCTTTCTCCAAGAAGATGTAGAGCTATTTCTAGGGTCATCCTTGGTCTTGGTGAGCCCAGGGATGAGTCAGTCAAGTTTGGAATGTGCTTTCAGTGGGCCCATGGCCTTGACCCCATGATTTGGGACTTCTCAAGCTTCCATGTTAATTTAAAGCACTTCTTGCTCTTGGTAGTGGAGATGGTCTGCCTGAAGTCAGGGTTAGAACTGGAAGCCCTTTAGTCCTATTGTGTTGCGTATGGGCATAGTCTTTAGATACCACAGAGAATTTAGAGATGAGGAGTAGGGAAAGGAAAGCTCTTGCAGAAAAATGCAGGTCAGACTTGGGTCAGATAACGGTTCTTTAGGCCAGGGTTCTATTTGGTTGCAGGGTCAAATGCCACACAACAGTTTTGTATACTTCTGTTTTCAAAGTAATTCCTAAGATTTCAGAAATTTAAGGACTAGAAATTGCAATAGGAAAGTCTAGTTTGAAATCTAGTTTCTGTGAGTTGGCCAGAGGACCCTTCCTGGGTTCAGCTCAGTCAGATGAGACCTAGCGTCAGTTACCCATTTAGTATCTCTGGGCTTTGGGATACTCATTTATAAACTTGGTATTTGGTCTGCATTCTGCAAGATCACTGTCGGCTCTTCTTAGATACTTGTGTGTTCAGTGTAATTTAATGGCCATCTTACATGTTTCTGAGAGACACTTCCCTAGACAGAATACCTTTTCCTGGCCTTCAGAGAGCTAGTAGATATAGTCAGCCTGGTTGGACTTGCTTTCTCTTTTATAGATTATACTCCATTTAAAGTTATTATAAAACATTGACGATATTGCTTGTGCTGTATGCTGCATCTTTGCATCTTATTTATTTTATGCCACTAGTAGTTTGTACCTCTTAATCCTCTTCCCGCATCATGCCCCTCCCTTCCAACCCTCTTTTCACTGGAAACCACTTGTTTGTTCTCTGATCTGTGTTTTGTTATGTTCAGTTGTATGTTTTATTTTTTAGAGTCCATATAGAGGTGAAAACAGAATTTGTCTTCCTGTTTGACTTACTTAACCAAGCTAATACCTTCCGAGTCCATCCATGTTGTTGCAGATGGCAAAATTTTCTCATTTTTTGGCTGAGTGGTATTCCATTGTGTATATTTACAGCGTATCTTCTGTATCCAGTCTTCTCTTTGTGGACACTTCAGTTGTTTCCATATCTTGGCTATTGTAAACAATGCTGTGGTGAACACTGGGGTGCATATCTTTCTTTTCAAATTATTTCAAATGGTTTTTGTTTTCTTTAGATGTATACCCAGCTATGGAATTGCTAGATCATATGGTAGTTCCATTTTTATTTGATTTGGTTTCTTCTTGCGAATTTACCTTGTCTGGTAGAAGGACTGAGGTTGCCAATTTTGCTTGTTTCACCTGTTTAGACTGCCTGACCTCTACCTATGTGTACTGTGGCCTTTATGTTTCTTGCCCTTGCAGATTGTTTTAGCAGCTCCAAAGGCACCAACCAAGGTTATCTTGGCTGGACATAGACTGGTGATTAAAGAAATGTTTGCTGTACAACTGACTGTGTACAGTATATTCTCTTTAGTCTTAATTTTATTGTCTTATCTTTAAAAATACTGAGAGGGCTGATTTTGAAATGAGTCTGAAATTAATATAGGAGACCTTATATCAACAATTGCTATGTATTTATTGGGTGAGTACCATGTGCTGCAAGGTGTGAAGGGCACATGATTGGGGAATAGAGTGGGGAAAATGGGTATTTCTCATTGTATAATAAATAAAAATGTATATACTCCTTGACCAGCAGTTCTGAGTATCTGTCTCATAGGTAATCCTCACACATTGTTGAAATGATTTATGTACAAAGATAGCCATTGTAGCATCATTTGCCCTAGCAAAAGATTAGGAATAACTTAAAAGTCCAATGAGAGACTGATTGAGTAATTAGATTATTATAATAAAGTCCAACCTTAAAATACTGCTCAGTCATTAAAAATAATGGAACAACTTTATGCCCTGATGTAGAACCATCTCTAAAGTATATTAAATAGAAATAAGTGTGGAATGTTATGATTGTATACTACTTGTGTGTCTGTGAAATGTGTTAGTCCCTCAGTCATGTGCAACTCTTTGCAAGCCATAGACTATATCCCACCAGGCTCCTTTATCTGTGGAGTTCTCCAGGCAAGAATACTGAAGTGGGTAGCCATCCCCTTCTCCGGAGATCTTCCCGACCCAGGGATCGAACCTAGGTCTCCTTCATTGTGGGTGAGTTCTTTACCACTAGCACCACCTGGGAAATACGTGCCTGTGGGTGCGTATTTAACAGAATGTCTTCCTAAGGACACAAAAAACTGATGCCAGTGGTTGCCTTGGGGAAAGCTAACTGGGAGATTACTTCTGTAGCTTTTAAATTTATCCTGTATACAGATGCCATCTATTAAAAAAGCCATTGTAATGCCCTGAAGGACTCTGCAGTTTAGTTGGACCGCTGTAAGAAAGCCCAGATAAGATATACAGAGAAAGTACTGGGGGTGAATATTGGCTTTATGGGAAGATTGATTTAAATGCTAAGCTTGTGCAGTTGACTGGATTTGCCTAGTTGTCAGGACGGGCAGGTCTGAGTGTCAGTGAGCTGGCTTCCAGCCTTAGCATCCCACCCGGCAGAGGGCATGGGGCTGAAGCAGTTTGCAGTCTTTGTCCTGCAGTGGTGGGAAGCACCCTCAGGCTGGACATCAGATCTGAATTGGAGTTCTGGCTCTGCCACTTGCCAACTTGTGATTTGGGGCAGGGGTGCCAGAGACTCAGAGCCTAATTGTGCTCATCCACAGATGAAGATAAACCACCTCCCTGATGCTGTGCAGTGACCACTCCTGCAAACCACGAAGTGCTTTGCAAACACCAGCTGAAATAGAAGCTGCGAGGAATTGGTTGCCTGGCAAGCTGGGACCAGAGGTGCAAATTAAAAAATTACAGCAAAGCAAAAATGTATCTTTCCCACCCCCTGCCAAGTAACTGGGCTACTGCTGCTAAGTCGCTTCAGTCGTGTCCGACTCTGTGCAACCCCATAGACACAGCCCACCAGGCTCGCCCGTCCCTGGGAGTCTCCAGGCAAGAACCCTGGAGTGGGTTGCCATTTCCTTCTCCAATGCATGAAAGTGAAAAGTGAAAGTGAAGTCTCCCAGTCGTGTCCGACTCTTAGCGACTCCATGGACTGCAGCCTACCAGGCTCCTCCGTCCATGGGATTTTCCAGGCAGGAGTACTGGAGTCAGGTGCCATTGCCTTCTCTGAAATAACTGGGCAGGAGTCATAAAATTAGATGTTAAATTAGAAAAGTAGACCATAGTAGTTTTGGAATCCTTGACCTTTGATCTCGGCACAGTCATTTCACCCTTCAGACCAGTTTCCCTGTTTGAAAAATGAAAGGGGCTATGTGCTTCCTCTGGGCCCCTCCAGTCGCCACGTTCCGTGACAGTGTGGCATTAGCAGTAATTCCCATCTCATCTGAGATGAGTCTTGCTGACTGAAAAGCCCACATGCAAGGAGGAAGTCTCTGAGAATTTTCCTTGTGCTGGAGAATCTGAGCTTCTGGGCAGAAACTGGGGGTGGGGGCAGGATTGCTGCCCCGAAGAGGGCAGACCGGAAAGGCAGGGTGAGTGGAGAGGGGTTGTCTTCTCCACCTCCAAAACCTCCTTTGATTTCCAGTATTCATACAGACTAGACGTTTGGAAAAACCCAGCTTACCCCCTTGTTTAAGTGGGTGGGATGTTCACGTGCTTGTGACTGGTGAGCTTTGTGACTCCTCTGCGAGGTCTCTGCAGTTTAGTGACATTTCCTCTGTGCTGTCTTGGCCCCTACATGCTTTTTTCCTCACATCTCTAAACTGAGATCAGAGACTGTCCTCTGTTGACCTCTGTGTCCCCAGCATCTAGCATAGTTCCAGGTACCTGTATGTATTCGATGGGTAGCGGGATTAATGATCCATTTCTGTACACTAATCTTATTAATCTTTACTATCACCTTTATTATATAAACTATCACCATTCTGGTAAAGTGACATTTTAGCCATTAGTAGCTTATTATTTTGAGAAGTATTTCATCCTTAATAAAGTTAACACTAAAAAATAATTAAACAGACCCCCCCCTTTGTAATGTTGTTTTAACAGGGTGTACAAAAAAAAAGCTAAGCATTTTAGACAGTCTCTGTATATTACACTATATGCATATCTAAGATTCATCACTGTCACTTTCACAGGCTTGCCGGTCTTGAGCTGGCAGCAAGTAACAGGCCTGATCCCTGGCCCAGTTCTTACCTTTTAGAGCTAATTGTAAGCAGTTAAATCTGAAAAGGAGCTTTAAGATTAAAATAAATAATTTGTTTACAAATTTAGGATTCAAAGAGGGTGAAGGATCATTAAGGGGGTTTAAAAGTGGCAGGAGTAGCTAAAAGAGTTCCAGGATTTCGAGCATGCTGGGGCACTGCCCTCCCTCGTGGGGGCGGGGCGCAGGGGCAGGAGACTGAGCAAGCAGGGCTGTTTGACCCCAAGGTGGGCATCTGATGACCTGGTCAGCTCACACTTCGTTAATGTCAGCGTGTATGTTGAGTGAAGTTAGAGAGTTAGAGCCAGTGTTCCTGAAGGTTCTGTTGGTAAGAAAGGGTGTGTGTGTTTTCCTATAGAATCATTCTAGTAGTGATAACAGACCTATTCACAAAGTTACTCCACACAAAGTGTGGAGTGCCGCATCCAGAGCTGAATGCCTTCATGGCTTGTTCAAAAATGGAGGTGAAAAAAAATGGGTCCTGAAGTTTGCTTACCAAACGAAGCCACTCGACATAGTGACTTACCCTTGCATAAGCCATTTGAGGCCCAACAGCAGTGTCCTGCAAAAATACTACAGACGAGCAGAAATTAACTCTGCTGGCATCCAGGTGTGAAACTTCCCATGGAAAAATCAGGTTCACTTTTGGAATCAGTAGCAGTGGGATCACCTGCTGTTTGGAAATTAACTGTCCTTTCTGATTTCTTTTTGGCCAAACACATATATGCCTCTAAGGAAAATAAACAGTCCAAATTCTTATTCTATTCACTTTCAAGCTTTGCAGTGTACAGACAAGTGTAGTGGATGAAAGTTCCAGTAAACTGGCTGGATCCTGTTTCTTAGATTGAATCACTGCTGAGAAACTTGTGAGCAGGAAGCAGAACATGAAAATGTACACAATAACAAGCTGGTCTATGAGGAAATGGGACCATTTTCTAGCTGAAAGACACAAGGGTAGGAGGATGTGTCTGCAACCCAGGGAATAGCAAATTTGTGATCTAGGATTTTAAGCTGTTGAATAATTCATGTTTTGGTGTGTTTTGAGGGTTTTTTTTCTTTTTTTTTAATGCTCTTAAGAACTGCTAGTTGCTGAAAACTGGAGAAATAATCCTTAGTTTACTCTAGAAGGAAAACTTGGATTTGTGGTACCTATTATTACCTATTAGGGGTCTCTGCTGACATATAAACTGGTTGCAAGGGCAATTATTTTTTAAAATGGAGCTGCAGTTACACAGAAATTAACCCAGTGACATTTACACCTGACCTCAGTGCCTGTAAGGCCTCTTCCACCTGTAACCGCCTATGATTCTGCATAAATGTTTTTTTTTTTGACCTTTGTTTTTAACCACCTACTTCACAATTGTTATAGCAATATGTTCAGAAATTAGCAAATCAGATGAGTCAAAAGTACCTGAATATGGGCAGACTATAAAGAATAACCTGTCATCGGTCTTCTCTAGAATTCTGAGAAAACTATTGACCTTGTCTTGTGTATCTTCTTGTAATGAAGCAGGAGAGAGAATAGGCAGATAAATATGAAATCGAATAGTCATCAGCGAGATGTATTAAAAACACAGCTGCTTGGTGTTATTTTACTTTAGTGATAAGGATCCATACTGCAGAGTAGGGCCTCGTAAATCGAGATCTTTTCTGTTGTTTAATCAGTCCTTCAGGATTTGAGCTTGCCCTCACTTGTTTTTGTACCTTCCTATAGCTGTTAATTTGACCTGTGTTCTTAAGGGACAGTAGGATGTGATTCATGTTCCATCCGGTTTTGCCCAAAAATAATCTGTGCAGCTTATATGGAAAAAAATATTAAACCAGATTTGGCTTTTAGGTTAATAATATAACTATCTGGGCGTGATATAAAGACTGAAATGTCTGAAAGAAAAGTATTACTGGGTGTAATTTAGACTCTGAATGCTAGTTGTTAATATTTGGATGGAGAGATCAATATCAGGAGAATAAACTTTAAATTACTATTTTCTTAGTGGAACTACATGATTTTAAGAAGAGATCACCTGGGACATTGTCTTAACACTTACACTGTGCGACTGGAAGTGAGGGTCAGTTTTTATTGTTTACGGAGTTATCGTTGCAATTTTTTAAAAACGCTTTATTAGAGAAACTTATGATTAGAAGGAAACCTCCCATCACGTTCCCTTCATCCTCTGGACAAAACAACAGGGATGGGAGAGAGGGGAAGGGTTGGCGGTACAGGTTTCATTTATATGTGAATGTATGTGATAGAAACCATTTCATTTTAGATACTATTCTAAAGCCTTAGTTTACTAAATTGCTTTAATTTAGGAGTTCATAATACCTTTGCTTTATCTTCTCTGATTTGGGGGGAATCATCGGAGAATGATAACATGCTAGTTTAATCAGAGCACTAAAATTAGCTTGCAAAAGTCATTATTCTGGGATTCTGTGTTCAAGGGCTTGTTTATCCTGGAACAAAGATGTCTGTTTTAAAGTGGTCCAGGTTAATAGTCCAACTTCAGATTTCCCGTAAAACGAGTGAACAGATTACCCAGATGGCAAACGATGATATATATGCATTTTCCAGTATGACTGTTTCCACTGGGCCAGATGGTGGTTTAATGTGAACTGTCAAACATTTCTTAGTATTAATACGTTGTCTTACTTTGTTGAAACTGAGCTAGCAACATAATTCAGAGATCGTGAAAGAACAACAGCAACAAAAAATCAGACACCAAGCGTGGCGCGTGGCATTTGCTCCGTATGGCACGTGAAAGCTCACACCCCGTGCCGCACTGCCCTCAGCAACATGCCGAAAGCCCTCGGGAACACTTTGAAGCTTAAGGAGATGCCTGGTGAAAAGCCATACCCTGCCTCTCCCCCTCCCCAGACCCTTCTTCTCTGCCCTGTTGCAGGCCTCAGGGTGAAGTGTGCAAGAGCAGTTGCATTCTTCCTTGGCCATTTTCTTTCCACCCTGTCCAGTGTATGCTCTTGTTTGTTACAGGCACCATCCCAACTATTTCCTCTTTAGATAGTTCGAGAGCTTTGCAGAGAGATGGGTCATTTGTGGAGTAAGTCACATGCCCAGTCACAGGGCTTCTTCAGGACAGCTTACTACAGTCCTGGGGCTGCGGGGCTCCCTGCCAGTGAGACGTGTGTGGACAAACTTCTGCTGTTCTTAATTATTTGAATATTTCATACAGTAACAAGTGCCCAGATTTTTTTTCTTCTGAAACTTGGGTGAAAATCTGAGTAACACGATGTATATATCAAGGCTATGACACGCAGCCCTTTGTTGCTGCATTCTGAATTTGATCAGAACACTTGTTTTACGAATTCAAAGTGGTTAAAACTCAGCTTTTGTTTTCAAGCGGATGTTTTCTTTTAGAGAGCTCTCATGGCAAGAATAAACATATAAACTTAAAAATACAGAGCAAAACCTCTGAGAACACTTTGCAACCTGTTTTGGTCTGTTATAATCTCCATGGAGGCTGCCCAGCCTGCACTGAGCAATTTGATGTTATCACTGGAAATGATATTTTGTGTTTTATGTTTCCTGTGTGTTGGTAAAGGATCTATCAAGGTGCCCTTTGCCTAATTATGTTATGGAGAGTTTTAAAACACTGAATTGGTTTGGAGCTATGCATTGAAGGGCAGTCATATCAGAAATTGAGCAGCAATTGAGAGGGTGTTACTTGGGTACATAAAAGTTTACTTAAAAGTATGTGTTGTTTGCATTTATTTACAACACTCATTGCATATGCCCAGTGGTCCATTTCCGACCTTCTTTGAGAAGGAACCAAGTGGCTTCAAGATCGAGCATTGTTTCAAGGCTTCCAGGTCTGCAACTTCATTCTTCTCCTTTGGCCTGGAGTTTGGTGTCACTTACAGCAAGCAGTAGGACCCACGCCCATTGGGAGGCATACCAGTACTTGCATATACTTTACATTTATAGAGAAAGTTCCTCCACGTTTCATTTGATCCACCAAAATCTGTATTATAGGGGTAGGATAGAATAGTTACAGCTTAACTATCTGAACCCACTCAAGACATCTCATCTGATGAGGAGAGCAGGGAAAGGGAAAGAAGAGTTATATCAACTCTTGGTGTGATTGCCACTGATAGTTTTAGAGTAAATTACAGAAATTTTCCTCCTGCCCATAGTTCTGGGTTCTAGGAATACTTTAGACTCATCGTATTTGCGAGGTGTTTCCAACATAAATTCTTCAATCCTCTTTCTTTTATGGGAAAGCCAGAGCTGGGTACTGGTTTTTATCCTGAGACCTCCTAACAAGAAGCCCCAGGCCCAGGCAGGCTGAGGAACATGAGGGAGGGATGTGGTCCATGGCCCCCAGGTGCAGAGACAAGTATCGGGGTTTCTCTGTTGTGAATCTTCTTAAGAGTTCAATGTGCTTTCCATGTTCCATTCTTGAGAAGGGTAGGAATGGACACTGCTTATTATAAAGAAACTATAGAGTTCAATTGAAACTATGAGTAAACATTTAATTTTTAGTACAAGCCTTTAGTAGGAGTGAACATGCCAAACATCTCCTTAGCACCTTGCTAGCGCCGATTTGGAGCATGGCCCACATGGGATGCTCAGCTATATTTAGACTTCCCCAAGAAGATACGGCCCAACCTAATTAGAATTTTAGTGTAGGTTTCTCTATACCTGGGCCTTTCTCTTTCATATGACCTTTGTGTGGACATGCCCTTTGAAGGCAAACAATTTTTAAAATGGAAATTATTCTCATGTTTTAGCGAGGAGCCTCCTGAGGAAAGTTGTGTATGACTGGATGCTCCACGGTTTCTATTTTGTTGCTTGTGGCCGGGAACATAATCCAGGTGAAAAGGAGGAGTTAGTTGCTCAGTTGTGTCCAACTCTTTGTGACCCCGTGGACTGTAGCCCACCAAGCTCTTCTGTCCATGGGATTCTCCAGGCAACACTGGAGTGGCTTGCCATTTCCTCCTGCAGGGGCTCTTCCCGACTCAGGGATCGAACCCATGTCTCTCACATGTCCTGCACTGGCAGGTGGGTTCTTTACCACTAGCGCTGCGTGGGAAGCCCTCAACATATCTCTGTTCTGGCACTTTCTAGTAGTGTCTAAGCCTCAATATACTTACCTGTAAAATAGCGATACATGTTCTCTTCATGTGGTTTTGAGACTTGGTTTGCATCTATCTGAATTACCTAAAACAATGCTTGGCATATATAGAAAGATCTTAATAGATGTTGCCTTAAAAACAGGTATACCTTAGCCAGTTCTCAAGAGCTACAGACATTGCTTTAACTATACCTGCTGTGTGCGCTCTGTACTCTTAAGTTAAACAGTGTAACTTATCTCATGGGTGGGATTTCATAGCTTTTAAGATTTGAACACCCAGCTTTCAATCAAGGCTAGAAGTGGCCGCTACTCGTTAGCTGGCCTGCCTCTAGGTTGGGTGATGTGCTTGTACTTGGTTGGATAAAATAGCCTGACCGCTCAGCTGAGGAACAGCCATGTTGTTCGTGTCCTTTGGAGGCTGAAGATAATAGAGCTGTCAGTGCACTGGGCAGCCCAGTGCTGCCAGCTGTTGTCCGAACTGCAATACAAAGTTCGATATTTGCACACTGAATCTACTGGCCTTCAGCCCCAATTCCCTTTCTCTGTCTTGATTTTTCCAATCTCCATCTCATTATTTTCAATGTAAATGATCTATTAAGTAGAAAGATTTAAATTTCATATTCAAATTTAACAAAAACTTAAATTTTAAATCAGAAAAAAATTGTTTTTGACACATTTATAGTTAGAAAATGTGGCCATGGTACCTAAGCCCAGCCTTGTTATATAAATCAGAATAACCAATCGCTCATTATAAGATTCTCCCCTTATGTTAGAATGCATTACCGTCCATTGTTCGCTGGAGCCATATTTTTTGGCTTGTGTTATTAAGAGGGTTATTTATCAGGAGCCTAGTGGGCACTACCCTTTTCTCAATTCTTCTGACAGCCTCTTGCTTTACCACACATCACAAGATTAATAGTCGCTAGGACTTGACCTTACCAACGTTGTCATACCTCAGGAGCTAAAACTCTGATCAAGAGGAAATTGTTTTTAGTAAGTAACCACGGAGACAAATGTAGCAAGAAATGCTAAGCAAAAGGTAATCCACTGTAGGCAAAAACCAAAAGAAAAGTGGTTTCTCACAACTCCAAGATTGACAGCTTAACTTGCAGTTTTTTTCCCCCTCTGTAAACTGGCATTTGTAGGAGGAAATTCCACATATTGTCATGTTCTTCAAACTCTGTTTCTCATGATAAACCAGTGGCTCGGGGTGCTTGCTCTAATTTTTCTTATTCCATTAAACAAGTGTGGGGTTTCTTTTGATTCAAGAACACTAACATGCAACATCTGTTACTTTGATTTTAGTGACCTCTACCATCACCCAATTCATTAATAATCCAAGTAATAAATGATAAGAATGGATAGCTGTGTTTGAAGGTGATTTTTTTAATAAAAGTGAATACATGCAAACACTGGGTAGAATTACTGTGCCCTTCCAGAACACTGGATTTATGTTCCCATTCAGATTTTATTTGTAATCTCCCTACCCCCTACAGTCAGAAGTGGCATAAATTATGTGTTATATACTATTTTAAAACCATTTTAACCATGGTCTCTCTCTCCTTTTTTGTTTTAAACATAGGACATGGATTTGATTGACATACTTTGGAGGCAAGATATAGATCTCGGGGTAAGTCGAGAAGTATTTGACTTCAGTCAACGACAGAAGGAGCATGAGCTAGAAAAACAGAAAAAACTTGAAAAGGAGAAACAAGAACAACTCCAAAAGGAGCAAGAGAAAGCGTTTTTTGCTCAGTTACAACTAGATGAAGAGACCGGTGAATTCCTCCCCATTCAGCCAACACAACACATACCATCAGAAACCAGTGGGTCTGCTAACTACTCCCAGGTACAGGGGGCACTCGGTTCTTGGGAAGGTGTGGGGCAGGAACCAAAGAACATGGACCCAGGGGTTAATCTGAGTTCCAGCTTTGCCTTTTACTTCAAGGCCTTATTAAGTCAACTTCCCAACCTCAGCCTCCTAATGAGTTCAATGCCTGACTGACTGACCTCAGAGGATAACAATTAGGACATATATATATTACAGGGAAGAGCTTATAAGCTATAAAAAACATTGTTATTGTAAGGATCAAGCAGTTGCAACAGTACTAACAGTAGTAGAACTGTTATAGTAGGGATTACTCATGGTACTGGGACAAGTACCATTTTAATATTGATGGATTTAATCAACACAACAATTATATGAATTACCATTATCCTACTTTACAGATGAGCAACTGCAGCTCAGAGGTTAAATAACTTGCCCAGAAACTGGACAATAAATTGAGGGGGCCACGATTTGAAACCAGTAGTCTGCTTTGATTCTGTGCTCTTTACTAAATTGACTTCTGAAAAGAGATATTTGATTAACTAGATTGTAAACATGTTATGAACACTGAACAATTTTTTTCTTCTTCGGTCTCTGTCCCTTTTGTGCAGGTAGCCCACATTCCCAAAGCAGATGATCTGTACTTCGATGACTGCATGCAGCTCTTGGCAGAGACATTCCCATTTGTAGATGACAATGAGGTACTAACACCTGGTCAACAGCAGATCTCCACAGCTGTGTCTAAATACCCTAGACTGGTCCCTCTGGGGCAGTGGTCCCCAGCCTTTTGGGCACCAGGGACCAGGTTTGTGGAAGACAAATTTTTCCACAGACTGGGGAGGTGGGGATGGTTCTGAGATGATTTCAAGGGCATTATATTTATTGTGCACTTTATTTCTATTACTACATCAATTCTACCTCAGATCATCAGGCATTAGGTCCCAGAGGTTGGGGACCCCTGCCTTGATGAGTCTCCATAAAAAGATAAAACAGCATTTTAGGAGCAAATATTTATCATGGAAACCTCAGCCTATAGGTAACAATTTGGAGGAAAGAAACCCAAACTTCCTCTGCCCATATAATGCAGAACCACAAAAAAATGTTTACTCCTACATAGCCAGAAGCATGCATGCATCAGCAAAATCATGGAAGCAAATAACTCATTTGTTCCAGGTACTCAGAAATAGATTTGAGTAGAAAGCAAGCCGGGTAGTAAAACCAGGACTTTGGTTTTAAAATTGTTTGGTTAACAACTTTAATAATTTATTTTCTGAATCACTATACTAGGTGTTACACAGATACAAATTAAATTCTAAAGATTGTTCTTATGCATTTTTAAGTTTACCTTCAAATGCACAGGGTAAAGCAGTTAAGCTAAGGAATAAACTTGGAGTCATTTGGGCCAAGACAAAAAAGATTTGTTTCAGCATATAAAAATAGCAGTTATGTCAAATATGGAACTGCAGCCAATTCCAACTTCAGATGTTGTGATGGCCTTGGAGCGTACCAACCCATGGTTGGTGGCAGGTTCATATACAGATAAATGCCTTCTCAATTTTAGGTTTCTTCGGCTACGTTTCAGTCACTTGTTCCTGATATTCCCAGCCACATCGAGAGCCCAGTCTTCATTTCTCCTCACCAGGCTCAGTCACCTGAAACTCTGGTCATTCAGGTAGCCGCTGCTGACGTTGACGACATGCAGCAGGACATCGAGCAAGTCTGGGAGGAGCTGTTATCCATTCCAGAGTTACAGGTAACAAATACCTAATATAATGAGTACCAGAGATGCTATTTTATATTCAGTCCCTGTAAATTAGTCATTCCAGGTATTTATTATTTATATGCCACCTACTTACAGGAAGAATTGGAAGGTGCTTTTAAATTAGTCAGGAGAGGCTGGGCACCATGCTCACTTCAGTGAACTTTTGTTAGTTAAATGGACTGGACGTCTTGAGGATAGATCAGGTTATAAACCTGAAGTCTGATCTGGGAACTCTGAAAATATTACATATGCTTAGGCATAACTATCTGTTGGAAATGGGAATTATCTCTGAATTCTGGAGGAGCTTGGTGAGAAATCGGGGTGGGGAGAGCCATCAGATATGGGTTATCAACTATTAAAAATAGCTTGACCTTGATTTACATAGTATAAACTTCTTTTCCACAGTGTCTTAATATTCAAAATGACAAGCTGGCTGAGACTAGTACAGTTCCAAGTTCAGAAACCAAACTGACAGAAATTGACAATTATCATTTCTATTCATCAATGCCCTCACTTGATAAAGAAGTAGGTAACTGCAGCCCACATTTCCTTAGCGCTTTTGAGGATTCCTTCAGCAGCATCCTCTCCACTGAAGACTCCAGCCAGCTGACAGCGAACTCATTAAATTCAAGTGCCACAGTAAATACAGATTTTGGTGATGAATTTTATTCTGCTTTTGTAGCAGAGCCCAGTACCAGCAATGGCATGCCCTCCTCTGCTACTTTAAGCCAGTCACTCTCTGAACTTTTAAACGGGCCCGTTGATATCTCTGATCTATCACTTTGTAAAGCCTTCAATCAAAACCACCCTGAAAGTACAACAGCAGAATTCAATGATTCTGACTCTGGCATTTCACTGAACACAAGTCCAAGCATGGCATCACCAGACCACTCAGTGGAATCTTCTATCTATGGAGACACATTGCTTGGCTTCAGTGATTCTGAAATGGAAGAGATAGATAGTGCCCCTGGAAATGTCAAACAGAAGGGTCCCAAAACACAGTCAGTGTGGCCTTCTGGGGACGCAGTCCAACCTTTGTCATCATCACAGGGGAACAGCGCTCCAGCACGTGATGCCCAGTGTGAAAATGCACCAAAGAAAGAAGTGCCTGTGAGCCCTGGTCATCGAAAAACGCCATTCACAAAAGACAAACATTCAAGTCGCTTGGAGGCTCACCTCACAAGAGATGAACTACGGGCAAAAGCTCTCCATATCCCATTCCCTGTAGAAAAGATCATTAACCTCCCAGTTGAGGACTTCAATGAAATGATGTCCAAGGAGCAATTCAACGAGGCTCAACTTGCATTAATTAGAGATATACGTAGGAGGGGTAAGAATAAAGTGGCTGCTCAGAATTGCAGAAAAAGAAAACTGGAAAATATAGTGGAACTGGAGCAAGATTTAGATCATTTAAAAGATGAAAAAGAAAAATTGCTCAAAGAAAGAGGAGAAAATGACAAAAGCCTCCATCTACTGAAAAAGCAACTCAGCACCTTGTATCTTGAAGTCTTCAGCATGCTACGTGATGAAGATGGAAAGCCTTACTCTCCAAGTGAATACTCCTTGCAGCAAACAAGAGATGGCAATGTATTCCTTGTTCCCAAAAGTAAGAGGCCAGATATTAAGAAAAACTAGATTTTGACCTTTTCTGATCTAGTGATTTTGGTTTTTGTACTGTTATACTAAAAAAGCTCCTACTGTGATGTGAAATGCAGAAATATACTTTATAAGTAATTCTATGCAAAATTATACTCAACTAGTATAGAAAATATAAAACTTTTAAAAGCATTAAAATAAGTTTATCAGTATGCTGAATCAGTAGTTTAACTTTGTAAACTTAAAATTTCTTAGAACACCATTTGGGCTAGTTTCTATATACATGTAAATACTACAAAAACTCCTTATTTATACTGTTCTTATCTCATTTGTTACGTTCATAGATTTATATGATACATCTGGCTAAAAAGCAAATTGTTGCAAAACTAACCACTATGTACTTTTTTTTATAAATACCATATGAACAAAAAAATGGCATTTTTTTATATTAAATTGTTTAGCTCTGGCAAAAGACAATTTAGTTGAAAAGCTGGTACTAATAAAGGAATATCAGGACCGTTCTATTATTTCCTTGAAGTTCATTCACAATCTTACATGACAGTATCTAGCATCACACTAAATTGGCACCAGTGTGTATCAGAAAAATTTTCCTATTCAGTAAGTATATCTCAACCAAGAAAAATGCTGTATATACCTTGACATGAAAACTGTTTTATTCGTATCAATAGATAGACACCATACATTTGAAGGTGTGGGAGAACCATTCTATTAGCAACGAGTATTAGACACAGGAAATTGGAAGGCTCTGGGGCCCGTTTGAGGAACTGTATAGCTGAACATGGAGTGGGAGAAAAAGGGCAGGTTGGTAAAATAGGACCTGGCACAGATCCTTGTTAAGCCTTCCTAACCTTAGCTTTTGCCTAATAGAGAACTACTGGAGGTGTTAAGTAGGAGTAACATCAGAGTTAAAAAGTTCTCTCTGCCTTGTGTGTCCGTAATAGTCTAGAGTAAAGGTAGGAGCAGACCAGTGGGGAGGCGGAAATGCTCACATGGGGCATGGTGTCTCCATCTGGAGTTACAGTAGTGAGAAGGCAGTGGATTCTGCATGCTTCTAAGGTAAAACTAAAAGGATTTTCCAATAGAATGGATGCAGGGTGAAGATGACTCAAGTACTTGAACATCTGAAAGAACAGAGTTGCCCAGACACGGTTAAGACTGTGGCTATGGCTAAGAGGTCTAGGTGGGAAAACCAGTTCACTTTGGGACATATTCTATGGTTAAACATATAAGTAGCAGGTACAAAATTAAAGCCCTTTAAAATTTTGAGAATCTGCAGGCCACCCACACAAAACCATTCACAGCATTCATCAATCCATCTGGTCGTGTCCGACTCATGTCATGTTTAAATTCAAGTGGGAAAACAAGTTATCTGAGGGTTAAGCATGTTTAGATCACACACAACGGGCAGGTTATTCAGAGTCCTATCAATCCGTTGAGAGCCAGGCAGGTCCACGTGCCCTAGAGCCAGGTTGCCTGGGCTGCTGCCATTTTCCAAGAATGACTTCCAGTGAGGCAAAGCACGCTGCTTACTCATCTGTAAATCGGGAATAAATATGCAGTGAATTACTCCAAAAAATAAATATGGAGCCTGGCTGATAGCATTCTATGAATGGTATTTTCTTTGGCCCTGTATTAGCAAGAGAAAGGAACTCAAGTCGAACTAGCTTAGTAAGAATTTGACTCAAGATGACAGGCAAGTTCAGAGATGGAAAACTATGGGTTAATCTAGGCATTCAAATGTAGACTCTGCTTGGGCTTCCCTGGCGGCCCCCATGGTAAAGAATTCATCTGCAATGCAAGACACTCGGGGTTCAATCTCTGGATCAGGAAGATCCCCTGGAGAACGGGATTGGCTACCCATTCCTTGCCTGGGAATACCTATAAAACAGCCTGGTGGGGTGTGGTCCGTGGGGTCACAAAAAAAGACACAACTTGAGTGACTATGTAACCAAAAATTCCTTCCCACAATGGTATTGAGATAGATTCCTGGAAGATACCCCTTTCCCAACCTCAAGACAATCTCATCTTGAATAAAGTACCCTTAAATAAAATATTGGGTGAGGGTGATGGCAACAATTTTATCAGTACCCACCATCTGGAAACCTCGAATTAACTTTAGCATCTACTAACCACCACCTCCACCCTCACACATACACACACAGGGGGAAGAACACACTACCAGCATGACAGCAGGTATTTTCACTCCCATTCATTCTGAGTCAGTCATATCTGGAAATAAAGTTTAAGACAACCAATCACATGTCAGCACCTAAAAGTTATTCTGAAGTACTCTACATACTGCATTACATAGAACCAGAATTTTAAAATCTAACAAATTCTAAGTGACCCATGACTAAAAGTAGGTTTCATCTCTTGATCAAGATTTGAAATATAACTCCTCAGATTTTTAAACTTGGCTGATGGTTAAGCCTTAAACTCAGTTCCTAACTTCAAAATGTGTAACAATGCCTTTCACATCAAGGTATAGCAAGCATTCTATTAGAAATCTTAATTTCATGATAATCCATTTGCTGTATAGAATTCTTGCAAGATTTCTTCTGAAGCCTGTGGAGTGGCCCCTCAAGTGTACCTTAAACTTACATACCCATTCTTCTAAGTCTCAACATACACAAAATATCCTCAAAGGTATTACTAGGTCAATTTCAGTGTAACATTCTGAGAACAGGAAAATTTAGACCACAAAAACTGATTCTACATGGAGGGGAAAACCTCCAATTAGCATTAACTTTGTCACCCTCTAAAAACAACAAAAATACTATCTTTAGGAACCATGGAACAGGTACTAGCTTTAGCTCTTTAAATCCATTATCAGATTTAACCTTCAGACTTAGCACAGATCACTAGATAACTGTTGCCAATATCTCAAAATGCCACTTCTCCACAACTTCAAGGTTAAACTCAGCACTAGCCTTATTTGATGCCCAGAGCACATACTGCTGACTTAAACCTAATTCTTGATAACCATTTTCAAAGGAAGATTTAGTTCTACATAGTTAATGCATATAAAAAAACATTAAGGGGTCTGCTACCATCACCACACTGCCAAAGGGAGCATGGCATATAAAGAAACTCCTTTTGCTTGATCATGGTCACAATACTATTTAAAACCCCTGACTACATATTTTCCAATACTTAATGAATAAAGGGTGTTAAGACAATTGAGATTAAATGCAAATAACCTGTCAAGAGTACTTCTGATGCAGTTAACTCAAAATTTGTTGGCAAAATGGACATGTTTTCTACTTTTCAGATACAGCCAACATCTAATAGAATCTGTAATCCTTGTGATAAGCCCAAACTATTAATTTTAATGTCTACATGGATGTTCTGAAACTTTACCATTTCTCATTAAGCTGTCCACATCCTTGTATGTAACATTATTCACATTGCCAATAAACTTGAGTACAGATAAATCTTTATTTCCCAAGCTTTCAGTGTTGTGCCAGAACTGATTAATGCACCCTTGCCCGACTGAAAAAGCAGTAAGCAAAAATGGCATTTGACACCTACTACTCTTCCCCCAACCATTGGTACTTCATACTCCGTCCCAAGTTCAATTAACCTCATGTATTAACTAGATCCCACTTTTAATTCCAGCACAAGAGTCCAATTAGTTTTGACTGAACATTTTGCATTTTCATTCTGAGAAAATAGTTTAATAATTCAAACATTAAACTCAAATTTATAACCTAGTTTCACAGAATACAAAACCACTGCATTTTTCTATGAAAGCAGTATGTGTCAAGATCCTGCTCTCAGCCAAAAATCAAGATGGTGTCAATCCACGAAGCATTTAACATGTTAACAGCTATCAATGCAAAGAACCTAAAATGTTATCTTTTCCCAACCCTTAAATGAAAAAACGCTCCATCTCCTTTCTCTAGATTAAGAAACCAAATGCTTTTGGCTTCCCTGGCGGCCCAGTGGTTAAGAACCTGCCTTGCAATTGGGGGAGGGACACACAGGGTTCAATCCCTGGTCGAGTAAGATCCCACATGCCAAACTCCAGAACTGAGCCTGAGCCACAACCATTGAGCCCTTGTGCCCAAGAACCGGTTTCTCAAAATTAGAAGCCCTCATACCACCGGAGTAGTCAGCCCCACTCACTGCTACTAAAGAACGCCCACTACAGAAGACTTGGCACAGCCAAAAATAAACCCAAATACTTACAGTACCTTTTAACATCTGGAAAACCCCTTTCCTCTAAATTGCTTATTCACGTTAACTGCTTTAACTCCAATTTTTCTCCAAGTAAAGTTGGATTCACTCACCAATCACCCCCGTTATCACTCAAAGTCCTTAAGTGGCAGGAAAATTTCCCACACCTATTCCTCCTGTGGTGTTTTCCACTGAATACAATCTACCACCTTTAACGTGAAGGCTTATTCCAGGTTTTCTTTTTTACTTATTAATATCCACTATTCACCATTGCAGTCATATGAACATTGTGAAGTGACAAAACCACACACACATTTCTAAAAATATTTTAATGAAAAAGTTATCTTTCTGTAAACATTTCATTATACTACAAATAAAACATTTGAATCCATTACAGACCACCTCTTAAAAGTCTTATAAATCAGAGTAAAACATTGAGATTTAAAAGAAATCTTGAATACTTGATATAGGCTAACAATCCTTACGTTACCCCTGCACATTAGCATGCTTACTCACTACTTTGTGACAATTATTGGAATTCCGATACTGGCATTAGAAATATTTCAAATTGTGACTTACATAATTAGAACTCCTAAAACCGATTTTATTTCAACTGTTCAACAAATGGTCGTTTTTACCATATTTTCTTCTTTATGACATTTGAGTGTAAACTGAGTTTTTTTTTTTTTTTTAAGAAATGTAGTGTGGGAAGGTGTAACCTAGTTTTGACAAAGGTTTGCCTTGACCATCTCTTGTGTAACTTCTTTGTTTACTGGTGTTATGAGTTAAGAGCATCATAGTTTTCAGAAATGACAGTGGAACTCCATTTAAATAAAATCACTTTTATTTCATAAAATCAGATGGACTGGAAAAGAACAATGCCTTGCCTTTAAAAAAGAAAATGTTTCATTATCTTAGGAAACCTGCGTCACTAAAAACCATGTTGTAAAGAAAATTATTAAAAAGGCTGTTTACCTTATTTAACACTCTGTAATGTGTAGAAACTCAGCCCTGATTTAGTCAGAGACCCAACCAGCCATTCTCTGAAAATAAATCTGTGGCAAACTACTCTTGTTTATATGTAAGAACTCGACTTATAATTTAGAAACTAGTTTTAACGTCTATCCCCTCCCCCTAGTGTTACTTTAAAAAGTGAATTAACACCAAATCTCAAATTTTAACAAGCCCTTTTGGGGCAGCAATAATAGCCCTTACAAACAATCAGCATCTGAGTTTGTGTAGCAATGGAGTAATATTTTTAAAATATTCTTTGGGAAAGGTTGTCTTTTAGAAAGGAGCTTTAGTTTACGTAGGGCCCCACTACTTCTGGTTAACAGGTCAACAACAAAACCAAGAGAATCAAAAGTTTATCCTATTAGCCAAATAATTCCCTGAAGTCATATGCAAGAGAACTTACTTATGAGGCCACTTGAATGAAGACCATTTTTAGATCTGTATGATCTGACAGTTTTGAAAGTTCATTCCAGATGTTTTTTTTTTCCCCCTAGAATGAGTGGAAGTGTAATGCTTATGTTACAAGTCATGCCTGTTACAAAAATTCTTTAAAAAATCTGTTCACTCTTGCCAAAAATTGACTTTATCCTAGACACCAACAATGAATTGTTCATATCTGACTCAAGATTCAACACTCATGGTTTTTGCAGGGAAAATCTTAGAACTGTTTAAAATGTGGATGGGATTCCTCAAGACAAAGCTTTCAGCTGAACAAGTCTGCCAATGTATCTAATAGTTTTAAAATATGTATTGTAAATTTATGGGGAAACAAATGGTGTCAGCAGGCTTTACTGTGAGCTACAAACCTTACCCAGCCAGAAACCTTCGTATTTAAGATGGTAGGAAAGACATTCCTCATTTAGGCAAGTAGGGTTCTCATTCAACCTGCAAATCAAAAAAATTACTCTTACCTTGCTTTACAAAAAATTACTCTTTAATTAGTGAAAAAATTCAAATTCAAACCTTACCTAATGCTTATTGCCCTTCCTTGCAGGTCTAAATGCTAGACCTAGTGACTGTGGCCAACTATCTCTCATTGGTGTTCCAAAAGGCGAAGAGCTCCTTCCTGCTAGACCTTCTTCGATATTTCAGTTGTAATAAGCAGATTTAACTAGCTTTTGGAAAGTTGCTCACTATCACCATAGTATTTTATGCCTTCACTTCTCTGTAGTTGAAGCTCTTGCTGCTGCCTTGTCATTCTTTATTTATGCTGACTTGTCCATACTCAAAATGCTGCTGAAGTCCTGTCTTAGTGAGTCTTGTTTGATCCACACCGTGCTTAAAAAGCACATCTTAGGTCCTTTAAAGCTGGTTAAATCGCTCTCCTCATGGCTTAACTTTTCCACACTGTTCACAAGAACTAAGCTAACAATACAACTTATAAACAGGTCACATACACAGATTTCACCTGCTTATAGGTTGCAAACATCAACTTACTGACAGTATTTTCACTATTAAACTAGTTCCAGAACATAGAAAGTTTTGTTAACAGTACAATTAACCTCATATGTCATTAAAGGATACTGTCAAGGTTGTGTCAAAACAATTTCACAAACATAGAAACAGGAAATGTTAACCTCCCCCATTCCTTCAACCTTTATTATATAAATAAATAAAAAAACTTGAGACAATTTAGCTTAATTTTAATAAAATGTTCCCCAAGCATTATTTTGACCAGGTACCCAGATTTAAGTTATGAACATTGACAGTGTCCATTTATATAACCACACTTTTAAGTTGTTAAAGACTTAACCATTTGCTAATAATTAGCCTATTTTCTACACTGCTTATTCACATATGTCCATTAACAAATGGAATGTCGTCTGTTACATTTATTGGTTTGTGAGTGTTTTCTGAAAAACTGCAGTGTCTGTGAAGACCAATTTCCATGCTGGCATGCATCCAAATATTAATGCACAGAGGCACAGAATTAGAGCAACAAGAGCATAGTCAAAACACTAGCACGCCCCATCCCCCCTTTATTGCTTGTTTTGCTTAGTACTTCTTAAAACAAAAGTTAAGAATCTCGAATTCAACGTCCAACTGGCAAGGAAACAGTAACAACAGGGCACATACTCAGGGCTTGAATGAATTGTAAACACTAGCTGGCGCAAAACAGTAGACATTGATTTTTATATATATATATATATATATATATATGTGACCTTGTTATCTAAAACTCTTCTCAACAAGGATCTTCCAAACAAATTGTAAACTCATACCAACACGATTTAGGTTCAAGCATACACATGAATAACAGTGTGTTCTTTGGGATTTTAAGTGAGTACAAGCTGACTATTCAAATTTGAATTCAGGTCTTGGGGAAGTGAAAAGCGTTTTTTGTACTAAGCAACCGTGCTGCAAGTCTACTGCAGTTAAGTATCTGGGATGATTTCCATCCAGACCACCCTTGGTTTTCACCCAGTAAAATGCAGAGGGTACAAACAGGAAAGCATGCCAGCCAGTTAAGCGTTCAACAATGCATGATTTTTATTCCCTTGCTCTGAGAGCTTGTATCAAAAAAATATATATTAAACCAAGGAAAATAACTGAAGATTTACGGGCCTCTTGTGCTTTAAAAAGGAAAAAAAGGTAGCCACTAATTTGCTCAGGTACAGCAGGCTTAGTGGTCCTGTATTTTCAAGATTTTAAGAAAGTTTCCTAAGGTAGGAGGAAAGAGGAAACATTCACTACCCCTTCCCAGAATTTAAACAGAGGGCAGTAGACATTCTTTACACCCAAATAAAACTATGGCAGCAGTTCACTTGTGACCAAGGTGAATGTAGAATGGAGATGTTCTAAACACAGCTAGGACTCTCAGCAAAACTAATACACTAAAATCATGATTACATTTTGAAAGAAAATGCACAAAAACCAAATAGAAATTTTGAGATTTTTCATTTGAAGGTAAATCTTAATGCTATTAAATTCACAAATATGCTAATTTAAATACCCAATTCTATTATCTAAAACACACATTGCAAACATACAAATATCTATTCTCTCCACATGTCAGAGCCATTCACGTCATGGTTTGGAAATGGGGAGAATAGATTCCCCTTAAACTGCAAGTCAGCAGGTGTTTCTTTACAGTTAACTTTAGCAAAATTCATACAAAATAGTAATTAACAATGATCTTCTTTACTTGTTAACTCACAAGGAAACACCTTCAAAACTGCATTTTGTTAAAGTTTCTGTACTAAAATGTAGAAAAACTGAACTACACAAATATTGAAAAGTTAAAAATTCCTTAATTTTTTATTCCTGGTACCACTACCACAATTTACAGGGCAATATACCTGATGTAATGAAAAGAAAAAGAAAAAGACAAAGCTACAACAGATAAAAGACCTCAGGAATGTACATCTAATTGACACTACATTGCATTAATCAATAGCTGCACTTTTTGCAAACTGTGGCTATGACAGTCCTGAACAAGGAGGGTTTCCTGTTTAAGCTGCAGTAACTTTTCTGACTATGGATCATCGTTCCTTCTGTGGCAGATTTTTACAGTTCCTCTAACGCATTTGGGACGACTGTCTCAAAGTAACCTGCAGCTTTCCTGACAACTCCTCGCTCTCTCTCCTGCTAAGAACTGTAGCCTGTTGAATAATACAGGATAAAAAAATTATTACACTCAGTGAACAATTCCACATATTCTTTTATCATCATTATAAAAACTTAAAAGATACCTACCCTTTTCTTCTGAGTTTTTAGAACCTTCTGCTACCATATCCACCACTTCCACCACCAGATCCATAACCACCTGGAAATACACATAAAAAAATTATTAAAGAAATATACACACATTTTTAACTTCAAAGGCAATAAAGAATTTTACTAGGAAAAAAAAGTATTTACCACCATAGGGACTGCCCGAGCTTCTTCCACCAAAACTACCCCCTTTCATGGGTCCATAATTTGATTGCTGTTGTCCACTATAATTTCCAAAATCATTATAGTTTCCACCACCACCATAGTTACCTGAAATTACAAAGATTTTATTTGTGGCTGACCTAACAGAAGTTATTTCCCCTCTTTTTAATATACACATGCATTGCATTTATCTGTCAACAATCATGGCACCATACTGACACATAGACTCCTTTGAAATTTCCCAAAACTATCAAACTCTTTCCACCAGGAAGACCTCAGACATACGCAGGAGAGGAACAGAGTGAAAATTGGCTCAAGAGCCTAGACAGCTACCAGTCTTCATTATTAGATGCTACACTCTGGCACATTCTCTACTTCACAACACTAAACACCATAAAACCTGATCAATTCACTGCAGCAGATACAGTATGTAACTTGTCACTGATAAGCATTTCAAATTGACTATTATGAAAAACTTGTTGATACAGCAATACAATTCAAAATTGAATATATTCATAACAAAGTTCTTTAAAGTATCATGGAGTAATGATGCAGACTAACTTATGAGTCTCAAACACTGCTGACATGTTTTTTAATCACCTAAATCCTGGTAACACCTATAAAACATGTCTGCATATTCAATTTATAGTCACCATCAGTCCAGCTTAAAAATGCCTAAAGTAAAATTCAGGCAACAAATATTACTGTTAAATGTCCCATTTCAATATGTGTAACATGTGAATACATTTTGCAAATTTACTAAATCACCACAATGAAGAAAATTCCGTTTAATTTCCCACTATTTGAGTATTTTCTATTATAAAACGTGAAATTTCACCTGTTTTAACATTTCTCTAAAATGCCTGTAATGAACTATAAAAACAATATTGAATACTTAAAACAAGTGAAAGTCTGTCACCTCCAAAATTTCCTCCTTCATTGTAACCATCATATCCTCCACCACCACCATATCCACCACCTTGGTTTCCATATCCTGGTCCTCCACCACCACCGTAACCTCCTCTACTACTATAACCAGGACCACCGCCATAGTTGCCACCTAGAAAAACAAATTGGGTTTTTAGACAAAAACAAATGTACAGTCAAGTTATAGAATGCCAGTTTACTGTGCTTTTAAATTTTAAGCCCCAGGAAAACAGGCCAATTAACACACTAAAGCGTGGTGAAACCTGATTAATAGAACAGCTACAATCTGGGCTATTAACCACTAATATGAATTAAATTGTTCCACTTTTAAAAAAATCTAAGAAAAACAGTAAACCATCTCCTCTGAGAAAAAGAATTCCACCTCAATTATCGGTACAATAAATCTTATCAGCCAAAAAGAACAAGATAACATTAAATTAAGGGAAAAAAGGTCTAGTCTTCTATAGTATTAACTTAGAAGCATATTTTAATAGTCAAGTCACACAAAAATACAGAAACAAAGTTGAAATATCAAACATTACAAAACTTACCATCACCTCCAAATCCATTATATCCACCATCACCTCCTCCGTAACTCCCTCTGCTGCCACCACCTCCACCACCATAGCCTCCTTTAAAAAAAGTGTGAATTAAATGTATATGCAATTTACTAATCAATTTTTGGTAGACATGTTATCAGAAATAAGATAATGTCCTACCTCTTCCACCAAAGTTTCCACCACGGCCAAAGTTACCTCCACCACCTCCAAAGTTTCCTCCACGACCCATAAAGTTGCCAGATCCTCCTCCACGACCTTGAACACAGGCAAGAAAGATCTTTAAGAAACTTACCATCATAACTTATGCCTATTTCATATGCATATATGATACTACTCACCTCTTTGTGATCCAGCAGATTGCATCTCTTGTTTAGAAAGGGCCTTTTTCACTTCACAATTATGCCCATTAATAGTGTGGTATTTCTGAACTAAAAATTTTTTTAATCAAACAAACAAACAAAAGTTATTTGGTGTTTTTGGAAAAGCACGTATAAATGATCTCCTTTATTGCTATACAACTTTTTAAAACCTCATCAAAAGGGTAGTGACTTCTCAGTGCGGATGAGTGTTCTGGGATATGAAGCACATTTATTGATCCAGACGCTGGTTACAGGTGTAGCCACTTCATGAAAACTCAAACCATACACCTCTCTATACTATTTTATGCACACTACAAACTTACAAGCAATTTAGCAAGTTTAGAATAGAGCAAACAAACCATTTCTGCTTTTTCATTCAAGTTCTTCCATTCAAATTGCTACTTACCAACAATTTTATCAACTGTATCATGATCATCAAAAGTTACAAAAGCAAATCCTCTTTTTTTCCCACTCTGCCTGTCTTCCATAACTTCTATGGTTTCAATCTTGCCGTACTTTTCAAAGTAGTCTCTCAAATTATATTCTTCTGTATCTTCTTTAATACCACCAACAAAAATTTTCTTCACCGTTAGATGGGCACCAGGCTTTACCGAATCCTATAAATAAAAATTATGTAAGTAAAAAAAAAAACTCAAATTTTTATAATTTCACGTCATACAACATGGTATTATTAAAATACCTCTCTAGAAACAGCTCTCTTTGGTTCCACTACACGCCCATCAACCTTGTGTGGTCGAGCACACATTGCTGCATCCACTTCTTCAACACAAGAGTAAGTCACAAAACCAAAGCCCCTGGAACGTTTTGTTTGGGGGTCTCTCATCACCTACAAAATAAAAATTTTAAAGCACTGAAACACCTCCACAGGTCCCCTGCCCTCTTTTGAGAAACTTTTTTGTTACTTTAGTAACTTACCACACAATCTGTAAGTGTGCCCCATTTCTCAAAATGTTCTCTTAAGCTATCATCTGTAGTTTCAAAGCTCAGACCACCAATAAACAGCTTTCTCAACTGCTCTGGTTCCTTGGGATCATGACCCTGAGGAAAGAAACCAATACATTATTTCATTTAGTAGTTAAATGCAAAGAAAAATGCACAAGACTTTTAATTCCCTACAAATAGCAACAAATTCCTGTACCATTAGCCCTTTGTCCAGTTAAAACACTAAAGTAGAATCATACACATCAATTGATTAAAGGGACCCAAATACCAAGAAAACCTACAACCAAACTCTGAAATGCCAACGTCACTTCAAAACTAAACTGAAGCCCAAGAGAATTCCAGATTCAAAAGTCCCATAATTTTGAGCTCCAACTACAAATTCCTGAGGGTAGATTACTTTTAAGTGGCTACTAAAAACCAAACTATTCTCAGAAATTAAAGTGTTGTGAATTCAGTATTTTATCTATACCGTTTCTTTTCCTAACTTCCCTCCTGATTCTACATACACCTCCCAAAGCATTTAATTTTTTAAACCACAAAACCGTAAAGCACAACTTATGTTACAAGTGACAAACTTAAAGGGAAATTTACCACTTTCAAGCAAATAAAGATGTTGAAATAAATATTTCTCAATGAAAGACGAAGCCAGCATTCCCCCTCACCGAAAAACCTACCACATAAAAATTTCCTATTTGCACTCCAACCACATGCCCAAAATATCAAAAACAATACTGGGTCACACAAGCACCAGTTTTGGACTTATGTTATACAGTATTCGATATAATTTGACAAGAAAGGAGCCCCCCCCCCACAAAAATTTGAGATTTACAGAAAACCAACATATGGCCTGAATTTATACTTCAACTAGGTATTTAACAAATTATACTTAGAGCCACTTAATACACATATGCATTAAGATACCGTTCATCAAAAGCGCTTAAATACATTACATTCTAAGGTGTTCCCGTGTCTTCTAAAAGTAGAGACGCTAAGGATTTAATATGAAGAGGCTAGAAAAAAATGTTAAACGATTAACAGCCTAAAGCATCAATTTACTTAATTTCATCTTTTCAAGGCCCAGTTAAATGCATCTAATTGACCAGATAAAGTTGACGAAAGAAACAACTAGAACCCACATGGAATTATCTCAAACAAATGAAAAATTCGACTCTGGTTGCAGGCCTGGAAAACAAGAAACTACAACCAGAGCCGACCCATCAGAGAATTAAAAAAATGAAGAGAAGAAAATTTTCAATGTCCTATTTTACAACCACACTCAAATTTCGAGGCAGAATACTTCACCGCCATGGCGCTAAGTGACGTGTAATTCTAAGTACTTTAGCAAAAACGGCAGCTCAAGAAGTACTTCAAAACAGTAAACTACAGAAAAAAAAAATTGCGTTTTCAACCGAGTGCTGCGAGGTACAAAACAAGACATAAAATTCTCCACTGAGAGACCTCTAAGGCCTAGAAACGCGTCGGCTGAACATCCCCGAGAGACTAGGCCCCAAGCCCCGAGGCCATTTGCGGCCTTCTCCGCTGGGCCGCCTCCTCCCTCTTCCTTCCAATCCCACGCTCTCTCCCGCGGCGGAGCCAGGCGGCGGCCATTGCGTGCCAATGCGCCATTTCGTAACGCGGCCGCGGATCAATGTCAGTGCGGCCGCCGCCCGCCTGCTCGCTCGCCCGGATGTGCCTGCTCGTCCCCTCCCCTCCCCCACCGCCTCCTCCCAACCGCTCTCGCCGAGGCCCGCCATGCCGCCCTCGGCCTCGCACTCGGGGCCGCGCGGCCAGCGGGCCAGCTCCCCTCCCGCAGTCTCCCCAGCCACAGCGCGCCTCCCCGGGGCCATCTGTGCAGCCCAGGGAGCCGGCAAGGCTGGCGAGGAGCCCCGAGGAGGGCTCCGAGGAGGGCCCCGAGGCCCGCTCCCCTCCCCCTCCCAGCGCCAGTCTCCACGCAGAGCGCGGGACGGCCGACCCGGTCCACCCGGCCTCCCCGCTCCCACCGAGCCAGGCCCCCCACCTTGCCGGCCACTACCCAGCAACCCCCCGCTCTCCCCCTAATACCTCCTCCCCCCGGCGGCGGCGGCGACGGCCGGAGTCGGGCTGGGGGCGACCGGGCGGCGGTTTTACCTCCATTTTGAGACCGGACTCGCCTCTTCCAACTCGAGTTCAATATGGGACCGAGAGGAAGAGGCGGAGCCAGCCGTCACGTGACGCACTTTCCGCGCGCCGCCGGCCTGGTGGGGGAGGGGCGAATCAGGAAGGGGCGTGGCCACCTGGGCGCGAAGAGGGACTGGAAGAGTGGATTGGCGGGCAGAGGAAGGAGGCGTGGCAAGCCCCGGGCGCGCGCTCGCCTCGCCAACTTCCAGTGCGGCACCGCCCTTGCTACCGTTCGCGCCCGGGCGGCTACGAGGACGTCGGCTGCGGTTTGGCCAATGGTCGGCACCCACGTCGGGAGAACGCCTCGTGACCGCGCGTCACTGGAGAAAGAGGCCTGTTTCCCTTTCTTCTCGCGCCCCTTTCCCCTCCCCCACGTGGGCCTTTTAGGTCTGTGTTACCGAATTCATTTCATTCCCGTGCTTAAATAAAACCACGTCTTTCCTCTTGTAATTTAGAGTGGTAAGAAAGCCCTCTCCGCCCCTCGGCGTCTCCTCGCACGTTTCCAAATGCCAAGGCCTGGTGTCCATGAGTGCCACGCCCACTGTAGGGGCCCGCACTGAAAATCCCTGTCACGCGAGCACACGTGAACCATGGGCATCTTGGAAAGGCTACAAAACGGGGTGGACACCGTGGAATTTCACCCTTAAAGAGCAGAAGCAAGACTGGTGGAGGGTGACTTCGCTGGTGGTCTGGTAGTTAGGACTCTGTGCTTACACTGCAGGGTGACGGGGCGGGGGGTGGCGGGGGGTCGACACGGGGTCCATCCCTGGTTGGAGAGCTAAGATTCCACCCACATGCCCAGCGGTGAGACCGAAAGATTAAGTAAATAAGTGAATATGAGGAGGAAAGCTTTTTAAAAAACTATTTTAAAAAAGAGTGTTAAAAAGAAGATTATATGTGCTACCCCATGGTCTGTAGCCCGTCAGGGTCCTGTGTCCATTGAATTCTCCTGGCAAGAATACTGGACTGGGTTGCCATTTCCTTTCCGAGGTCAGTTAATTAGGTACTCACTCATCTCAAGAAATCTGTTGGCATTATTTTCTTAAAACTACTAGTTGATGTGCAAAGAGCTGAGGGACCAGACTTAAGTAATGATTTACAACATTGCTAAAAGTAGGATTATAAAATACACTCGGAGAATGATTTTTACCCAATTGTTTTCACTTGTGGAGTATACAGACAAAACCAGAGAATCGTCTAATTCTTTCTTGGCCTACCAAATGACTAACTAATTTGCCTTCACTGAGCTCTATTTTAGTTTTGTGAGTGTTTCTTTCTTTTTTTTTTTAATGAAAATGGGGATAATATTTAGTGATCACCAGTACCCATGACAGCTGTAAATTAATAATCTGTGGACTCCTATTTAAGCAAATGTGCTGATAAAATGACCAGGATTGTCTCCCTACCATACTAAGATATGCCATATATTTATTTTAATGTAGCAATCCATATGAACATCTCCTTTAGAATTGACCATGACCTTCCTTAGAAAGATTAGATATCTAATCAGTTATATCCTAAGTTGTTTGAAAGGCATTTTATTAACCAACCGAGAATGACCAACTTGGAGTTTGGGGAAAAAAGGGGCACAAGGAATAACAATCTGTTGGTGTTTATGTAGCATTACCCAAGTGGAACAGTGTTTGATTTGGAAGACATGGACTAAATGTACTACTCAGTTCTGGGGCAGAAACCAGTCACTAGGCCTTAATGGAACTTGGGTGAAACAACCTTCCAAACCTCCTCGGGTTGCTCTGATTCAATTATCACAAACAAATTATTACATATACTGTTTCTAACAGTAGTCCTTGAGATATTAGAAGCGTTTTCTGTCCCCTTCTGATGTCTGTGTCAGAAGTTTTCTCTATCTCTTTTATACTTTAATAAAACTTTATTACACAAAAGCTCTGGGCGATCAAGCCTCCTCACTGGCCCTAGATTGAATTTTTCTCCTCTGGAGACCAAAAATCCAGGCCCCTTTTGTAGTTCAGCAGCAACCTTTCATACTGGGGACTCGTCCGAGATTCTTCAGGACAAGGTAAGGATGAGTAGAACTCTAGTTCTTTGTTCTCCTAGCAAACATGTTTCCTGCAGTACTTTGCTAACTCTATAGTGAGTGTGCTTGTATGAAAGCAATGACTCGCCCTGCGCTGAGCAAGTGAGGAGCCCTGCTCTGCGGTTCCTCCATGACCTCATACGGCTTATGGCAGAAACCGTGTAGGGGATTTATACCACCCTGCCAATGGACTTCCCTGGTGGCTCAGACGGTAAAGCATCTGCCTATAGTGTGGGAAACCGAGGTTCAATCCCTGGGTCAGGAGGAGCTCCTGGAGAAGGCAATGGTAACCCACTCCAGGATTCTTGCCTGGAAAATCCCATGGATGGAGGAACCTGATAGGCTACAGTCCAGGAGTTGCAAAGAGTCAGACACTACTGAGCGACTTCACTTCACCTTCACTTTATATGCTTAGTGTCTTGTTAATATATAAAAACTTTGTGAGTTTGATTATAAATAGTAAGACTATTTCATAAGACTGTATTTGAAATAGTCAAGAATAACTGGGTCTGAGTATGCAGGAAAACTTGAAGTTAAAGACCTTAGGGAGGTGGCATTCACACCTCGGTACCTATGAGACACTGCAAGGGTTATCAAGAGGACTGACCACTTGGCGTCACTTTGGCGTATGTATGGTGTTTTCTAACCAAATTATTTCTAATCAATAACTTGTGTTATTCTTTCTTTAAATTGTGTTAAATTTTCATATTAATTTGAGAAATGTTGGGGGATGTGATATTAAGTACTTCTATCCTAGCAAATGCTATGTCAGTCTGCTTATTCAGGTCTTTTGACCTAGAGTAAATTGTGGATTTCTTCCAGTTTACTTGTTCATCCAGATTCTGTGTTTTTTTTTAGACATTAGCTATTTGTTACTCTTTTGTCTAAGCTTCCCCTCCAACTCCAGGGCCACATGGTGTCTTGTACAAATATCCTTATTGGAGTTCTTGACCCGGTTGAACAGACTCAAAACTTGGCTGCTTTCTGTCCTTGTAGCCCTGGTTGTCTTTGAAGTATCTATGGGAGAGAGAGGGTGTGTTTGGAGTAGGGATCAGGGGACAAGTGTCCTAGGGTTTGATGGGTTGGAAGACTGACTTTATAAATGATCTTTATCAAACTGCTCAATGTCTTTCATATCACAACATGTAGACAAAATACTAATTTTTTTGTACAACACATTCGGTTACATGAATGAAGAGATTTAGAAGCATCTGAATGATGGTAAAAAAAATTATAACATTTTCTTTAAATTGAATAATGATAAAATACAGTGTATTAGAGGATATATTAAAAATTGAATTTGGATAAAACTTTCAAATAAAAATTTTCCACATTTTTTATTAGCTGACTTGAATTTGTTTCTGTAAATATATTTTATATTAAGTTTTATGGTTAAAATGGATTTATTCATTTACTGATCTACACTTTTAGTAATAAACTCATATTCTGACTAGTAATTATAAGTGAGGGAGTCTGATCACAGAAGTGGGTGATAAGATATTTAAAATTGTGTTACACACTTGTACAAAATGTACAATTGTAATTATATGTAAAGAAAAACTCTTACAACTCTCTTTTTTCACTGACAAATATAATGTTGCAACTTCATATGATAATACAAATGAATTTCAGCCCCAATAGTACATTTTTATATCTGAAACTCCAGTTTTCAGAACGTGCATGCATTGTCAAGAGCTGGCCTGGGCAACTATTTAAAGAGTGCACTGCTGCAAGGCTATGTATATTCAGATAGATATTAAAGGCATTGCCTGGAGCTGAGCCTATTAGAAACTCTACTCTGCCAAGGCTCATCTCTTATACCCTGATTATCCCTGAGGCTGTGTGCTGTGCCCCATGAGTCTCCTGCATTGGCTCCAGGATCCCTGATTCATGAGGGATGCTTGGCAGATAGATGCCAATGTGGCAGGCATCTCCTTGGCCACATGCAAACAGCAGAACTGTAAGTGTTGGTTGCTTCTTTGTCATACACCTCAGACTGCTCTGCACAGGTGCCTGAGGAGACCCAAACAAGGCTTCCCATGGCCAGCGGTACTCGCCCAGAGGGCTCCAGCAGCCCCTGACCCCTCTCAACTGCCCCGTTGTAGGAGGGTCAATTCCTCACTTACATTCAGGACACCAGCACATTGAAGTCCACTAGTTGGAAAACTTAGTATTATGTGCCTCATTTTATGAATGAGGAAGCTATTTTGCAGATTAAGGAGCTGATTTTTTTCCCCCCCAAACTAAGAGCAAATATGGCAGAGTCAGAACAGAAAGAGAACAGAAATTGAATGCAATTTGGATAAGAGGAAAGTAATGCTTAGAAAGGAAGAATATAAGCTTTCTTATCTGCCACTATATTCAGAATATGCTAATAATTTTTATTTTTAAAAATAAGATTTATTTTTCTAAAATCTTGATTCTTAAATGAGCATATGAATTAAAACACAAAACAAAAATCTCTCTGCCCAAACCCTATTACACAGATTTGACCACACTCAACATAACTTAGTGTATACTTTCAGATTTTCTTCTAAGCCTGATTAAAGCTTTGAGCCACCTGCATGCTCAGTTGTGTCCAGCTGCTTGTGACTCCATGGACTGTAGTTGGCCAGGCTCCTCTGTCCAAGGGGTTTTTCAGGCAAGAATATTGGACTTCTCCAGGGGGTTTTCCTGACCCAAGCATCTCCTGCACTGACGGTTGGATTCTTTACCGCTGAGTCACCAGGGAAACCCTATGGCCATATATACACATTTACATATACTTAAAGCTTTGATTAAGGGCCTTTGCTGGTGGTTTGGATTGTAAAGAATCTGCATGCAATGCAGGAGACCTAGGTTCGATCCCTGAGTTTTGAAAATCCCCTGGAGAAGGGAATGACTACCCACTCAAGTATTCTTGCCTGGAGAATTCCATGGACAGAGGAGCCTTCTGTGCTAGAGTCCATGGGGTCGCAAAGGACTGGACACAACTGAGCAACTAACACTTTAAGTTTCAGAGATTTGATTAGGCTTCTCAGGTGGCTCAGTAGTAAAGACCCACCTGCCAATGCAGGAGATGCAGGTTCTATCCCTGGGTTAGGAAGATCCCCTGAAGAAGGAAACCACCCACTCCAGTATTCTTACCTAGAAAATGCCCTGGACAGAGGAGCCTGGCAGGCTACAGATGCAAATAAGTTGGATATGACTTAGAGACTAAACAGCAATGTATGTTGCCATATGGGCTTCCCAGGAGGTGCTAGAGATAAAGAACCCACTTGCCAATGCAGGAGACATAAGAGATGAGGGTTTGAGACCTGGGTTGAGAAGATCCCCTGGAGGAGGGCCTGGCAACCCACTCCAGTATTCTTCCCTGGGGGATCCAAGAGACAGAGGAGCCTTGCATGCTATGGCCCACAGGGTGACGGAGAGTCGGACACAACTAAAGACTTCGTTGTGACTTAGCAAGCACACATATAGCTATATCTGTTTCATTTATAAAGAACATATAAAACTGTCCAGGTTGATCTGAAATTTCCTTTTGACCCCCTGATTACTATACCAGTCTATTGAACTCCTCTGTGCTAGGTGCTGGAAATTCATCAGTCCTTCATGTTATTAAACACTTAAAACGTATCTTGCACTGTTGTAAGCATCTTATGTTCCTGAATGCATTTAATTCCTCTAACGACCTTAGGAGTGGGCCCTATTATTAATATCATTTTTTAAGGTGAGTATACTAGGACTTAAGCAGTTGAATAAATTGACTAGGATCATATAGCCTCTACAACTAGGGAGCTGAGGTAGAATGTCATGCTGCTGCTAAGTCGCTTTAGCCATGTCTGACTCTGTGCGACCCCATAGACAGCAGCCCACCAGGCTCCTCTGTCCACAGGATTCTCCAAGCAAGAATACTGGAGTTGGTTACCATTTCCTTCTACCAGAATGTCATGTAATAGCTATATTTACATTTTTTTGTTCTTGGAAGTAATAACATTTTGTTAAAAGATTTTCTGTCATCCATTTGTCACCTGCTCTACCTTTTTCATCATGTCTCCAGAGACTGGATGGCTCATAGTAAGGATTTCATTTATTTGTTGTTGAGTAAGTAAGTGACTGAACAGTGAATGAAATATTTTGGGTTCCCTGTAGTGCTCTGGAGAACCTACAGCATAATTTGTAGGCATAATGCAAAATGAAAATGTAGAGCCTCTTGCTCAAAAATTATTAACAATTTTAACATAGTGACATCTGAGCATTAAACCAAGTCAGGACCCCTCTGAACACAGGGCCTTGTATGACTCTGAGGCTGGCTCTGATGCCTAGTGTAGTAGTCTGTCTTAAGCAGGCTGTCAGTCTTTTTTGGATGATTTATTCATATTTCATTTTGTGATCTACCTCCACTTCCCCATCAGCCACTCATTTCTTATGGGTTCATAATTTAATTTCTGCCCCAGGCTACGGAATTTCTTTCTCCAAAGTCACCAATAACTATCTAGCTATGAAATTAATTTCCCTAGTATCAATGTTTAGTTCAGTTCAGTTGCTCAGTCATGTCCAACTCTGTGATCCCATGGACTGCAGCACACCAGGCTTCTCTGTCCATCACCAAATCCCAGAGCTTGTTCAAACTCCTGTCCATAGAGTCAGTGATGCCATCCAACCATCTCATCCTCAGTCATTCCATTCTCCTCCTGCCTTCAATCTTCCCCAGCATGAGGGTCTTAGAAAAGATTCTTCTTTCATTAGAAAATGAGTCAATTCTTTACATCAGGTGCCCAAAGTACTGGATCTTCAGCTTCAGCATCAGTCCTTCCAATGAATATTCAGGACTGATTTCCTTTAGGAATGACTAGTTTGATCTCCTTGCAGTTCAAGGGACTCTCAAGAGTCTTCCCCAACACCACAATTCAAAAGCATCAATTCTTTGCTGCTCAGCCTTGTTTATGGTCCAACTCTCACAACTATACATGACTACTGGAAAAACCATATCTTTGACTAGATGGGCCTTTGTTGGCAAAGTAATGTCTCTGCTTTTTAACATGATGTCTAGGTTGGTCATAGCCTTTCTTCCAGAGAGCAAGTACCTTTTAATTTCATGGCTACAGTCACCATCTTCAGTGATTTTGGAGCACAAGTCTGTCTTGGTTTCCATTGTTTCCCCATCTATTTGCTATGAAATGATGGGACAGGATGCCATGATCTTAGTTTTTTGAATGTTGAATTTTAAGCCAGCTTTTTTACTCTGCTCTTTCTATTTCATCAAGAGGCTCTTTAGTTCCTTTTCACTTTCTGCCTTAAATGTGGTATCATATGCTTGTCTGAGGTTATTGATAAGTCTCCCGGCAATCTTGATTCTAGCTTGTCCTTCATGAATCATATAATTGTATAGTGACTATGCTGTCTTTCAAATAAGTCCCAACTTGGAAATTTGAAAAGGCTAAAATGTATGTAAAAAGTCTTTTATAAATGACTTCCCTGTATTTCTTTCGTCACATCTTTTGGGATGAATATTTGTAATTTTGTCTTTAGCAGCTAATTTCCTTCTAGTAGTAGCATTTGGACTTTCTTATGGAACCACCTGCTTCTCATTCTTAGACTGTAAGGTTCAGGGGGAGCTGATTCCACTCCTGATCACAGGGACAGCATTTGACTTACACCTAACCAACCAGAACATTGTGTCCTCTAGATCAGTAATTGGTTCAAAATTGACAAGTATCTTATTATTCATTAGTTCATTTATTTACTCAAAAAATATTTATTAAGCACCAGCCACATGCCTGGTAATGTTTTAGATAGCTAGGGCTACATCACCAGTGGTGGGGTTGGGTGGGGGGGATGACAAAAGTTCTTTCCTTCATGGAACTTAGCTTCAAATTGAGGGAGATAAATCAATAAGCAATATAGAATATTACAAGGTGTTAGATGGATGTCATAGAGCAAAACAAAAATAGGAAAGTTGGTACGGAGTGCTGGGAGAGGAAGGAGAAAATGCATTTGAATGGTTCAAAATGGCCTAATTGAGAAGGTTGATGTTTGAGCAAAGACTAGAAGGGGATGAGGGATTGAACACTGGATATTTGGGGGAAGAGACAATCAAGAATAAAGAAGAGAGGAGAGCAAGTGCAGTAACCCTGAGGCAGATTCGCTTCTGGAGTATATGAGCAAGGAAGCCAGTTTGGTAGAAGCAGAGTGAATGAGAGGTTAAGAGAATTGTAATAAGGTCAGAAGTAATAGGAGATACGATCTTACAATTCTTTGCAAGAAATTTGGTTTTCACTGTGACAAGAAAAACCCCTGGATAGTTTTGAGCCTTAAATTATTATAGGATCATCTTGAACTCTTTGTCAGGTAAATCACCTATCTCTGTTTCACTAAGGCCTGTTTCTGGGATTTAGTTTGTTCTTTCATGTGGAACATATTTCTCTGTTGCTTCATTTTCTGTGACTCTCTGTGTTGGCTTCTGTGTACTAGATAGACCAGTCACCTCTCCCACTCTTGAAGTAGTAGTCTTGATTAGGAAATGAATCTTATTGTTCAGCCTGCCCTGGCTCTTGGTGTCTTGTGAACCTTGGTGATTGTCCAGGTAGGCTTCTTTGTTCTTAGTGGTTGGTGGTGGTTTAGTCACTAAGTCATCTCCAACTTTTGCAGTCCCATGGACTGTAGCCTGCCAGGGTCCTCTGTCCATGGGATTCTCCAGGCGAGAATACTGGAGTGGGTTGCCATTTCCCTCTCCAGAGGATCTACCCAGCCCAGGAATTGAACCTGGGTCTCCTGCATTGCAGGCAGATTCTTTACCGACTGAGCTGTGAGGGAAGTCCTTGGTGGTTGTGTGTGCCAAGACTTGTCAGTGTCCCAAAGGGGAGGGTCTCAGTCATCACCTAGATGCAGACTGATTGGACGATGGACCAATGGGCAGCAGCTCTTAAAGCTTATGTACATGAGCCTCTTTCAGGGAAAGTGTGGGGGAATGGGCATTTCTGTTTATTCCTGCCCTGAGCCCTGGGAGGATAGCTCGTTAAGAACTGTTTGTTGCACTTTCTAGGATTACTCTAGTTGCTTGCTGAGAATGGATTTTAAGGGGTAAGAATAGAAGTAGGGATACTCTTAGAAGATTATTAGAGTAATTCAGTTTACTTTTGTTTAGTTAATTCTAAAATATCTATTTATTTGGCCGCACTGGATATTACAGCACGTGGAATCTTGTAGTTGCAACACACGGAATCTTAGTTGTGACAGGCAGAATTTTCAGTTGCTGCATTTAAACTCTTAGCTGAGGCTTTCAAACGCTTAGTTGGAGCATTTGGGATCTACTCCTGACCACGGCCCCCTGCACTGGGAGCATGATGCCTTAGCCAGTGGACTACAGGGGAAGTCCTGAGTAATTTGGTTTAGATATGATGGTGTCTTAGACTGGGGGATAGCTGAGAAGCTGATGAGAATTCAAGAAAATGAGAGATACCAAGGAAACATTTCATGCAAAGATGGGCTCAATAAAGGGCAGAAATGGTATGGACCTAACAGAAGCAGAAGATATTAAGAAGAGGTGGCAAGAATACACAGAAGAACTGTACAAAAAAGATCTTCAAGACCCAGGTAATCATGATGGTGTGAACACTCACCTAGAGCCAGACATCCCAGAATGTGAAGTCAAGTGGGCCTTAGGAAGCATCACTATGAACAAAGCTGGTGGAGGTGATGGAATTCTAATTGAGCTCTTTCAAATCCTAAAAGATGATGCTGTGAAAGTGCTGCATTCAATATGCCAGCAAATTTGGAAAACTCAGCAGTTGCCCCAGGACTGGAAAAGGTCAGTTTTGATTCCAATCCCAAAGAAAGGCAATGCCAAAGAATGCTCAAACTACCACACAATTATACTCATCTCACACACTAGTTAAATAATGCTCAAAATTCTCCAAGCCAGGCTTCAGTAATATGTGAACCGTGAACTTCCAGATGTTCAAACTGGTTTGAGAAAAGGCAGAGGAACCAGAGATCAAATTGCCAACATCTGCTGGATCATTGAAAAAACAAGAGAGTTCCTGAAAAACATCTATTTCTGCTTTATTGACTATGTCAAAGCCTTTCTCTGTGTGGATCACAATAAACTGTGGAAAATTCTGAAAGAGATGGGAATATCAGACCACCTGACATGCCTCTTGAGAAACCTGTATGCAGGGCAGGAAGCAACAGTTAGAACTGGACATGGAACAACAGACTGGTTCCAAATAGGAAAAGGAGTACGTCAAGGGTTTATATTGTCACCCTGCTTATATGCAGAGTACATCATGAGAAACTCTGGGCTGGAGGAAGCACAAGCTGGAATCAAGATTGCCAGGAGAAATGTCAATAACCTCCGATATTCAGATGACATCACCCTTATGGCAGAAAGTGAAGAAGAACTAAAGAGCCTCTTGATGAAAGTGAAAGAGAAGAGTGAAAAAGTTGGCTTAAAATTCATCTTTCAGAAAACTAAGATCATGGCATCCGGTCCCATCACTTCATGGGAAATAGATGGAGAAACAATGCAAACAGTGTCAGACTTTATTCTGGGGGGCTCCAAAATCACTGCAGATGATGATTGCAGCCATGAGATTAGAAGACGCTTACTCTTTGGCAGGAAAGTTATGACCAACCTAGACAGCATATTAAAAAGCAGAGACATTACTTTGCCAACAAAGGTCCATCTAGTCAAAGCTATGGTTTTTCCAGTGGTCATGTATGGATGTGAGAGTTGGACTATAAAGAAAGCTGAGCACCGAAGAATTGTTGCTTTTGGACTGTGGTGTTGGAGAAGACTCTTGAGAGACCCTTGGACAGCAAGGAGATCCAACCAGTCCATCCTAAAGGAGATCAGTCCTGGGTGTTCATTGGAAGGACTGATGTTGAAGCTGAAACTCCAATACTTTGGCCATCTGATACGAAGAGCTGATCATTTGCACAAACCCTGATGCTGGGAAAGACTTGAGGGCGGGAGGAGAAGGGGACGACAGAGGATGAGATGGATGGATGGCATCACTGACTCAATGGACATGAGTTTGGGTAAACTATGGGAGCTGGTGATGGACAGGGAGGCCTGGCGTGCTACGGTTCATGTGGTTGCAAAGAGTCGGACACGACTGAACGACTGAACTGAACTGATGAGAAATGGTTAAATTCTTGATATGTTTTCATGGTTGAGCCAATAGGATTTCCTGTCAGATTGAACATGCACATGAGAGAAAGTAGTCAAGGGGGAGTTAATGAATTAATACACTCAAACATAGAGTTAATGAGTCTAAAATCTGAATCTTGAAACAGTTGGAGACTCTTTTTCAATGTGGCTGCCGAAATGAAGGGAGGAAGTCTGAAAGTCTGTAGCTTCTTTTTGCCTCATATCACCATGAGGAAAATGTCAGCCCATGAGTGAAGCCAACTGGGAGGAAAGCAGAACCAATAGATCGCACGTATAAGACCAAGTTCTGGTGACATTATTTGCACTCCTTGATCCAGGTAGGCTCAAGCCAGGATCTGGCCCAGAACATTTCAGTTATGAGAGCCCACGTTCCTTTTGTACTTTTACAAGTTGGCTTGGGCTTCTGTTACTTGGGGCAAAAGAGCCCTGACAACTACAAACTGGCACTTGCCCAGGGCATTTGCCATCTGCCTCTGCGGAGATTAAATCCTGTGCTATCACAGCTGTTGACCTTCAACACGCCCTCAGGAACTTCAGGGTGGAGAATGGGGCACTCAGTGCTTCAGAGAAACTGATGGAACAGGTCTTTAGATGGTTAGATATTTCTAGGAACCGGTTCCATGATCCCAATCTTTGCATTGTTTCATATCTAGAAAAGCACTAAATCCCTTCACGATGACCTCAGCTCCTTGTGACTAGCAGACAACCTCTTGTAAAGTAAACACTTGATTGCACTGAACTCCCCCTTCACCAAAATCTTAAATATTGACCTTCCCCCACTACCTCTATGGAGCATTCTCTCAGAGCTCTCTGAGGTGCTGTCTCCTGGGCTGCAGTCCTCATTTTGCACCAAATAAAACTTCACTGGCAACTCTCTTGACAACCCCAACTAATATACCCCAGGAATAAAGCAAGGATGTATATCTTTCCGGTGAAAAGAGAAGCATCAAGACAATTAGGCTTTACTCCTCCTTAAAGGATAAAGAGCCTTACCCTCTGTTCCAGGTGCTAAAGTGCCTTGAAAAAGAAAGGCTGAGAGATCACCAGGCCTACAGAAGCCTTTCTTAAGTCTACCTTTTCATTTGAAGAGTTCTTTATTTTAGCCAAGACAAAGAACCTGAAATCTGGTGGGTAGAACGGCACAGGATTATGTAGTTTTCAGAGCTGAAGAGAGAAAAGAGCAGCGGGACAATTTCCTTCCCAAGACCCTCCGGTTATCTTAGAGATTCCCTGAGGAGTGTCTCAAATAAATCTGCCTTATATCTTCCTTACCATGGCTCCTTGCTTTGCCTCTGTTGCCAGCCACCTCCATAAGAACATCATCCACAAAGCACTACAGTCCTCTGAGGAGCCACTCCCAGCCCTGAGGGTGTACTCTAGGCTGTGGTTTGGTGGTGACAGGCTAGGAGAATGGCCCTCTCCCCAACTCCGTTATACCTGCACCAAATTTCACAAAGACTTTGATAAGCACAGCTAAAAATCTCAATACATAAAGGAAAGTACAAGCAGTTAAGCAGGAAAAATAATATAAAGACAGACTCTGTTAAGCAAAATCTTTAACTTTTAAATATTTTCTTAGTTATTTTCTCCCATTTAGTCTTCTAGATAAATGTTAGAATCACTTTGTCAACTTCCCAAAACAAATTCAAAAAAATGTGCTATGAAATTGTAAGTTTCAAGAAAATTAACCTCTTTGCAATAAGAAGCCTTTTCATCCAGAACATGGAACATGGATTATGTCCTAGTCAGGGAGTTGAACATGTTTACGGGAGGAGGCGGTAGAGCAGAGCATTTGAAAATGTAAGAGGAAAGAAAATTGATGGATGGAATGAGATCTTAGAGGTGGGAGAAGATGGGCTCTGGGACACAGAGGGAGGGCTTAGCCTAGACTAGGGAGTCAGTTGTCCCACTCAAGGATGGATACCGAACCAAGTAAGACTGTAGGCAGAACTTTAGGATGTGGAAGTGTGGCCTCAGTTCTCTCCCTCATGAGTAAGAAGCAAGGTTATCTGCTGAGATAGTTAGGGTGGTGGAGTTGTTAGGGGAAGCACACTGACAGAAACTGCCCACCCTGGCCACGCTCCATAGCTACCATTCGCACAAGTTGTTTTACCAAAGAAGGTTCTGGTAAGGAACACAGAACTAATAAGCCACCACCAACTGAAGAGTTCAGGACAAGTCAAAAGTTGACACATGTCCAACCATCTCCCAGAATCCTTCTCACTGGCATCCATCTTGGCTGGGCAATGCGTGCACCACCAGGAAGGACTCTGAATCAGGATGATTGGCCAAAGACACCCCAGAAACTAATCCTATCACAATGCAACCTTAGACTGCGAGCCATGTGGCAGAGCAGTTCTCTTGGGTTCCCTTACCCCACTGCTCTCCATCCGGGTGCCCCTTCCCAGTTTGTCAGCACGTGTCTCCTTGGACAATTCATTTCTGAGTATTGGATAAGAGCCCACTTTAGGGCCCTGGAAGGGGTCCCCCTCCCTGCAACAGAGGGTAGTGAAATCTATACAGATGTTGTGAAAGAACTCCTTAGGGCCTTCAGAAACCTAGTTTGAACTGGGGTGGCTTCAGCCTCCCTAGCTGGATAATTTTTTCCGTAGGTCTCTGTTGACTATGATTAGGAACAAAGCAATCAGCCAGTCAGTTTGGTTCAAGACTGAGGAGTGGAATAGGAGGCCTAGGGGAACAAGGGAGTTGAGAATATTGACTGAGAAGTGGTTGAGGTCAGAGGTAATGAAGACACGATAAAAGAGGTGAAGACTGTGACAGATTGGGAGAAAATTAAGCAATCAAATTAAGAAGAAGTGTGGAAATAACTGGACAAGACAGGTAGAAGGATCAGTTTGTGATCAGGTGGGATATATATCAGAGGTGGAGGAGTCCTCTGTGATGACAAAGTCCAGGAAGTGGGCAGCTGAATTGGAGGGGAGATGATGCCTTCTTGAGTGAGGGAGTTGGGGAAATGGGAAACTATATTGTTAGTTTAGTTAGATAAGGACATTGGATTTATCCCTGATGACAATTGGGCTTAGAGTAGATAAGAAAACTGTGCCACATCTTCAATTAACCTAAGGAAGTGAGAAAACATCTTCTAGGCAAATGGAGGAACTAGGCAGATGGAGTGAGAAGAAGGAGATGGGAACCCCAGAAAGGAAATGGATTTAATTTTGATGGACAGGTTCCCCAGCACAGTATTATTTTCATGTGACTGGGGGTGCCCCAGGTAACAGTTGGGATCTGGCATTTCTCACTGTGATATCTTGGTAGATATCACTGGCCAGCCCTCAGTTTTATCTTTATTTTTCCACCTTGCCAATACCATCACTACCCCTACCACCCTAATTCTGATTTATCTTAATTTTAATATCATGCAGCAACGTGGCTTCTGTGTGGCTGAGAAAGGTCAGTGCACACACAGAATGAAAATAACACAAAGCATAAGACTGCAAAAACAAAAAAAGAATTTTGGTGGGAGTTGCCAACAGTATAGTAGGTCTTAGCGATTGCAAGAAAGTCATCTGGCTGAAAGAAATGAAATTAACTCCCAGATTGACTGACAATGTTACTGAGAACAAGCTTCTTGCTCTGCTCATTGCACCACAGGCCAATGAATCCAAGAGAGGAGGTGCTGAGGTAAGGAAAATGACCTTATTCAGAAAGCCAGCTGACTGAGAAGATGGCAGGCTAACGCCTCAAAATAACCATCTTATTGGGGTCTGGATGCCATGTCCTTTTATAGATCAGAGAGAAAGAAGCAATGAGGAACTAAGTCAAAAGGAAGAACAGAGCAGGAGAAGCAGTGGGAAAGTAAAGGGAAAGTTCTTCAGTCTTGCAAAACATCTGCAAGGGAATGGCCAGCCTTTGGAAAGGAGTGTGTTACTCTCTTCTATTCACAGGTGATCGTGAGCTGAACAAAGGCACTTAAGTTTACAGTCAAGCAGAGGTGCAGGGTCCTCCAGGCAATGCAGTAAGTATGACTATAACAAGAACAATGGAAAACAAGTCCAACCAACAGTTTCCAACATGTGGTCCGAATTGGCTTCCTCCCTGAAACAAAAGGGGGCTTCCCTGGTGGCTCAGACAGTAAAGAATCTGTCTGCAGTGCAGGAGACCAGTGTTCTATCCCTGGGTCAGAAAGATCCCCTGGAGAAGGGAATGGCAACCCACTCCAGTATTCTTGCCTGGAGAATTTCTTGAACAGAGAGGAGCCTGGCGGGCTACAGTCCATGGGGTTGCAAAGAGTCACACAGGGCTGAGTGACTATCACTTTCACTTTCTTTCCATTTCACTACAACAGACATTTAATTTTTCTCAGGGCTACTTTCCCTCAATCATTTTATTACAGAAAAAAACCTCTAAAATACAGAGAAGTTGAAAGAATTTTACAGGATTCACCTTTATACCCAGCAACTAGGTTCCACAATTGGTAACCATTTGTCATTTGTTATTTATGTATCTGTATGGAAATACATTGCAAATATCATGACACTTCTCCCTTAATTTACAAGCAAGCGAAACATTCATATAGTAATTTCGGCCTCTCACTGCCAATAAATTTTGAAAAGCTGTGGAGCTTTCGGTGACTCTTGGGCTCTGGTGTAAGGAAGAGAAGACCACCTGGGTCAAGATAAGCCTAGGCTGACTGACTGAAAGGACAGTACCACCGGTCTACCTATATAGACGCCACTTTCTCTCCTCTTTCCCAAATCTTTTCCACTTACTGGCCAAAATTCCCTTATAGAGTTTGCTTTGATTAATAAAATTCAGATGTACTCGAGAAGAGTAAGCTCTTTAAAACTAGTGGGATCATAACGAAAAAGACATAGATGCCAAATTGGGGGCAATTTATTTATTTTATTTTATTTTTTACTGAAGTATGGTTGATGACAATATTATATAAGTTACAGATGTGCAATATAGTGATTCACAATTTTGAAAAGTTATACTCCATTTAAGTATCAAAAGGATTCTCCAGTGGCTCAGCAGTAAAAGAATCTGCCTGCAATTCAGGAGACTTGGGAGAAGCAGGTTCAGTCCCTGGGTCAGGAAGATCCGCTAGAGGAGGGCATGGCAACCCACTCCAGTATTCTTGCTAGGGAAAGCCCATGGACAGAGGAGCCTGGTGGGCTTCAGTCTGTAGGGTCAAGAAGAGTCAGACACGACTGAGCTACTGAGCATCCTGCTACCTGTCTCTGGCCCTGGCTATAGTCCTACCCCTTATCACTCATGTCTTATCACTTGTCAGTTATGTGTGCTGAACATGTAAAAGGTAGAGAAGATTCAATTACCCTGAGTGGCAGTTATGAAATATCTTTCCTTGTAGAAGCAAGGACAAATAATTTCATGTTGCTGTGAATATAGTAATATTCAAGACACTGTTGATAGGATATCTAAATGACACTCTCTGAATACTTAAAGAATAGAAAAGTCAATCAACATTGCCAGGTGTTTTTCAATAGTCCCCAACCTCTTTACATTCTATTTGCTTAGACCCACACTTAGATTTTAGAATGTGTTTACTTTATTTGTTGCTTTTAATTTCCTAATATTTCCTTTTTTTCTGGTTTATCTGGTCCTTCTACCATCATTGCCTTAGTTAATATCTTGGGATATAGTTGTAATTTGCTTACCATTGTAAAATGAAAAGATCTCCGGCCATATCAATAGACAAAAAATATCACAGCCATAAGTGATTTCTGGCCTCTAAATGTGAATGAGGGCCCCCAAAACGGAGATCCAGTGGATGTTGCCACCCACCTACTGGGATTGCTGAGAAGCTGGAAATGCAAGAAGCAAGGTGAACAGGGAAACAGGATTGGCTCCAGAGAGCTGCAGTGCATATGAAAGGAATGAATTCAGTGAGCCCAGAGGCTCGCATCTTCCCAAACACAGAATGCTAAATTACTTAACTTGATACCTGCTCTTTGATGTTCAGACTGTCTGCTCCCTTTGTTGCAAACTTACACGTAGCCTGACTTTTTCTCCTGCCTCCTTGGAGCAGTTTTCTCAGAGCTCTTGCGATGCTGTCCCCTCGGGCTCAGAATCTTAAACATTCACACCAAATAAAAGAACTCTTACTTTCAGATTATGACTGTATTTTATAGTCGACCCCATCATGAACTTTTAAAAAAACACACTTTAATTCTCCTAAATAAAGAGCTTTGGTTCTTCTGAATGAGATAAGTCTTTCCAGGAGACAAAAAATATGAAGGAGATTAGATTCCCCTAATCCTACAACTATATAAAATATGCTTCTTAGAGGAAAATACTTTGTAAATTAACCAAGGGGGTGGGTTTGACAGGCTTAAATGTAGTTCAGGTGTTCTGTCTCTCTCCTTTGCTGTATGGAGAAGCTGAAATGGAGCCTTTCTCAGTTCAGGTTCTGTTTCATCTCAGGGCTCTGCTCAAATAAAGTCTCTCTCTGGAAAAGGAATCTTGGTGAGAGTGGCTAAGTCACTTCTCTTGCCCCCATGTTATTAAGTATAAATGGAAGAAACCATGTACTAAGAAAAGTGCTTTTATTTGCAATTATTCAGCTAAGCAAACAAAAACATGCTGGTTACCACTGCAGCATGTCTGAGACACATTCTTTAACCTCCAAAAGCATACTTAAAAATTAGAAAACAAAAGAAGTAGTGTAGGAAGAGACAAATGAGGCTTTAGGGGTGGACATGACAGAAAATTCTTAAAAAGATGAAAATACCAGACAGCCTGACCTTCCTCCTGAGTGTATGCAGGTCAAGAGGCAACAAAGTTAGAACTGGACATGGAACAACAGACTGGTTCCAAACAGGTAAAGGAGTACGTCAAGGCTGTGTACTGTCACCCCTTATATTTAACTTATATACATCATGAGAAATGCTGGGCTGGATGAAGCACAAGCTGGAATCAAGATTGCCAGGAGAAATATCAGTAACCTCAGATAAGCAGATGACACCACCCTTATGGCAGAAAGTGAAGAAGAACTAAAGAGGCTCTTGATGAAAGTGAGAGAGGAGAGTGAAAAAGTTGGCTTAAAATTCATCTTTCAGAAAACTAAGATCATGGTATCTGGTCCCATCACTTCATGGCAAATAGATGGGGAAACAATGGAAACAGTGAGAGACTTTATTTTTTGGGCTCCAAAATCACTGCAGATGGTGAGTGCAGCCATGAAATTAAAAGATGCTTGCTCCTTGGAAGAAAAGCTATGACCAACCTAGATAGCATATTAAAAAGCAGAGACATTACTTTGCCAACAAAGGTCTGTCTAGGCAAAGCTATGGTTTTTCCAGTAGTCATGTATGGATGTGAGAGTTGGACTATAAAGATAACTGAATGCTGAAGAATTGATGCTTTTGGACTGTGGTGTTGGAGAAGACTCTTGAGAGTCCCTTGGACAGAAAGGAGAGCCAACCAGTCCATCCTAAAGGAGATCAGTCCTGAAAATTCATTGGAAGACTGATGTTGAAGTTGAAACTCCAATACTTTGGCCACCTGATGCAAAGAACTGACTCATTTGAAAAGACCCTGGTGCTGGGAAAGATTGAAGGCAGGAGGAGAAGGGGGTGACAGAGGATGAGATGGTTGGATGGCATCACCAATGCGGTGGACATGAATTTGAGTAGGCTCCATGGGTTGGTGATGGGCAGGGAGGACTGGTGTGCTGTGGTTCATGGGGTCGCAAAGAGTCGGACACAACTGAGCAACTGAACTGAACTGATGACCCTCTCCTCCCTTAATGGACACTTTTATGGCATTTTATTTATTAGTTTATTTTTATTGTGGTAAAATATATATAACACAAAACAGGCCATTTTAACTGTTTTCAAAATACAAGTCAGTGACATTACATATGTTCACAATGTTGTATATATCACTGCTCTATTTCCAAAAAGTTTCTATTACTGCAGACAGAACTCTGTACCTACCAAACAATGACTTCCCCTTCTTTCTCCTCTCAGCCCTGGTAACCTCTAATCTATTTTTGTCTCTATGAATTTATCTGTTATTTTAAAAAGATGAACTTTGGTGACTATGTAGATTGGGAAGTGGCTTAAGGAAGCACAAGAAGAAGAATTAGCTCTTTGTCTTCAGATAATTTAATGGGATATTTTGAAAACCATTATTGTTACTTTCTCTTTTGCTTTTCTCAGGACATATTCTTTGCTCTACTTGGCAGAGGTGTTGATCTAGCTGGCAGAACTAAGGGTTTGAGATGGAAAGGATACATAAAGAAAAAGTGACATGATATTCACTGAAAGCAAAAATAGTATTAAAGCATCTGAAAGCAAAAATAGTATTATGCTTGTCTGTAGATTTGCAAGCTGAAATTTTTATCCTAAGAGAGGATTTTTCCATATTTCTTTAATATTCACCAAACCAGGAGGGACCAGCTCAAAGTTCTGGAGTACAAACTCTTCTGTTAATACAAACTCTTCTGTTTGTATTAACAAATCCGCAGTCTTGCTGCTCAATACCAAAACGAGGGGGGATAGTTAGGTTAAGGGTTGCCACAAGTTAACAAAAATACTTCAGATAATAGTAGACAAGGGAGAATTCTGTTCCTTTATCACATTCTCAAAGTTTTTTAGTTCACAAGATTGTCAGTTGGAGTCTGGCATGACATTCTCTGAGACTTGAGACTTAGTCTGCTCTGTCTAGCTATTTCTATGCCTCATGTCAGAAAATAAATCTACATTGCAGCCAGCAGGCAGGAAGAAAGTGGGGAAAGAAGGATACATCACTTTCCTTTCAGGATACTTCCCGTAAGTTTCACACACAATGTGTGTTCATATTCCATGGGCAAAACTTAGTCACATGGCCATAACTAACGCAAGAGGGCCAGAAGATGGGAGCTCTGTCATTATGGAAAGAGGGACATTCAGGTATTGGGATAATTAGCACTTTCTACCACAGAAAGAGAGGTGTTTTGAAGAATGAGACTTTAAGATGGAGGGGAGTACTGAGGAGAAGGTCATAGCTGAGGGCTCTGGACAGCCCAAGGGCAATTCATGGTGGGTTAAATGAGTGTCAGGAGAAGGAAGGTTAGTTCTGAGTGTGTCAAGAGGCTGGAAATGGATCTTGCTAGCTGAAAATGTAACAAAGAGGTATCCTTGATCTTATAATCTTGGCTAAGACTGGTCCTATCTGGTCTTTACCACTGTGTGTAAAATGGCTTCTTCCTTCAGAAAATGAGTCCCAGCAGGGAGCATGGTGGATATCTCTTCATCATGCCGCCTGAAGCGCCTGGAGATAGGGATAAGGGGAGTAGGAAGGCCTTCACAGAACCTCCGATTCAGGACGTGAACCTGTGGCCTGCGGAGTGACCTGTCTCTTGGTGAAGGTGTGTCCTTTGGGATGTGTTACTTCTGATGACTCCAGTTTCAGGGGAGACTCTGCTTTGCTCAGGCCTTCAATTTATGACACATATGAGTCAGACTGTCCAGATTTGAATCCCAACACAACCCCTTACTATCTCTGTATCCTGGGACAGTTTACTTCATCACTCTTAACATGAAATGAGAAAATAATATTATGTACCTGCCTCACATTCCATGACGACAGGATGTAAACAAGACCAGAAATAAATACTGCATTACAAAGTTCAATACAGTTGGTCCTACCAAAAGGAGTTGTTTGCCTGTATCTTACAAAAAAAAGACTTTTGGGATTCTATCTACTTTGTCCCTACAGCTTTGAGTAATATGTCTCCTGTTATGTCAGATTTCTTACTAATAGTCTTTTTTTGTGTTTTTCCAAGGTTTTAAAATAAGGATTAAATTAATTAAAACATCATATAGAAAAAACTAAAAAAGTTAGTATATATTATGACTCATAGGACAAAATGGAAAAGGACTGAAAAAATGAAACTCTAAGGAGTCTGATTGGGCATAGAAAATAGGTGTTTATTGATTCTTCATAGATGTTGATGTAGCATGAAGTAGATGGTGATAATTTATACAATCCTTTCAAAAGTTAATTGATGAATAAATACACTTTCATTTGTGTTATCAGTTCATACCAAGGAAATAATCTTAAAGTCATAGAAAATGACAGACAAGTGGGATGAAAGCCGAGTCAATGAATTATTTTTACAGTTGAGCAATATTAAATCCAAGCAATGTTATTCTACATAAACATATTCTATATAAACATATAACAAATCTATGCTTTTGGTTAGTCCCTTGCAGCAATTATGACAACCATAAAACTACAAGTAGATAACAAAGTGCATTTCAGGTTCTTCTTGGGAGTAGATGTAAGAGAACAAAGCAAGACCACTAAGAAGAAATCTGACACAGTAAAAGAGACAAAGTAAAGAACTATTGGGACCAAGCAGAAGGAGCCCTGAATTATCTCTGTCTCGGTCTCTTTCTCTCGTTTGCTTTTTTGCAGGATGCAGGCAGTCTCCATTGGGTAGGGCTAGCCGTCTTGAACCTACAATGATACCACATCTTCAATCTTGTTTACATCCTGTAACTTATTCATAGAGTGCGCTAAGTATGTGTTTACCTCATGCTTATATACCAACTGTGAATTCTGTTCAGTTTAAATATTACCATAATCTTTTAAAGCTGTACTTAGAGTATTTTAAACATGATCTATTAGATACACCAATAAAGCCAAATTTGTTTCAATGTTTATCTCAGATTTCTTCCATTTTTTTAACTTTAATTATCTACATGTTAAAATTATGTTCCTATTGTACTTTTTTCCAACAGGTTAATTATGTTTTGGTGGGGTGTCTCTTAAATCAGATAATATATGAATAATATGAAAAGAATAATTATAAACATTCTAACATATTGTGATTAAAATTTAAAGCAGTTTTAATGAGTTCTGGAAATAAAATTTGTTACTTCAGTAATATTGTTTTAAGTTTGGATTTATCTTAAGTATTAACCAATACTATTGGTTATAAGACAATTTAAAAAGCAGAAAGTATTGTTTTTAAATAATAAAGCAATAAAAATACTTGGGAGTAAGGCAGGAGGGAAGGTTCAAATGCACCTAAGCAGTGACTCAAACAGCCTAATTTAAAAAAATCATTTAGCATTAAACACCTCAAGCTGTGCTAACATGTTCAGAACACTTGATTCCATGTATCTGAGGAGGAATTATCACAAATTTTGATCCCCCAATTTGAAGTAATTTTGAAGTTTTCTCCTTTTGACTAAAAAATGACCTTGATTTCTCAATCTTGAAAGAGGTCTAGACATTCCTTAGCCTAGACCTTATAATAAGTAACAGAGACAAACTGGGCACATACTGGTATAAGTACTAAAGTTAGAATTGTATCAGGTAATTAACCTAACTTGTTTCTAAAATGTAAAAAACTGACTCTCCTTCAATGATTTTTGCTATTTACTGACAGATAAAACAGTGTTACATGGTATAGCTGATGAGGGTTGATAATCACATCTCTCTGGTGGGTGCTCACTGCTCCACTGAATCAGACCCCAAGTCTCCCTGGGTCTCCAGTCTGCTTTCAGGAAGCACTTTGGATTAATTAACACCAGGCTAGGTACTTACTCATTGTTTCCAGTAAACTTGCGCCATAGGGCCAGGTAAACCAAGACCTTGGGTGGCCCATGAAGTCCTTTCCAGTCCTGCTGGACTGGTCCTGCTGGTCAGTCCTACTGACCTCCTGTCATAGATCAAGCCAGCCCTACAGAGAGTCACTGGGGTATATTCCCAGTGATTTTAGCCTCAGCCTTACCCTTCTTGAGTTTTTTTGGCTGGTCTAATAATTAAATTGACACAAGACTGATTGGCAGAAGGAAAAAATATTAATGTGTATATATGGAGGTCTGATAGAAATAGGATCCCCCAAAAGTATAAAAACAGGCAGCTTTTATACTTATTCAATAAAGAAGCAATAAATTTGTAAAGAATTGACAAGGCAAAGAGATGTGGGCTGAATGTTTAATTAGTGAAGAATCTGAGTTTGGGCTTGGGGTAGTAAATTAGTAAAGAAGATACAAGGTTTGTTTATATAGGCTTCTTGGCCTGAATTTCCTGTCTCTGGCGATAAGGATGTCTCTCTACTGCCAGATGCAGGGAGTGAACCTTTCACATGGGAGATTTACTATGTTTCAGAAGGTCAAGACGTCCTTCTGGTATTGGCTGTCACTTAAGTAACTTTAATTCAGAATAACCAGTATGGGGCAGTCCAGTGGTTAAGACTCTGTGCTCTCAAAGCAGAGGGCCTAGGTTTGATCCCTGGTCAGGGAACTAGATCCCACATGCCGTAGTTAAAGATCTCACATGCCACAATGAAGATCCTGCATGCCGAAAGTAAGATCTGCTGCAGCCAAAAATGTAAAATCCCAGTATGCCACCAGTCTCTGGTGTTTGACATAGCAGCCTAAATATTAATAATGTTATTGAAAGTCACTCAGTCATGTCCGACTCTTTGTGAGCCATGGACTACATAGTCCATGGAATTCTCCAGGCCAGAATACTAGAGTGGGTAGTTTTCCCTTCTCCAGGGGACCTTCCCAACCCAGGGATCAAATCCAGGTCTCCTGCATTGCAGGCAGATTCTTTACCTGAAAGATTTCTCTCTCTTGATATTTGATGATTTAAACAAATTTGCATTGGATTCACATGTAGCCAGGAGTGTATTACTTACTCTCTAAGGACCTCAGTTCTTTGGAGTTACTATAATTCACTTTGTAATAATGAAGTTCCATGTATATTCAAACCCACCCAAAAAGAACTGCCTGATTAGATTACAGAAAAGATTCTATACCTTAGGTGCTTCAATTAGTTCATTGTCACTATGATATTTTTCTCCTCTATTATTGATGAAATTTTATTGTAGTAGAATTTAGAATATCAGGCTTGGAAAAATATTAGAAAAATTTCCAACTCCTATATTAACTTATACCATATTTTGCTCTTCTGATTATTGATACAACATCCTATGGTGGTGGCAAAAAGGAACAGGAAAAATCAGGGACTATGTAAAATGAGGCACTTTTTGGAGAAGGAATGAAACTCAAGTAAGGCCTCATTTTATCAATTAAACTTTATTCATTTATACCATAATTAGCAACCAAATATTTATACATGAAAGAGTTTTGTTTTAATTTGTATTACTCAAATCATACTATTCACAGATCTGAAATAAGAAGATGGTCATGCTTATAGTTTCTATTGCAGCAAATAAAAGTTACTTTTAGGTGATTCTCTTACCTTCATTATTAGTTGAGCCTTGAATATACATAGATATTAAATATATCATCGATTTTGAGTATCTTTATGTAGATAAATATGAAAAACTTGCTTAAGTCTTACTATAATTTTTGAACATTCTTTATGCTCTTTGGTAACAAAAAGCATAATTCTATAATATAATCCTTAATACTGCAGTGCTCTGATGAACAAGACACCATCTCAGCTAAAAGGAATATGTGTTCTGAAGTCCTCAAGCTAGGGTTCCATGTTAAATACTTCAGTTTTCTTCATGTTTTAGTGATGGTACACCTTTGAGAACTGAAGAGAGTCTTTTAGCACAGTGATGGAAAGGACAGACACCAGGCTATTTTTAGTTGCCAAGAACATCATATTCTAGCCAACACATTTTTTTTACATGATAGTATGAGCCAAGTCTGAGGGTGTTATTGAAGTATCCCTTAATGTGTGGAGAAAGATTGTGTTTAAAAAGTGTTCATGAAGTCAAATTCCTAAATAGTAATAAATAAATAAATAAAATAAAATAAAAAATTTAAAAATAACAATAGATATCTAAAATTTAAAAAAACTTAGCTCATTTCTTTGAGAACATATATCACTAGAGTTAAGTGATTCTCAGGTAAGAAAACCATCTCCCCCATTCCTGGCTCTCAGTCAATTTCAGCCTTAGGCTCCATGCCATTTCCTGTATCATGAGCTTAAATTTCTAGGCAATAAAGATAACAAGGTAGGAACAGGGTGGTTTCTCATTTCTACCTATATTTAAAAGCTCAAAGGTGGCTGGAAACTTATACAGCTTAAAAGCTTATAATCTAGATGGGTGGGATGGGATGGGAGGTGAGAGGGAGGTTCAAGAGTAAGGGGACACGTGTATAGGTATGGCTGATTCATGTTGATAAATGGCAGAAGTCAACAGAACATTATAAAGCAATTATCCTCCAGTTAAAATAAATTAAAAAAAGAAGAGCCTACTAGTGCCAAAAGTCCTTGCATGCCTTATTTCAATTAATCCTTTTATTGGCCATAAGTAGGTTCATTATCTTCATTTTAGAGAGTAGGTCTCTCTAGGTAGACCTACTAGAGAGTAGGTGGGTTGGAGAAGCTGAGTAATCTGCCTAAGATCATCTGGCCAACAGGAGGAGAACAGTAGACCTGACTGGAAACAGTGAATGCAGGGAAGCGTCTCGCCCCAGTCTTTCTCCTTGGCCCTGCCACGTGAACTGTACAGTAGTATTATCTCAGGCAGCCCTGGACCTCTGTGCAGGGAGCAGGCAACTGCCATCCCATGGAAGCTTTTTGAAATAAAGGCCATGACCAGCTGAGTATACTTCAAGCAAAATGTCATAAAACATTAAAGGTATAACAATATTTTTTGAATTCCTTCTTCTATTAGCAGTTTTGTAGTGACAGTTCTCCACGTGGTGTTGGTTTAGCTCCTGCTGCAGGGTCATGTGGGCCGCCTGTACTGGAGCTGCTTACTCCTCATAGAAGCCTTACTGGCTTTTTTTTGGTGCTTTCAAAACTTTCTCCATTTGGTTCTCTCAATTAACAGGCAATTCGTTTCTTACAACTCAGAATCAGCTTTTGATAAAGATATTTTCCCTCCAAAGTGGTGTGAAATTTAGATGCTAATTCTGTTTTGCTCATCTAATTAGATGTGTGAGTTAAGGAGTATAAAATAAGCCACTAGCTACTTTCTTGCAAGGTACAATAAATCTCTCCAATTGAAGAGCAAAATCGCAAAAACTGTAGTCAAAATAGTGTACAATAGTGTATCATGCCAGAAGAATGAATTACTTCCAAGGACTCCTCCTGAGAAATTAGACTGGGAAATTGGCTAAATCCTCAAATTCTCTCTACTTCCTCATGTTCAAGAGAAATAAAACAGGTATTGTGCAATACACACTGTAAAGGGAAGCTGTAATTATCACCAAGCAACTTCTCACCGTGTAATTTCTTTTCCTTTATTTATTTATGGTTGCACTGGATCATCGTTGCTGACTGTGGGCTTTCTCTAGTTGTAAGTAGGGGCTACTCCTCATTTCTGTGCACAGGCTTTGCGTTGCGGTGGCTGCTCCTGCTGCGGAGCACACGTTTGAGGCAGTAGTAGGGCTTCAGTAGTTCAACGCTTGGGCTCAGTAATTGTGGCTCACAGGGCACAGAGCGCGGGCTCAGTATTTGTTGTGCATGGGCATCATTGCTCTGCCACATGTGGAATCTTCCTGGACCAGGGATCAAACCTATGTCCCCTGAGTCGGCAGGCAGATTCTTTTTTTTTTTTTCTTCTTTTTTCTATTTATTTATTTATTTATTTATTTTTACTTGTTTTTGCCATACAATGTCATGATATCACCATGGGTTTACATATGCTTCCCCTCCGGAACCCCCCTCCCTCCTCCCTCCCGCCCCGGGAAATCTCGCTGCACCAGTCCCGAGCATCAATCCTGGGCTGGCGATTGATTAGACACATGACAATTAACATGCTTCAATGCCCTTCTCCCATATCATCCCACCCTTACCCTCATCCACAAAGTCCACGAGTCTATTCTATACATCCGGCAGGCAGATTCTTATCCGCTTTACCACCAGGGAAGGCCTCACTATGTCATTTCTAACCCTTCCTTACCACATAATTCTTCACACCATTCTGTTCTGATACTTCTTTGCTCAAAAGAATCTCTGCAGTATAAGACAGTGACAGTCAATAATCAATTCCTTGGCTAGATTACATGACAGGATAACAAAACAAAAATTGCTGCACAACAAAGACTTTGATCGGTCCTCAGGAGTATATGCAGTCACTCACCCCCAAATGCCAGGATGTCATCTGCAGTCAACCAGCAGCGCTGACGCTGCTGCTAGAAACTTGTGGGAAGGCCTTCAGGCCTAAACAGAGCAGGGCCTATTAACTGCCCTCAACTATTTACAGTAAGATTTGCAATTCTGTGATTTTTCTGCGAACGGCCCTCTTTCTGGGCCCTGCTCTGGATGGATATATTTACATATATCATATATTACATGGAAAACAGAGAAGTCAATTCCCACTGCTCACCCCTATATGGTGTAGCTGGCCAGAAGGTATGCCTCTTTATCTCAGACTATAATGTTAATCTATTTAAGTGAGCAAAGATCCTTGTGCTACACAAGCAAAATGATAGCTGGGGCATTTCATTTGATTACTGTCATTAACATATGTGCTTCTGAGAATGCACGGAAAGACTTCTTAAAGAAAATGGGAGATGGTCTTGTCCTCTGAACCTCATGATAGATTATGTCAGGGACGTCTTAGGCACCTCCTCAGGTTCCATCTGCCTCTGCAGAGCTCATTGCTTTGTCTTAGCCATGACCACAGTGACTGACCACTCACTGACTACTGCAGGAATCTGTGGCCTAGGGCTGGCCAGTCACTTGTCTATGAGGCTGGCTCTTCCTGGCTGCTGCTGGGCTAATCCTCTGGAGTTTCTGACTCCTTTACCACTTTCGTACTTGGATGAAACACTAAAGCCCAAATGGCTGCCAAAAAATCTGGATGGTGCAATGCAACAGGCTGGATGTTAACTCACACAGGATGGATTTTGATCAATAGAAATGGGAGGGTGTGGCAGATCAATCTTCACCCTCCCTCCCTTTCATTAACTGACTACCCCATGGCAAAGTTTATCCACACAGCCTTCCCTCGAATAACTTCACATTTTTCTTGTCTTGCCTCTCTTTTTTCTCACTTTCACTGCCCTGGGTTTGTGTGTGTATATGCTCAGTCGCTTGGTCATGTCTGACATTTTGTGACCCCATGGACTGTAGCCCACCAGGTTCCTCTGTCTATGGAATTTTCCAGGCAAGAATGCTGGAATGGGTTGCCATTTCCTCCTCCAGGAGATCTTCCTGACTCAGGGATCGAAGCTGTGTCTCCTCCTGCATCTCCTGCATTAGCAGGCAGATTCTTGACTGCTGAGCCACCTGGGAAGAACTCTTATCTGTCCTCTGTCCTCATATATAGTTAGGTCAGGGAGATAATACACAAGTACTGACTTGCGTGGTATAGATTAAAGTGCTGTGCCTCAGAGAAGTAGGGAAATAATTAAAGGTTTCAAGCATCTAGGAAGGTTTCATGATAGAGATGAAACTTGAATAACATTGTAAAGAATGGATAATATCTGACTTGGTAGAGGGGCAATAGAGACCAGGGGGTGAGCATTTCAAGCATGCAGACTGCATATAGTACCTGCTATGCACTCACTATTCCTGCGTTCTTGGTGGCAGAATCCCTGCGGGGGTCATGGGCTCCCTTAAACTCATCTCTGGAACCCAGGCTAATCTGTGATATACAAAGATTCATGATTTGACAATTTTCTAAAAAGAATAACAACAAGAAAATACAAAATGACGTTGAATGTAAACTCCAAAATCTGGGTCTTCAAACAAGTATAAATTCTGAAAAGGGCCAATTCAATTTTACTAATAAAAATAAACATTTCTGATGGAAAGGTACTTTCTTGATAAACCTGATGCCAGAGAATAAATAAATGAATACATAGTAAACAGCATAGTCAGACCCATAGGATAGTTTACATAAAAGTGAAAACAAGTAGCAATTCATTTTAGAGTAATATTGAATCACATTCTGGGAATAAGTGAATTGAACTCTTTGTCTCTTTGATAAGACAGTCTAGTCTACTTGAACTAGACATTCAAGTATGTGTCCTATACATTTGTGTTGATCTGGGAGTAAAATTCAAGAACTGAATTGAATTCTTGAACTTTACTTGAGGACAGCTAACTAGTTGAGAACTCACAATTCAGCATAAAAAGCCCTACTTGAATTGAGATAATTGAATTCAGTATAATTATGATACTTAAAGACATTTTATGAAGGGAGGGAAAACAGAAAATTAAGAAAAACTCCTAAAGACTTTATGAAAAATTCCCTTTGTTAAGGAGACAGATTGTGTTCCTCAACTATCAGCTATCTCCTTTCTCTCTTTTCCTGAGTGTAACTAAAATTTCAAAAGTTCGGTGTATGAAGTATAAACTGATAAACTGAAATGATGAAGGAATTTGCCCCAAATACTCCAGGGAAAAGAACTGGGTGAAGCGTAGACAGGAGGATCATGAGATAGATGGTAGGTCATGAAACTCCATTATTCCTTCTCTTTTGTACATATTTGAAATTTTTATAATATAAAGTTCTTATAAAATCCAGTATATTGTTAGGAGATGACAAATGATGAATCGAAATTTTCTTTGTTTTTTTCAATGGGTTTATAAATATACATTATTTTGTTTCATCTCAGTATATCCTGTTATTAGGGGCAAGTAAGACAGAGGAAGGATCGGTTTGGCAGGAGGAGTGATGGGACAGAGTTGTTGGATGTAAGGAAAATAAGCAACTTTGAAGACAGTTTACAGGAGTCAATAACTGACTTAAAGAGGAAGAAGCTGAAGTTTCTGCAATTGAGTAGATGACTGAAAAGTGTTGTTTTAGCCATTCAGTCATGTCTGACTCTTTGCAACCCCATGAACTGTAGCCCACCAGGCTTCTCTGTCCACAGAATTCTCCAGGCAAGGTTATTGGAGTGGGTTGCCATTCTCTTCTTCAGGGGATCTTCCTGACCCAGGAATCTAACCTGGGTCTCCTGCATTAGCAAGCAGATACTTATGATAGAACCACTAATTCCTGAGAATGTAGAAATAAGATTGGGGTTAGAAGAGATCAAGAAAGATATAAACAGCATGGTTTGGTTGGGTTGATTTTGAGGCATCTAAAGGATATTCTGCCCAAGGAACATGTTTCAAATATTTATCTTGAAATAAAATATCATGATCCTTTTTGATAGGAACCACACCTTAATATTTTCAGAGGTATCCTTCATTTTAATGGGTTTGTCTACACAGCAGCCTTAGGAAGACTCAGGAAACTTTACTGAGAAAATGTTATGTTTTCAAGATTAAGAAGTTAAGCATTTAATTTACATTTAATCACAAAAACAAAAACTACCAAGTCTTGATCCTCTTGGCATTTAGTAAAAAGAGTGCTTCACAACCCATTTATTATCATTTCCTCCCAACTCAGTCAAATTGCTGTCTCCTTATTTTAGGTTGAGTAATTTGACCAAAGTCTAGGTACTAACCATGGGCAAAGTCCAAGTTAAACCTGCATATTTTTACTCCTTATACCTTTTGCTTGATCTTAAAAAAAAAAAAAAAAACTCCACAGCAGTTATAAAATAATAAAAACGTATTCATGAAAGAACCAGTAGTATATTCCTGCATACAGTGTTTTTCAGCCGAGCTCCATGTAACTGAGACCAGAACCATGCTCCCACATTTTCCTATTGCACCTTCACCAAGTTCTTCCAGTAACAGAATATCCTCTCTGCTTATTTCCCTTCAGTTTATTAATTCATATCTTCTAGGCTAAACATATTTCATTAGAGTATTTAAGGGATAGTCTACCCACTCCTGTATTCTTGGGTTTCCCTGGTGGCTCAGCTGGTAAAGAATCCACCTGCAAAGCAGGAAACCCTGGGTTTGACCCCTGGATTTGATCCCTGGGTTGGGAAGATAACCTGGAGAATGGAATGGCTACCCACGCCAGTATTCTGGCCAGGAGAATTCCATGGACTAGATAGTCTATGGAGTCTCAAAGACTTGGACACGACTAGGCTACTTTTACTTTCATATATGGTAGTTTTTTCAGTCCAGCCCAGGACAGATTTCTAGCACTAACCAGACACCTTTTCAGCCTTTCTTACAGAAAAAGATTTTTGTGTGTGTGAATATTGGACTTGTTGTTGCTGTTATTCATTGTTCAGTCACTAAGTCATGCCCAACTCTTTGCAACTCTATGGACTGAAGCACACCAGGTTTCCCTGTCCTTCACTATGTCCCAGAGTTGGCTCAAATTCAGGTTCATTGAGTCAGTAATGCTATCTAAACATCTCATCCTCTGTTTCCGCTTTCTCCTCCTGCTCTCATTCTTTCCCAGCATTTGTGTCTTTTCCAGTGAGTCAGCTCTTTGCATCAGGTAACCAAAATATTGGAACTTCAGCTTCAATATCAGTCCTTCCAATGAATATTCAGTGTTGATTTCCTGTAGGATTGACTGGTTTGATCTCCTTGCAATCCAAGGAACTCTCCAGAGTTTTCTCCAGCATCGCAATTTGAGAGCAACAATTCTTTGGCAGTCAACCTTCTATATGGTCCAACTCTCACATCTGTACATGACTACTGGAAAAACCATAGCTTAGACTACATTGGACTTGTTATTATTAGGTTAAACATAAAAGGGGAACCTTTAAGATTAATTCTCCCCCTCCTTTTTCTGTCTTTATCCAGTTTTCCATAGGCTACTTCACTCCTGACCAAACAGGATCACACCTAAAATATAGCTCTTTTTTCTTTCTTTTGCATTAATTTTGCTTTAGGTACTTCCCCTGAGACTGCTGGTTAAGGGTCTAATAAAACTTAAGGAGTATTAGACTCTTAGGGTGTGACAATTCTGTTCTCAAACTTGCTGTGAGATCTTATCATCTAATTGGTCACATGAAAGAATATAATCAGAGACAGGTGGCTGGGAACCTAAATCAGGCTCCCAATTGATGTAGTTTCATGGGAAAGAGGGAGGGGAATATGACCTTTAAACTCACGTGCTTAACAATAATCTTGGCCTAATTTGATGTCTTGGGCTCAGATCAATCATTAATAATGCCTTCCCTTCAGAGCTGGTTGGGGCGAAAACCAGAAAGGAAATTAGGAGAAAGGAGCAAAGACCTCAGCTTTCCTTTCCCTGTAAAGAAACAGATTACAATAAGGTTTTGGTGAGAATGGAAGCTTATAGGTGAGACTGTCAGAAATAAGGTTAGAATGATAAGCCTGAATTGGGCAATGTAAAGGGATTCTGGACATAGAGGAGAAGCCTGAAGAACGGAATCTCTGGTAGAAAAGGCTGCTGAAACAGAGAAAATGGGACCTCCAAAACAAGTCTTATCTAGGATTTTATCTGGGGTAGTTTCTAAAACATTCATTATCTTTGGCTTAAATAATACGTACTAATTTAAGACTTGCTTTACTCCACTGATTTTTTAAAAAAATTTATTTATTATTATTATTTTTTTGTCTGAGCTTGGTCTTTATTAGACTTCCCAGGTGGTGCAATGGTAAAGAATCCACCTGCCAAGCAAGAGATGAGGGTTCTATACCTGGGTCAGGAAGACGCCCGGAGCGTGAAGTGGCAACCCACTCCAGGATTCTCGCCTGGAGAATCCCATGGACAGAGAAACCTGGCGGGCTACAGTCCTTGGGGTTGCAAAAGTCAGACATGATTTAGCCACTAAACAGCAGCAGCAGGGACCTCTCTTATGGTTTCTCTTGAAAGTCTTGAGCTCTTCACAAGCACCTCTCCCCAAGCTCAATATACCTATCTTGATCCAAAGGACACATCTGCCTCCTTCCCCACCTGCCTTCCCTCACTCTCCCTGGGGCAGAAGGCACAGTCATTCCAAGTGAACTTTTGCTCAGAGTCTTAAATAAGTCCCTGTGGGTTTTATGCAAGGTGTTTAAATATTTCCACTAATGAGAAGAGACTACCTAGCTGCCTGCCTCCACAAAATACCAAACAACTAAAACACTAAAATTAGGGCAAACTGGGGCTCTTGGATGGTAGAACTGACTTCCAGAGCTTCTGTACCTAGGAAGTGTCTAGTGCATAGTAGTGACTCCGTAAACCTGTGTGGAATCCTGAGCAGGCTCAGCCTGTCAGCCAGGCTGCGGTCTGGGAAGGACAACCTCCTAGGGCTCCTGTCTGTACTTCACTCTGCACTCTGTCCACCCTTTTCTTCTGTTGTTGTTCGGTGCCTAAGTTGTGTCCAACTCTTTGTGATCCCGTGAACTGTGGCACACCAGGCTTCCCTGCCCTTCACTATCTCCTGGAGCTTGCTCCAACTCATGTCCATTGAGTCAGCGATGCCATCCAACCATCTCATCCTCTGTCGTCCTCTTCTCCTCCTGCCTACAGTCTTTCTCAGCATCAGTCTTTTCCAGTGAGTAGGCTCTTTGCATCAGGTGACCAAAGTATTGGAGCTTCAGCTTTAGCATCAGTCCCCCCAGTGAATATTTAAGGTTGATTTCCTTTAGGATGGACTGGTTTGATTTGCTTGCAGTCCAAGGGATTCTCAAGAGTCTTCTCCAACACCACAGTCACCACAATTTGAAAGCATCAGTTCTTCAGTGCTCAGTCTTCTTTATGGTCCACTCTTCTTCTGTTGTTATCTTGATCTGCCCGAGGAAAGAGCTCTAAGTATTTCACTGCGGATTCCCAATATACGTGAGGAAATGTTTCTTGTCCCCTGATAAAAATGAAGAAGGTGGCTAGAGAGAGGCATGAAAAGAAGAAAAAAAAAATTGAATGGTTATTTGTTAACAAGAAAGGAAACTCATGAAAGGAGGGGAGAAAACATGGGTATTGCTAAGAAATGGCAACTGTGAGGTTTCCTTTTTTTTTGGTCACAGGGCATGTGGGATCTTCGTTCCCCAACCAGGGATCAAATCTGAGCACCTTGCATTGGAAGTTCCGAGTCCTAACCACTGGACTGGCAGGGAAGTCCCCAAAGAGGGATTTCTGACCAGTTCCCCCTTGATCCTTTATCCACAGGTGACTCAGGCTCGCTGGCAGCATTCTGTATCAGGGCATTTGTCAGTCAGGTGACTAGGCCTGACTGCTCTGACTTGCTGGGCTCTCTGAGACTGAAACACTAAAAGGAGAGTAATTTGCTTCTGGCCTTCTCTCTAGATTCCCCAGATCAAAAGGCCTCTTCAGTCTAAGGCTGGGGGTGGTGGTGGGAAAGGATTGAACATGCTCTGGATTCTGTACAAATTCCTCCTTCAACCGGGCTGACTGGCTCCAAATTTATTGTAACTTTCCAAGAGAGATAGTGAAGGAGAGGGAGGGATGGGTGGGAGAGATGAAAGAGAATTTCAGAGAAAGAGATAAGGAAAAGGAGAGGGAGGGAAAGTGGATCTTAGCTGTCTGTGTGCTTTGATTTTTATAATTTTCAGAGCAGATTTTTAAGAATTAACTTGGGTGGTCTCTTTAGAATTCCACATAACACCAAATCTGAGATGAAATGTATGTAAAATATACACTGGGAATGTCGTGGGATGAAGGTCAAAAGGTTATTTACATAGAGATGGGGAGTTGCCAGCTGGTGGTTACTAAATTCCTACTGTTCATTTTCAAAGCTCTGTCACTGAATCACATGATAAGACCAGGAAAAGAGGGTTTTGAAGTATTGATAAGCAGCAATTTAGTAATCTTAGAGATAACTGTCAAAAAGTTTCCCTGTTACAAAGTTATCTTTCGGTTTTCAGACTGGTACCCCTGGGGTATTGCTGCTGAAGGAATGAGAGCTGGGAGTGGTCCAGAGGTCCCCAAGGTGTGGAGGTGCCCACAGGAACAGATAAGGTGCGTTTCTTCCCAACTCTTCCTTCAGTGATGCGTGGTGAGCATTTGCCCTAGAAAAAGCAGCAAATTTCCGAATCAGTTTTTCTTGGAATGTTCCTTGTTAAATATTTACTAGCACACTCCTGTCATAGATCTGTTTATTTGTTGTAAAAAGAGTGAATTATAGGAAATTTTTGTGTAAAACAGAGCTTTTGAAAAAGGTCTAATGGCCACAAAGAAGCTTGGAAACCATGCCTCAGTTGGGAACTTTATTTTTTTTCTGAGTAACATGCCTAGTGAATACTATAATTGGAAGAACTATGAATCATTTTACTATTTACTTGGGTATTTGTTTTAAGAGATGGCATTGATTTTCTTAGTCTCTAAAACTATAGCAGTTGAATTACATACCATCAGCTTTCTAATAAATCCACGTACAATGACAGTTTAAAGTACTTTACGATGTTTTAACATACATCAAAGAAAAGAAAAACCCTTGGTTGTGGGCTTGGAGTTTAGTAAATTTAGGCTTTATTGGATTAGTCAGTTAAGTAATTACAGAACTGGATGTGTTCCAGAAAAATGCCATTCCTCTACACGTTATATGCCATGGAACAGTGTTAATATTTAAATTCTTGTTACCATTTCTGATCCTTAGGGGTTATTTATTGGAAAACCATGCTTATTTATCCCACATTATTTTTGACTCCCTAACTTTTTTTCCATTTTCCTACTTGCTAAAGTAGCTCCCTAAAATGGTACTTTGAGAACTAATGTGGTCCATCATGTCATCACAAGTGTTGGTGATTTAAGCATTAGATCACTCTCCCCCCGGTCTCCACCCTCTCTACTCTTGTGGCTCCTTTCTCAGGCTTTCTTAAGTCAAATGTCAGGTCATTTTGGGGGCTATTTTTACTTTGGTCTCTGGTCCCATGAGGCTGGCTGGCTCAAGGGATGAAAGAGGCCAAAACGCAAGTTGGGCAGAAGAGGAGGGACAGAGCTCACTTTCCGTCTAAACCATGTTTTGGCCTGTTAACCAGAGAGTTCTGCACAGGGATTTTGGGCCCATGAACCTTTGATTTTTCATTTCTCGTTGCTTCTAAATATCTTTCCCAGGACCTGTGAGGAGAGTGGGCTGGGCTGATGCAGGAGTTGGGTAATTTGGGTTTCCTGTTTAATAGCATGAATATCCATGGTCAAAGGAGCCTGGTGGGCTACAATCTGTGGAGTTGTAAAGAACAACAGAGCGACTGAGCACACACACACGGACATCATTCCAACGGGAGCCTCCATGAGTGGCTGTCTGGTTTTCAATTTCAGTTATCTGCCCCTACCTGTCCCTCAGCCAGGTTTGATGCAGGGCATTTAATGCTGAAGCTCCAGTACTTAGCCACCTAATGTAAAGAGCTGACTCACTGAAAAAGACCCTGATGCTGGGAAAGATTGAGGGCAGGAGGAGAAGGGGACAACAGAGGATGAAATGGTTGGATGGCATCACCCACTGAATGGACATGAGTTTGAGCAAGCTCTAGGAGATAGTAAAGATAGGAAATCCTGGTATGCTGCAGTCCATGCGGTTGCAAAGAGCCAGATACGACTTAACAACTAAACAACAATAACAAATCTAATGTTTACAAAGACACCCTTCAGTCCTGCTTTTTTGTCCTGGTACCAAAACCTACTAGAGCCTCTAACAGTGATGATTCCATTATGGACATAGATTCTGACCATGTGTCCTAATGTCCCAGGACTGAAAAGCAATCATAAGAATTATTTTGAGTGAAGGTGGTCAAAAGGTACAAACTTCTCGTTGTAAAATAAGTAAGTCATGGAGATGAAATGTAACGGTGACTGTAGTTAATAATACTGAACTGCATATTTGAAAATTGCTAAGGGTGTAGATCTGAAAAGTTCCTATCACAATAAAACAATTCTGAAACTATGTACAGTGATGAATGTTAGCTAGATATTGCACTGATCATTTTCCAACATACAAATAAATCGAATCATCATGTTTTATACCTGAAACTAATACAATGTTGTATGTCAATTATACCTTGAGAAAAAATTTTTGAAAGGGGAAAATAAATCAGTCTTTGTATCATACAAATAAGGTTCTCTTTCTTCCCTGAGAATGAGTTCTTTTGTTGGGAGGTTTTTCTGAATGTCACACAAACCCCTTCTCCTCCCCCTACTAATCTGCCAGACTTGTCTAGATGTGTTTGAATTTAAGTAGCAGACCCAGTCTGAGACCACTGCCAGAGGCAAATCAGTATGCTGCAAGGTCAGCTTGACAAACATGCCCAGGCATGCCTGAAACTCAGCAAATGGACAATATTCACTATGTAAATAAAAGGAGGTAGGAAAAGCAGCAGAGGTCAAAGGAAGGAGAATGAAAGGATGGCATGACCCTGTGTCACTGTCTGCCTGGGGTTCCCTTTTGATTTGTATTTTGATGTTTCATTTGGTACAAAAATTGTGGTACACCCACTGGTCTGCCTTTCTTCTCGCTACATTTTGAGCCATAAATACTTTGTGGGTCAGGCTCCCTCCTGGCCTAGGTGTGGGTGCCTGCATGTGCGCCGTCCCTCAGGCCGTGTCTGATTTTTTGCGACCCTATAGACTGTAGCCCGCCAGTCTTCTCTGTCCATGGAATTCTCCAGGCAACAATACTGGAGTGGGTTGCCAGGCCCTCCTCCAGGGGACCTTCCCCACCCAAGGAACAAACCCTCATCTCTTATGTCTCCTGCATTAGCAGGAGCGCCCGCCAATAGCACCACCTGGAGGAGGGCCTGGCAACCCACTCCAGTATTGTTGCCTGGAGAATTCCATGGACTGCATCAATTCCTACCCTCCCACCCAGATGTTTCTGAGAGAAAGAAATCTGATCTGTGGCTTAGTGCCACACAGGTTTATTTCTTGATCACATCACCTTGTCCAGTGCTGGTCAGCAGGAGCCCACTCATCGTGGTAACCAGAGACCCAGACCCAAGCATTCCATTTCACTCAGTGCGTCCACCGTGGCTGAGATAGGCAAAGGAGTGTGTAGTAAATTGTACACTCTTTAATCTTTCATCCGAAAACAACACACACATCATTTTTTTGTCTAATGCAAGTCATGTTACTATACCTAATCTCAGAGGGTGCGGAAGTACCAGCCTATTGTGTGCCCCAGAGAGAGAGGAATCAGAGTATGTGAACTGTCCCAATGACTACTGGAATTTCTATGTTGTCCAAGCCATTATTATTTGGGGTTTTTAGTTATGCTCAACTTTTCTGAATCCCAACTGATATAGGAATGATCACATCAATGAGAGAGATTGTTGCTGAAGATCCCCCTTGTACTCTGCAGGATTTGCAGGGTCATTTTCTCCCTGTGGTTTTCTGGGAGAAACAACTCCTCCTCCCATCTCATTTGCAGTCATCCTTGAATCGTTAAGCTCTAGTGCAATGACGACAAATGTCTAAGAATTTCCACTCCTACAGTTTACGTTGTCATCTCTACATCCTTCTTAGTTTAGAAAACGTATCCAATGTTTTTGAAAATACACCTCTATTCCTGCTCAGTTCTGCCTTTTTCCTATCTTCAAACCTTATTTCTGGAGTTCTACATCTTCCCCAGTTGCTCTACACGTGTTCTCCCCTCCCTCAATTTGGTAATCATTTTCACGTGACCCTACTACACCTTCCAAATACATACACATAGGGGTTGTTTATAGCTATTGTTTTTATTCTCTCCCTGTTCACCTTTTCTGAACACCCCCCATAATAAGGCTTCTGTTTGCTTCACTCCATTGAAACTGTTCTAAAAAGCCACTGATGGCTTTTTTGTCTAAAAATAAGAAGCGATTGTCTAAAACTCTGGAATTCCCTGGAAACATGCTTTCATATATTTTATACAGTGAGATAATAGTCATAGAGAAAAACAATCATAGATTTAGTAAAACACAGTAGAACCACATTAGCATTTGAGAGGTTTGGTAATGTGTTCTGTTCTGCTATAAGTAAAATCATATGTCTATCTTATCTTTCCCTGTCCCAAAACATAGAAACCATCTATAGCTGAAGGCTGACATAAGATATTTATTTCTTTAAGTCAGTTCTATTCTGCAATATATGCATTAGTTCTGTAATTCAGAGTGTTTATTTACTATATGTAGCTGTCACCTAGAAACAGGCCTACTTGGTAAAAAAAGAAATCAAGTTAGTTGCAGGAATAAAAATTCTATAGACTATTGACAGAGGAAGTCTTTTGTTTTTTTTTTTTTTGGTTATTGGAGAGCTAGCCCATACACAGAATGGACCATACACGCTCTTTTGCAGACTCATTCTTTAGCAGGAAAGCAGAGCTGTATCAGTTTTGAATATGAAGGACAAAAACCAGCTCTAGAGATACCAAGCAATAGTCTAGGTATAGTTATGGGTTTAACACACTCATTTAATTTCATTGGAAAAAATAATGAAACTGGTGAAAAGTATTTATGGAACCGGAGGAAAGCATATTTTGCTGGTTTTACTTTATGTTTGAAGTTTTGGGTATAGCTCTACCCATAAATACTGAAATGCCTAGCATAAAGAACGCAGCCTGGGGCATACCCCATAAAACTTACAGTGCAATTAAATGAGCAATTTCCACTGGAAATAAAATCGGTATGTTGAGTGGAATATGAATTAAACTGTGCATCGAACTCAGGCCTCCACTAGGCTTTTGAGAGGAACATTCTGGTTTCAGTAGCAACCGATGCAGTCCATCTATGGGTCAAGGCCAGTAAGTAACAAAAGATAACTGTAGGTAGCATGATGATCAGGGCATTTCAAATTATGGTTAATAAAGTTCCCTTGTCATTATGCCTCTTGAATGGGCCCAGCAAAATGGTACTAGTGACAAAGGATTAAATCTGACCCTCCATTACATTGTAGGCACACTGGGTCCTTCCACTGTGTTTGCTATACAGAATTAAAAGAAAACATTTATTTATTTATTTGGCTGTGCCAGGGCATGTGGGATCTAGTTCCCTGACCGGGGATCAAATCCTAGCTCCCAGCATTGGGAAGGTGGAGTCTTAGCCACTGAACCAAAACAGAAGTCCCATGCTATACAGAATTTTTGACATGTCCCTCAAAGTTTATTTTCACTTTCTGAATGTTCCCTTTTGTATCAAAGTCAGCCAGGGGTCCTTTGAAAAACATTCATGAAGATTTCAACTGGAAAATGGAAACGTCATTAACACAAATGTCAGTTGGTATTAGAGACCACATTCTGTCCTATTTCATTTCTGGGACCTTATTGGGAGACTAAAGGTCAATGATTCACTGCTATCTTAAGGGAAAACTCAGCTCAGGAAAGGATTTATGTCTGTGGCCCTGTGAGGTGCCACGTGTATGATTTGGGGAAGGACTGGCTTAAAAGTACAGAGTGAGAGTGATAATTGCTCACTCATGTCCAGCTCTTTGCCACCCGATGGACTGTAGCCTGCCAGGCTTCTTTGATCATGGAATTCTCCAGGCAAGAATACTGGAGTGGGTTGCCATTCCCTTCTGTAGGGGATCTTCCTGATCTAGGAATCAAACCCGGGTCTCCTGCATTGTAGGCATATTCCTTACCATCTGAGCTATCAGGGAAGCCTTGAATGAATATTACCTATGTAAAATGTTTACAAGTCAAACTATAAATTATATCTTTTTGAAACTGCGTCATTTCACTGTAGTTTTGTCTGAATTCAACTTCTCTTGCCAGAATAAGTGGTGTCTGTCATTTTTCTAATTGCAAAAATGATACTACCTATATATGAAACATTCCAAATGAAAAAAAGATTTTCCAAGGCAGCGTATATGTTGAATTTTCCAAGTACTTGTCCCACGCAGAGCTACATCTCAGCATATCTTCTTTGCATATCTATAGTTTCTGTCCTGAACCAAACAAATATACTGTTTCCTGTTCTTTTGTCCAGGGGCTGGCTTTCCTAAAATGAGCAATTGTGTGTGTTTAGATGGCTGATCAGTTCCTCCCCACAGATCTGCAGCTCTGGAAGTGTCTGGAAGCACAGGATGAGGTAACTGAAAGCTGGTCTCTTGGAGCCAGGAAGTGGAAATTTGAAGCTAGTTACAAGAGAGGAAGATGTAGGAGTTAATTAGGAGCTAAAGCCAAAAAGTCCCTTTCTGTGTGTGACCCTGATGTATCAGACATTTCTGTGTTAGCCTAAACGCATAGTAAAAAAGCCACTTTATTTAGATTAACAGAGCATTATATAACAGGAAAATTTTAGTTTAATGTGTATAGTGAATAGATTGTGAAGGAAAAGAAGACTTCCCCTCTGTTTATTGTTTGGATACGGAAAAAAAAAAAAAGGAACCCACCAATTGTTTAATGAGGCATCTTTCTTTTTTGAAGACAATAGCTTGGAGGCGTAAAATTGGGTTATTTTAATCGGAACGGCAGCGCCTATGCTACTGCTTTTCGCAGTTAAAATCATTTCCTATTTTCCTGGGAAAGCTCTGGTCAGTTTGAAAACGTCTTTGTTAATTAGCAAGTTATGACGCAATGCATCTATATATCTTTAGAGCTCTGGCGCCAGCTAGTGGTGGAAGAGGGGAGATGCGAGGTTCGCCCTCAAATTGCAGAAAGCGGCTGTCATCTTGCCGTCTCACCTTAACCATCGTTCCTCCGCATTCCCCTCCACCCCGGCCGCTCCCCCGGACCCCCGGCAGTATAATAGGAAGGTCACTGCAGTGTGGCCAGAGAGGGGCAGACCAGATTATAGATAAAAGGAGAGGAAAGTGGTGAGCAGGGGCTCAGAGAGGAAAAGCCAGATTAATGCAATCCTTTTTCCAAAGGATTTGAGAAGCGATCATTTATTTGCAGTACTCTTGCCAGGTTGATGCAGCAGCTCAATCTTTTGCCACTGGATGTTTAGCCTTTTGTTTTTCATTTATATGTATGTATGAGTATATAATTAGAACACGTAATAACTATGGAGCTTCACCACAAACACTCACTGAGGACAGACACGTTGTAAGTCTAAATTTGTGTTCATTTTTAAGCAGCAAATATTTATACTGTGAACAGGCTCTGCTACCTTCATACTGGTACAACTCAAAGATGAAAACTCTCAAATGGTTAATAAAGCAGAAACCTCTTAAGATGATATTTGTAGCTGGTACACTATGAAGAAAATATAAAAATTCCAGGCAAAAGACACTTTATTTGGGTTGCATGAAGTAAATTTAGTCTTGAAGCCCAGTCTGCTCTCCAGTTGAAATAGGTTCTGATGATTTGCAGGAAAACTGAAAACATGCAGTATTTATTTTAAGAACAAAGAATCTTTGGCAGGCCATTTTTCTCATTTAATTAAGCCATAACTGATCTTATGGAGGGACTTTAAATGCTAATAAATAAAGTCTAAAGCTGAGACATTTCTTTCATTAAGTAGCAGAAGCTGTTTATAACTCTATTATTGCTAAAATCAATTACTAGTACTAATATTCGATGTGAAATTTACTATGAAAACAAGTTGAAGCTTTTGAAGAACTTTCCTTCTTAGATGTCATCTGCATGTCTGTATCTGTATAAGTTATAGACAATAATAATCTGAACTGAAGTTTTTTTGTAATAATATTTTTGAAAGGCAGATATAATTTAGAGGAAGTTTCAGGCAGGAGGAATTGTCACTCTTACCTGGGAGTCTAATTTATGTTACTCTGCTGTTGGGGAGATATACTTAAAATCTTCTCTATGTGAGATAGATGGTAAAATAGCTGGTCATGTTTCTGCTCTGTGAAATTTACATAGGCTACTATCTTAAGCTTATTTTACACTTTTGCTAAAAGCTGCATATTTCATATTAAAAATTCACCTAACCTTGTTAGTCAAGTGTAGATGTTTTCTCTTTGATTTTAAGCATCTTGTAACTTTTAGTGACTAAGACGACCCTGGTTAAAAACCTTAAAATCTTTAGTTTATCTGGTCTCCTCTGTGTCTCTTTTATCTTTTTCTTGAGATGGAAGTTGAGTTTATATAATTGAATAAGAGTTTCAAATCAGCGGACTTCCCTGGTGGCTCAGCTAGTAAAGAATCCGCCTGCAATGAGGGAGACCTGGGTTTGATTCCTGGGCTGGGAAAATTCCAGCCACCCACTCCAGTATTCTGGCCTGGAGAATTCCATGGACTGTATAGCCCATGGGGTTGTAAAGAATTGGACATGACTGAGCAGCTTTCACTTTCACTTCAAATCAGTACCTGAAAAGGATTTGTAAAAGAAAATTAACATAAACAAGGCTCTTTTAATGATGAGGCTTCCCCGGTGGCTCAGTGGTAAAGAATTGACCTGCAATTCAGGAGAGAGGGGAGACCCAGGTTCAGTCCCTCGGTTGGAAAGGTCCTCTGGCGGAGGGCATGGCAACCCACTCCAGTATTCTTGCCTGGAGAATCTCATCACGCGTGCACAGAGGAGTCTGGAGGGCTACGGTCCATAGAGTTGCAAAGAGCTGGACACGACTGAGCAGCAGAGCAGCTTTCAATGACAGTAGATTAATTGAAGCTGAAAAGAATGATAGAATTTAATTGTCATAAAATTTTGAGAGTTATGACAAGATAAAATAGTTTATGCTCTCTTAAAACGGCTTCATAGTATGTGAGTATGTATGTACTTATTTTAAATGCTGAGTTTGTGATTAGGTCTATCTTAAAAGCTGTTAATGGTTGCCTTAAAATATTTTGATGCCTACTATAATCCTTATGTAACTTCCCATATGGTGCCAAGTAAATGCTTTGAAATGTCATTCCATCATAATTTGAAATTTATTCATAAAGATTTTAAGATTTAGCATTTGAATTTAATTTCTTATTACTTTTTGACATTATAAAAGTAGAAATTAACTATATTGCAAAATGAATGCATTTGAAGGAAGGTAGGAAACCATACCTGGATGTGTGTATATATATATATATATATATATATATATTTTTTTTTTTTTTTTTCCTCTTTAGAGATATCTCTGATGACTCTGTAATCATGATATCAACAAATAGCCAATTCACTCAGTTTGGTTCCTCCTTTTGTTTGAAACAGTCTACAAAATTTTTACAAAAGCAATATATCATTTTGTAAAAAGGATATCATTTTTAGTCATTGGTGTCCCTGAATGTGACAACATGAAAACAAATTTACAAGTAAGTGCACTCACACCTTTAGACAAGGCGTACTAAAATGCACATTTACAAATAGTGAAATGTTGGTTAGGCCTCCAGGTCACACGATTGCAGAACAGCACAAACTCCCCTCACAGAGCAGCACTGGAGGCCTCTACAGACCTCCCTGTTCGGAGATTCTGGCATGTTAAGAGGGGGACACATCTGCCAGCAGAGTGCTATACAGATGGCTCTCCTCATTAGCCCACAGAACTCCAAGCAGCCATCACGGAGGAGGCCTGGCGTCTCTCTTGGAAAAGACGTTAAGCTAGCCTCCTGTTCAGTGCCATTATGGTTTCCCTGAAATAATCTCCTTGGTGTGCCCTGTTGGGCTTGAGCTGGTCTACGCGTCTCACTTGCAGAGATTTGCGATTGAGGCACTGAGGCCAGTTCGCCAAAGGTCATTATACAATTTTCAGATTTGACAAAGCTCCACACAGCAAGTCAGATCTGGAATACTTCTTCATCTAAACGCAGTGGCAGGACAGCCCTGCCACTCCCCAGAAGCTTATCAGAGAAGCTTTAGGAATTCCTTCATGTACCTGCTTGTTTATTACACTCAATGCCTCGACAGTCTCTTTTCTCTTCTTCCCCTCGACCCACTGATTTAGTCACATAATGGCATTTTAATTTTGTTTCGTTTACTCTTTGTTTATGAATCAACCTTAAAATCAGGGCACCAAGCTCTGGCATCCGGAAATGTTAGTTAAGTTTAGCAGTAGAAACAGCAGGGGGAGCCCACAGTGTTTTATGCTCTGCAGTTTCTCTGGCTGGGTTATCATTATAATAATTATTATAGTTGTTGTTTTACATTTATAACAAAGATGTTTACCGTCCGTATGCATTTATAACATAGAATACAGACAATCTCCACGTGCTGGACTATTACAAGTTTAAGTCACAGAGGGTCCATTTTTATTCTTTAATTATATAGAATTATTAGGATACTGCTAGGAATAATTGATAGGCAAGAATTTGACAGTGAGAGTTTTCTTTTCTGTCTTTAATCCAGGGAAAAATTGTTTAGAATTCTTTTATTTCTTGAAAAATGAAATCAGCTAAAATCTTTATGTAATCTCTGTGGCTCTTCTCTGGCCTTTACAGCCTCCCCCCACCACCCCAAAATAAAGCATAGGAGTTAAAATATACCAAGCGACATATATTTGAGATTGTGATGGTGAGGGGAGGTCCCGTCACAATCACTGTGTGTTCTAATATGACTCAGACTTAATTTTCACTTAGGAAGTTAATAAAATGCAAAAGCCCAGTGGCCTTTAATATTGTTTTCTTATGCTTGATGAGGTCCTTGGGTCAGTAGGTTTTCACTATGTAAAATAATTCACAATATCTGAATGACTTTTTTACTCTGTAAACAGCCATTGTAATGTTTCTGGGCATATATTTTATATATTGTAGCCCATTCTAGATTATTCTGCTCTATTGGAGGGGAAGAAACTCAAGAGTGATACTCTCAGATTTGAATTGGTGATTTTGCCATACTGTCAGAAAAATCACCTCTTAATGTGAAGCTATTATTATGCTAAGATGTGTCCTCTAAATTTAAACAATGTCTATTGAATAATTTTTGAATTTCATAAGAAATAGCTTAATACTAAGCATCAACTTAACATTTTGAAGGATATGGAATATCGGTATGACACATACAATCCCTTGTAAATGAAAAAAGAATTAATTTTTTTTTGGTAAAACAATAGAAGGCTTAACATTTTATGATGGGAGTTCCCTAGCAGTCCAGTGGTTAGGACTTGATACTTTGGTTTGCCAGGACAAGAGTTCAATCCCTGGTTGGGGAATTAAGATCCTGCAAGATGCTCAGTGTGTGACCTCCACCAACAACAAAAATCTATGATGGATCGACAATTCTGTGGATCGCATTTCTGGTTCCCCCTACGTTGAAATTAAAATATACAACCTCAGAGTGATCAGAAGACTTTAGGAAGGAGTAGTATTTGAGCAAAGCTTGGACGTTGGAAGAAAGTGGTAGGGCTATAATAGTGATGAGAGAAAAATACTTCAAGCAGAAAGAAGAGCATAAACAAAGGGGCCCTGGTTAGACCAGGACATAGGAACTTTGGGGAACTAAGGGGAGTGGGAGGCTCTCTGTCAAGTTTTAATGTGCAGCTAACTAGTTAGGGTTTTCTTCTGGAGGCAGAGGGAGCCAAGGAGGGTTTTAGAGAGAGACATAATAGGAATAATATTCCAGGAAGATTAATTTGATGACAGGGTACAGGATCCTTGAAGATTTAATCAAATTGATTTAGCATCAGCATTAGAAAGCAAAATAAAGAATGTAAAAGCCACTGTTCACATAATTTTAGAATATGATTTAAAGTGTTGTTATGTCATCTTCCTTGATTAATATAGTCAATGCTAAAATCTAGAACAAATTTGAGCAGAGTTGTGAAAGAGAATTTTTGTTCCTTCAATATTAATAATAACATCATGCATTTGGGGAGCTTATTTTATTGTCCCAAATGCTAGCATATTATTTTGTTTTGTTCTTCCATCAATCTGGTAAGGTTAATAGATACTTATAAAAATAACAGGCTTATAAGCACCTCCCTTTACTTCCATGATTTCCTTTTGATTGCATATGTAATTATAGATTTATAGATGAGATTGAAGCTTATAGGTATTTCAGTTTTTCTCTCAGGAGTTGAGAGTATTGTTCTATGGACATTTATTTTAAGTAAGCTTGGAGTTTCATTTTGTAGGCGTCTACACTGTGATACTACTGTGGCTTCAACTATATACACTTATAGGAAACACACTTTTTGGAGGAAAATAGATGTGCCATCCAGTTACATGTAAGTGTTTTCAGTACTGTCTTTCCTTTTTCTAAAAAAATGGTAACTTATAGACATACTACATTAATATCATATTAACAGTGTATTTTACTTTGTCCAGAAAGGTAAGGTACAATAAGAAGAAAAAAACTAAAGAGAATCCTAATTACAGACAGAGAAGAGATGTAAAAAATTTTTGTTAACTACAGATTTTAAAACTAAAAAGACTGATATAAAACAAAACAATTTATAGCAATAAATTAAAGGGCTGCATACTATACTTTTAAGGGCTTCCCAAGTGGCACTAGTGATCAAGAACTGGCCTGCCAATGCAGGAGACATACGAGAAGCTGGTTCAATCCCTGGGTCAGGAAGATCCCCTGAAGGAGGGCATGACAACCCACTCCGGTATTCTTGCCTGGAGAATCCTGTGGACAGAGGGGCCTCGTGGGCTACAGTCCATAGGGTTGTAGAGTCGGACACCACTGAAGTGACTTAGTATGCACATACTATACTTTTTAAAGTATCTGAATATGTTTGGGGGTGAGAAGAAAAACCCAGTAAGATAATCATTTTCTCTGAAACCACTTGACAAAATGGGGACTTAGAATAATTAGCTGTGTTTACTATTCAAACTCTTTTAATGTAACACATATGTTTATCTGTTGAACCAGTAGTGCCACAATTCAAGTGACACATTATTTCTGGTTTATACAGCTGTAATTGTCATTGTTGACATCCACGTCAATGTGTACTTCCATCTAACTTTATAAAATCATATAGAGCTCTTTAGACCCTGTATTTGGCATTATCACAATTTTCGCTTGGCTCAGACAAGGCAGGTTGATTATCATTAACGTGTTATTTATTTCTATTTTATTAAGCCCTTTTTACATTCGTGTTACAGGTTAATTTATACTTTTATTTCATGCACTACTTGGCTTTACTGATTAATATGCCCCATGGCATTCAATAAAGTCAGGCTATGGAGGAAATAAGAGTGGTATTAATTTCTAACATTGCTATAAATTTACCTTAATAAAACTAGCTCAATATCATTATACAAGTAATACAATGGATACTTTCAAATTGTTAACAAAGATGCAACTAAACAATTTTCCTTCCTGAGTTTAACATAATCCTACTGCCTTTTCCTTCAAGTGTTGAAATGAAATCTGCCATATATTTTTTCCCTCTGTAAAAGGTAATCTAATCATTGGCATAATACTACAGTACACAGCTCTCCATTTGACTTATTCTAATGCTTCATTCAGACTTTTAGGTTATAAACGGTGCAAATTAACACAGGCCCACAGGACCCTGGGGTGAAAAAATCTTTATTTTTATAATAATTTTCATAAAGATTAAATTCTGTCTCTGGCATTACTTATTTGTCCTTCTTTAGTGTAATAGTGCTCAATGCCAATAATAAACATTATTACTCTGAAATCTGATAATATGGAGGGATAGTGAAAATCTATGTGCTAGATTAATTTTTTGTCACTTTACCCACTACTTATCCTAACAGCTCAATTAAATAAGGTTAGAATTAGGATTTATAGGAGCTTATAAAGACAAGGACACACTGCCACCCACTGATTTTTGGATCACAAAATTTCGATGACAAAGAATGTACTCTACTATTAAGTAACCAAATTCATGTATTCCAAAAGAACACTTATTCTCTACCTGTTATTTATTAGATTGCAACCAAACTGGCTAAAAAATTATTACAAATGGGAAATTTGCCCTCATCCCTCTTATGTAGAAATAATAAGTATGCTTTCTTTACCCTGAAGTTCCCTCTTTTTTAGCTTTTCAATAATTTATTTTTATTCTAAGCATAAATCTAATTTGCATATTTGGAAGAGAATTTTTTTTTTAAGTAAAAAACAACTTTTAAAAACTCTTCTTTGCATAAAAGTATCAGGAACTATGTTCATTCAACTGATAATTTATGAATCAGCCTCTGTGCCAGGGACTGATCTTATCCTGGGATAGAACTGTAAGATGGGCCTTTTGTCTCCTTACAATGTAGACTTACTTTTCCATTTACTTTAATACAGTGGTGAAATTTCACACATTAGTAAGGAAAATGTTTGGGGACAGGAAAAATTCTTTTTGGGGGCTGTATTTGTTTTTTAAATAAATGAGGAACTCCTAGATTCCTTAAATCCCTGTCAATCACAACAAGCATCTTTGCCTGTGAAACAGGTCAAGAAGCAGTGGAAGACTGAATCATCCTTACACCCACATTCTGCACAGGGCTTATTTCTTGATTTTTACTAAATCAATTTAATGGAGTGATTTTTTTCCTCCCACTCAATTCAAATGAATCCAGGTCTAGTAGATAGGTGGATTTGATGTTACCATGCTTTTTCTTACTCATTGTTTGGTTAAAATCACATTTTTAGGTAGTTGACATTAAAAAAGATGTGCCTTTCATGTTGATGTATTTATGCAACCTTCTGCTTTATGGAAAAATAAAAAGTCTATCTTTGCTTTTTCTGTTACCCAGTCAACACAGATCCTCTTTGCTCATAAAAATGAGACTTTAAAAAGAAGCATTTCTAAATCACTGCTTAAATCAGTTTTTAGTAAAAAGTTATTTTCAAGGGAATATTCTACATCCTGGATCCTGAGGGTGCTGATTCAAAAGTGAAATGACTATTTTGAAGACCTGGGAATGTTCCATCTTGGAAAGTTACTTTAAGCAAGTAGGGAACCATTTGTTTCCAGGGACCAATTTATAACCTAAGCCTGGAAAATTAGGAACTTCCACTGGGTTCACATCTTCAAGTAACAATTTAGTCACAATCATGCTAACACATTGAACTGACTCAATCCATGGACACAGTAGCCACACTAGCTAGCCTCTGTTAGCTCTAGGAAATCCGTTTGTCAGCTACTTTGGAAATAAGAGTTGGGAATGTTTGACCAAAGTTCCTTAATTTTGATGTATCTCGCTGGATTTATTGAAGTGGACAGATACAATCCTGTTTATTGTATTTCAGGATGGGTTTGACATGCCTTTGATTGACCCGTAGCTGCTCCATACACAAGGGACTAGGCACACACACACCCATACACATGAGGGCGCGCGCGCGCGCACACACACACACACACACACACACCCTCAGTCAATAGGCTAAAAGTTTTAATCAAATGGGGAAATTTTTTCTAGATAAGAATGGGAAAATCAGGCCTGATGGTAGAATGAGTGAGTCACACAGTGAATTGAAACAGAATATGAGGTTATGTATTTTTAACTAATAGGTAATTAAAATGTATTGTTTATGACACCTCAGGACTTTGAATCCAGGTACAACATATTACTTGGAATCCTCCCATACTATCTAATCCAAAGTCATTGCAAATAAAATACAAATTAAGTAATGCCTAAACTGCCTCCAATTTAAAATCTTGTTCTATAAGTAAGTCTAAAAATTTTAACAAGTCTGTAAAGATGTATCTTAGGGGCTTCCCTCGTGGCTCAGTGGTAAAGAATCCGCCTCCCAATGCAGGATACTCAGGTTCAATTCCTGGTCTGAAAGATTCCCGGAGAAGGAAATGGTAACCCACTCTAGTATTCTTGCCTGGGAAATCTCATGGGCAGAGGAGCCTGGTGAGTTACAGGCTTATCAGGCTGGGTCACAAAGAGTCAGACATGACTAAAGCAACTAAACAACAACAAAAATGTATCTTAATAAGTCATTCTTTGCAGAGTTTTCTGGGGTATGATGTTTTCCAGAATGGATCACTTGCAAAAAGATGGTAGTTTGGGAGACAGTGGTATTAAAAAATAGATATTTTCAATATAAAGCAAGTAGAACTTATCTGATTGATGAGAACTAGAGAATATTGATGAAACTTTAAATTTCTAAAGATGTAGTCTCAGTTTAAATCTTGATCAGAACTAAGCAAAATATATGCAAATATGAGGTGAAGGGTGCCAAGATTTTTCCTCTCCAGCATTTATTGTTTAAACAACTACTTAAAGAGTTACTACCCTTTGAGGATAAGGATATTTTCTTTTTGAAGGGAAACAGTGTACTCTATAGTAAGACTTGTACTGTCTTTTGTGCCATTATTAATACATTTCCTGTTTAAGGAAATGACTTTTTTTTTAACATGATAGTTTAAACTTCAGAATAAATGCTATTGACTTTTAAAATGTCTAATCTTACCAATGTCATTCTGGGCATGAAGAATAAAGTGTGGAAAATGCTTGTCATAATAATCCTATTGTCAAGAGATTCTCCTTCTTGAATAAAATGACTTATGTTTGGTGTTTTTTTTTGACGGCAATTAAGAGAGGGAAAGTAAGTTTTGTAGCTAAAACAAACAGACCCTTTACTTTTAGAGTAATGATATTTAAAAACACAAAAATATTTATATTATAAATTAAAGATGAGCAATATCTTCTAAAGACCTTGTCCTCATATTTACAAAGACCATACTAGTGTCCTTCCTCATACAATTCTAATTAATTCTATTTTCTTTCACTTTTTTCTGTTCTTGTTGCACTCTTCAAAACCATAATATTTAATAAAATTTGAATTGCAGTATTAAGTACAGAAAATAGGAATATCAAAGGTTTACTTCTGCAGTGTCAGATTTTTCAAGTTATATACTGAAAGCATGTTTTACCAGTGAATGACATGAATGATTAATGTATATTTAGTAAAAGATGTGGATTCCACTGTCAAATGCTAACATTTACTGACTGGAATCTACTTATATTTTCAGTTAATTTATTCTAGTTTAGTTATTTTTCAGTTATAAAATAAGCAAGGTAGTTCAACAGTTAAAGTATATAATACAATTGTATGTTTTAGCTTTTATCTATATATATTATATATTTTAAAAAAACCTCTCTCTTTCTCTCATTATTGAGGCCATAATCTTAAAAACAAGGTGACCCTTAGTTTTTAAAAGTACAGAGCATTATAATTAATGATAAATTATAGAGTATCTTAATTGTGCATAATAATAATAGCTAATATTTATTGTATACTAATTTGTGCTAGGCAATATGCTAAGTGCTTTAGGTACGTTAGTTCATTTAGCCTCACAAGAAAGCCCCCTGTTAGGTACTTTTACCTTCATTTAATAGGTGAGAAAACAAACTTGGGGTTGAGCGACTTGTTCAGGTTCCCACAGCTGTTAGTGGTAGAGCTGGGATTGAAACCCATGGTTGTCCAGTTAGATACACAGAGTATATTGAACAAGATCAGAGAGAGAGGTTTAACTTACCTGTGAAATTTTGATTAATTAATATGATGTTAAAAATATAATAATTATGATAAGCCAAGAAATGTGAGAAGACGGTTTGAGGGACAAGCGTATGACACATAACACTTTTCCCCTTCAGAAGGAGTGAATGAGACAGAGTAGACGAGATAGCAATGGGAGTCCTGTAGAACTGCGAAGGAACCTTTGATTCTTTCCCAATTCATTAATTCACGTACCTAGCTGTTTGTTGCTCCCTGTGTCAGGTGGTGGTGTACAGAGGTGAGTAAGCAGTCAGCCTACCTTTAAGGAGTTTACAGTCTTCTGAGGACACAGGCCGTCACACAATGGAGCAGTGGTGTAAGAAGTGTTAGGGACTGTACAGATTACAAAGGAAGGCATGTAATCTAGAAAGGGGCTGTGGTGTGTGGGAAGGAGCCTTGCCCTGAATTTTGAAGACGTTTGTGAGGCAGGCAGAATGGTGGAGGGTGGGGCAGGAGGGCAAGTCCTTCCAGGCAGAGAGAGCAGGTGATATAAAGCCTGCCTGTGTCTGGCTCTGCGACCCCGTGGACTGTAAACCGCTCTGTCTGTGGGATTCTCCAGGCAAGAATACTGCAGTGGGTTGCCATCTCCTTCTCCAAAAGGTTCTTAACCCAACTCAGGGATTGAACCCAGGCCTCCCGTATTGCAGGCAGATTCTTTACTGTCTGAGCCACCAGGGAAGCCTAATGTAAAAGGCAAGATAGTCCAAATGAGTTTAGGTAGGTTAGCAGGGCAATGGATGAGCCTGAAGACAGACATACAGACCGGATCCTCCAGGGCTTGGGATCGTGGAGGTTCATGTGAAGGCTCTGGAGAAGAAGCATAGTTGGATTTCTATGTTAGGACACCAATCTGGCTACAGTGTGGGGAAAGAATTGGGGAGGCGTTACACTAGAGAGGACGAATTAGTAGGTGGTTGGAAGATGGGAGGGAAATGACCTCCTGATTCTGGGCATTGGGGAGAAGGTGATATCTCAGGATATTGAAGAAACCAAGAGAAGAATTTCAAGGAGGAAGGAAAAATCAACAGAGTCAAATGATGTAGAGAAAAGCTGTTCACTGGGTTAAGTAACTGGAAGGTAGGTCCCTGGTGATTGTTAGAGCAGTCTTGGTGAGTGGTTCAGGAAGTTGCTAGTGGGCTGAGTGACCACAGATACTCGAGTGGGAAGGAAGTACAATGAAGTTTCTGAGCTTTCTCCTTTTCTACTCCCTGTGCTGATTTCGTCCTTTGCTTCCAATCCAGGGAAAGAAAAAAATTACTTCCTGGGCAATTATTGAAAATCAGTATATTGTGTAAGCCTTACAATGACCTGCCCTATGGTGGAAGTATGGTCTTCATTTTGTAGGCAGAGAGTGGAAGATGTGAGAGGTTTGTTCATCAGTTGGCAAGTAGGAAGGCTCCAGGCCAAGTCCGGGTCTCGTTCCAGAGCTGAAACTCTAGCTACTACATTCGTCTAGAATTTAGCGTCTTTGTACTTGGCTCCTGTTTCCTCTCCTCCCAAGTCTGCTTGCACTCATAGAGTTAATAAACTCATTCTTGCAAAAACACAAATGACGGATAAAGCCTAATATGTTCTTTTTCTTTTTTTAATGCATTTTTGGTATGATCATTGGATATGCTGATTTTATATTTTTATTGTATAATTTTAATGTTACACTTAATACGTTATGTTGTAGGAAATGTACAAACAGGAGAGGGAACAAAACAGGAACTGTACAATTTGATTAAGTATTGCCAAACCTCCAGAAATTTCGCAGTCTCCCTCCCTATCTCATTACCCACCTCCCAGAGACAACCCCTGACTTTTGTGACATTATTTCCTGGTGTTTCTCTGTAGTTTTCTCACCTAAGTTATGTATCCCTAAACAACATAGTTTAGTTTGAACTGTTTTGGCACTTTAGGTAAATGAAATTATGTGTGTTCTTCTGTGTCTTGCTTCAGTTGATCAAAATTATACTGTGAGATTTATCCATGTTGTGTGTGGCATTATTGCATTTATTTTCAATGCTGAATAATATTTCATTGTATGAATTTACCATGTTATTTGTCCATTTTATTGTTTAGGGACATGTGGGTTCTTTCTAGTTTTGAGCGATTAAGACCAAATATTGTCCTTTTTAAAATTAAATTGCAGGCTAGAAACTCTAAGAATGCTTTTAAACATTTAAAAATATTTTAGGAGGTTGGGAGCCCTTCCCAATCTTCTGGAACTGAAACCCCACAGGTGGTTCCTGTGAGGTTCCTGATCTGCTTACTCATGAGGCCAAGCTTGAGGACTATGAGGGGGCGTTTCTAAATTAAAATGTTTAAAGAGGTCAGGTGAACTGAAAAAACAAAGAAACAGTTGTTACCAGATCTCCCATTTCCCCTAGCTCTTCCACTTCATTGTTGGCGATCTTAGCTAAAGGCAGTCAGCTTACATATTTTCCTACATCAGTCCTTTGATCAGCAAAGTAATTTCTTTTCCTTCCTCTGTACAGATCTTTTAATTATAGCAAGCTCCTTCTTTGAAGAACAAACATGGTAAAAAAAAAAATGAACAACTTGAATAATTTTTAGTGACCATCTAAAATAACTGATTTTAGTTGACTAGAATAACTGATTTTGCATAATTATTTAATTTTTGTAAAATGATCATCGAAATATAATACAACTGGTAATAAGATCACAGTGCATAGTATATTTAATAACATAGACAAATAACAAAATAATAGTATGGACAAAGTATGATAGTGGTTCAGAGTACAGACTCTAGAGACAGACTGAGATCAGATTCTAGGTTTATTCCCTATGTCAGCTGGATAAATTTCTCAACCTTTCAGACTTAGCTATCCTGAGCTGATAAAGACAGGATAAATAAGCTGATAAATAAGGACAGGAGCGGTATTTATTTCACAAGGCTGTTGTGAGCATCCAATAAGAAAATGTGTAAGTACTTAACACAGTGTCTACTTAACGCAATGTTCAATAAATGTTAGATTCTGTTGATACATTTAACCCATCAAAAAGGGCAGAATAACCAGAAGATTTATGAGCAGATCTTGCCAGCTAGTCATCTACTTATGTCATAGCAATTATTCAACATTGAATAGGCTCTTCTCCTGTGCTAGAGGCTGTGGGTTACACAAAAGAACGATTTGTGGCGATAAGCATTAGGAAATCAGAGGCAAGTGGCAACCCTAAATAAAATACACTTGGAAACATAAAGTAGGAAGTGATTGTGGATCAGTCAGGAGTACAACTTTCCAGGCCTTGCATTTTGAAGCTGATATTACACTGAGTAGTAGACATAACTTTGCCAAAGAGAAAGTTGAAGTTCTTTCATCCAGAAAATATGTGAGTGCAAAGAACAGAAAGAGTAAGACTACTTTTCTGAGGTGTTAGTAATAGGTGATGTTGAGTGAAGAAGGGAAAAATACTTGAGGGAATATTTTATAAGCAGCATCTTTAAGATTCAGGTATATATTTGTTGCTGTTTAGTCGCTAAGTCGTGTCCGACTCTTTGCAACCCCATGGACTGTAGCCCACCAGGCTCCTCTGTCCATGGGATTTCCCAGGCAAGAATACTGGAGTGGGTTGACATTCCCTTCTCTAGGGGATCTTCCCGACCCAGGGCTTGAACCCACATCTCCTGTATTGACAGGGGGATTCTTTATCACTGACTCACCAGGGAAGCCCTAGGTAGTGGGAAAAGTAAGGATTCAATTCCATTTTGGATTGGCTTAAACTATAAACAGAGTATCCAACTCTTTGCGACTTCATGAACTGTAGCCTGCTAGGCTCCTTCGTCAATAGAATTCTCCAGGCAAGAATACTGGAGTGGGTAGCCATTTCCTTCTCCAGGGGATCTTCCTAACCTAGGGATCAAACCCAGGTCTCCTGCATTGCAGGCAGATTCTTTACCACTGAGCCACCAAGGAAACCCCCAATTTCAAACTACAAACGCTTAAGGTAAAATTTGGCAGGTTATATGAAAATGGTAATATTTTGGAAAAATAAACTTCATATTTTCTTTTTCATGATAAGTGTATAAATAATGAAGTACTTTGCCCATTTCAAAGACTTGAGATTCATGTTGAAAAACTTGAGTTGTGAAACTCCCAAGAGTGATTAAACATATATTCTACTTTTCCTTTATCTTTTAGAAATGCCTCTTTTCCTACTACTTCGATTGTAAGTTTGAAGAAAAATTTATTTTATAGTTTGGCTATAGGAATTGTTCACCAAATCTTCTGTAACTTCCACTCACTTGATGACGCCCCTAGATCCCTAGAATCCACTAGATGGCGCCCAGATCTACCGCTGCATCTTGCCTCCTCTGGCTGCTGATTTGGGAACAGCTGTGGGTTGTCTAAGAATGGCTGGAGAGATCAATACGGTCCATGTGCTTCCTCAAGGTCTGCTCCAAAATGCTGTAAGCCTGGTGCTCCTTCAAATTGTTACTGTAATGGAATCACCAAATATGGGCAATGATGGTGTGGTTTTGGGTATGAGAAAGTCTGCAATTTTGCTCTCTGAGACTTAGCCACAAGCAGGCAGGCAGACAGGCATTAGCTGCAGTCCACAGCCTATCCACAGGCAAATAGCATGCTGGCAGCTTAGAAGCTACATAGAAGCCTCTCCTTGAAGCCAAAGTATTGGTTTAGGCAACGATACTTTTGTATATGGGAAAGGGAAAAGGAGACAGCAGGAAGAAGGTATCATGATGGGAGAGATTATTTTAATATTCGCTTTCATGTAGGCATAATCCTCTCATTTCTGTCAGGCAGTTGAACATTCTGCTTGCTATTCAAAATCGAGGATGTATTCTCATGTAGATTTCAGAGAGTGGGAAATGAGGTTATTTTGTTTTTCTTTGGAAATAGCACTGGGCAGTTTCATTTATTTCACGAATGAAATGCTAAAGGTTTTGTAAAATTATCTTGTACTTTATTAATATTCTAAAAAGGGACAGATCTCTTCCTTCCAATTCAAGGTAGTGGATAATGGCTTTGGCAGCACTTCCTGCCTTTTTCAAGTTTATGGAAACCCATTTCTCATCATTAGGCTGAAGATACAGATAAGAAAGGATGAGCCTTATTCTGGAACTTGTCACATCAGTGTTGCTTCTTAGGTGATTAAAAAGAAGCAGCGGGATCTTGGAGAAAACGTCTGACAAAAGGTAATGGAAACCCAGTAACGGATGAAAACTCGTGATAGATTAGGTATAACTGGCCAGGAAAACCCTCTCTGCTAAGTACAGGTGTGCCTTTTAGCTCAAGATCAAAAATAAGACTCTGTTCTTCTGAGGCTCTTAAAAAACTTGACCTAATCTGGCCCTACCAAGCTAAGGTTTATTTGAAGCTCCCTGAAGTTGATTAGACCCAGGAGGAGGTGTTTTTCTGCAGTTTAGTTTAGGAATTCAATGCCAGCCAAATGCTTAATGCAGCTGCTAGCTGGCAGGTTCAAAGGTATGGAGCTTCTTTAATTAAAAATCGGCAGGCTTATTTTAATTTTGGTCAAAATAGATTTTGTTATTTTTAAACTTCCTGTTGAATAAAACAGGATTATTGCCTTTTCTTGTACTCTTATTCCTGATCTCATCCTCTGCTGTCACAATAATGAGAGGGATCAGTACAAAATCCCAATAATCTCCCTAGGTTTATCATTTTGGTTCAGGGGTATAGAGCAGTTGAATACCATCATTTTTAGAAAAAAATAATTTAGGGTGTGTGGAAATGGTGTAGTAGTCACAGAACCTTTTCTTAAAAATGTTTTAGTTAATAATTTTGATAGGCTACAAGTAGACAAGTGGGCATTATATTCAATTCTGGAAAATATTTTGCCTAGTGTTCAGTTTATTTATTGTTTTAAAGGGGGGAATTAATATGCAATTTAACCCAGAAGTAAAGTATTTTTCTAAAATAAAACATTTATTTTTATTCATTAAAATATAGTATTTCAATATGCAACTAGGAAAAAAAATGATTTCTGGTACATTACTTGTTAAAAACCTGGAACTGACAAAAAGGATGGCTGAAAAGCAGATTATGGTTAACCATATATATCTTTAGAAGTAATATACTTTTCACCTCTGGGTGCCACTGTTCAACTGCTTCTTGTTTTTTATGATTGTTTGAAAACCTGATGCTTCCTGTAGATGTATTCTTAAAAGAATCTGTTAAAGAGACATTTCCTCTATCTCTAGTTATCTGCTAAGTAACTTTTTGGCACATGGATGTAAATTCAGTATGGTTGTGATTTGCTGTTTTAATTACCAAATGATGACCAAATAACATTGAAGATTGTTTATACGGGCAATTGGCCAGATTAAAAGCCTGATTTCATCTCCTGTGGAAATGAATCTTGTACTTACCTTTTTGGTAGTCATTTAAGTAGAAAAAGCCATTAGAACACAGGGAGTTTTGGTTTAAATTTCTGGCCATTTGTAGATGTGATTTTAATTCTGCACATATGTTTCAACAGAAATCAATTTTATAAGAGGGAAATAATAGATAGTCTTTGTGGGGGATTAACCTATTAAAAAACAGTTTTAAGAATCTAACATCATTAATGAATGGAGATACTTTTCACTTAATTTTAAAAACTCAACTGTTTCAGTAGTTCCATTAAAAATCCTATAGAAATCTTTCTGTATATTTTTCAGGAATCTTACTTCTTAAATTTGATTATTTTAATAGCTAAAAATAATGGCAATATTTGTAATTTTACTAAATGTCTGAGTAATCTTTTCTTTTTGCAAAGTATGAAGTGAGTTAATATTCTGTACCACAAAACGAATGCACGATTGGTTGTTTTTTAAATCTCCTGTTATTTATTTTAAACTTGGGGTTCATCTGAAATGCCAGAAGAAGGGGTTATAATGCCAAAGTTAATTTTGTTTTGTCATATACAAAGTAGTTAATCTAAAAATTATTGATTGATATTCTCCCTCTTTTAACTCTTTTAAGACTCAATATTTAAAGCAAAACTAATTTATCTAGGTGTTCTACTGCACAAAATTAATTCTACTGGGACTGGTCCAGGCCAAGCCTCATTATGGAGCAGTTTCCCATGCTGAACTAGCCTGATTCTTTCTGGGATACTTTTTCAAAATTATTCACAACACAGAACTTAACCCTTGAGCTCCTGTAGAACTGACTTCAATATTACACTAATTATAGGCCCCTGGATGGTATCAGAGGTACATCAACATGAGAATATGTCTTACCCTTGTTGGCACTGTCTGAGACTTTTAAATACGGCAGCTGTATTTGTGTATATTGGAGGGATTTTAGTTTTGTGATTCATTTACCGAGCTGAACTGTTCATCGTAAAAGACTTCCCCCCATCTTGTCTAGTCTGTTTCACCATACACATATTGCTGACCCTGACTTTTTTCGTTTATACATAAGTGCCCAATTTACCTCTTTGCCCCGGTGGCCATGTAGTTGTTTAGCTCACCCAGCGTGTTTGACCAGCTTTCTTTGCTCAAATGTCTGACTGAAACGGTTGTTTTAGTCTTTTGTACATACATAGAGCCCAAGAGTAGTACTGTAAACGTTAGTTTTTGCTGTAGTTACAAAAGTAGCCCAGCATCATATATACTTTCTTTTGTGTATGTGTGCATGTGAGTGAGTGAGTGAAGCTGCTCAGTCGTGTCCAGCTCTCTGCAATCCCGTGGACTGTAGCCTACCAGGCTCCCCCGTCCATGGAATTTTCCAGGCAAGAGTACTGGAGTAGGTTGCCATTTTCTTCTCCAATGTGTGAATATAGTTTTATTTTAATATCTGTGCAATATATTATTGGGGAATGGACGTTTTAAATGTTAGTTTTTATGTTGACTTTTTGCCTACTGTGTAGTGTGGCTCATGAAGATTTTTTACTGGAGAATCTCCTGCATTTTAAGGTTTTTTGCTTATTATGGGCATCTCAACACATTTTTCATTAGTTTTTCTTATTCGAAGGGGGGCCTCGTTTTCTATTAGAATGTTACTAGTATGGCACAATATATATATTTTTGTGGCTGGTAAAAGAATTTATTTGGTGGTAGGGAGGAGGCACTGAGCCCAGTATCCCAGTGAGGTCTTTCACAGAGAATCATATGATGCAAATTTGAGTGTGGGTAGGTGTCTTTATGATGGACAAGGAATAATTTAGTCTATAGTTGGTTGTTTGATCTATATGCTAATAAACCAACACCTCTTCCCCACCCCCAAGAACTGACAGATTTCCATTAAATTAGTAAATTGACTTGTTGCCTTAGTCTCACATAGATGTATACCAAGAGCAGGCAATCCAGTTACATTGTGAGACCTAATTCATCAATTTAAACTCATTTTATCTGAAATGCAGTAACAATTGCTAAGTTTTCCTAGTGTAAAAATAGCCTAAATTAATTATTCTTGGCTATCCTTAAACCACACTAAATAACAGGATTAATAAGTAAACCTTTAGGTAATTCAGTGGTGCTTAATAAGGAAATCCCATTGATTTACATAAAATTAAATTGTAAAAATTACCTATAGAAGTCCTATTGTTTAAAATAAAATAAGCAATTATCCTTCAATTAAAATAATAATTAAAACATAAAGTAAACTTTTAAGAAAAGCTTTGTAAAAACATAGCTTGGCCAGTGAATTTAATTTCTTCATAATATAAGAGATTCAATAGAGATGGTTGCCTTGTAAAACTGAATTCTCCATCTATAATGTGATTTTGTTCTAAATCCATTATAAGAGGTATTTAAACTGCTTAGATTACCACTGCCATGTTCTTATTAACCTATATTCTCTAAGAATAAAGCTCTATACTTTGTGGACATTTAATAACATTAATTTTGTAATTAGCAATTTAAAAATAATCTCCAAATAGATGCAGATCTGTTTGCATTTAAACTCTTTCTCAGTAAGAGGATCCAGGAAACTTTGGGAAGGTTTGTGATTCTCCAAAAGAAAGTGTGCTTCGAGCTTGGAAGGGAACATTTTACAGTTTCCCCCCCCTGCGTCTTCCTTCTGCCTATATCAATAATCCCAATCTACAGTGAAGGGAAGAGTTTAAAAAAAAAAAAAAAGAACACTCCCCTCCCCCAGTTTTCAATTTATTTTTTATTTCAGTTGGAAAATCCCCATTGAATGAGTTAAAAAAAAATTAAATGTATCCTGGGAACATGCCGTTCAGGATTTTGGAATGGGAACTTCAAACGAAGTTGGTAAAGGAGTCAAATGCGTAAGTGGAAACTCTGAGGAAACTGGCAGTGAGAGACTGGAAATCAGGCAGTCATTTACGTTTACTCCACCAAGAGCGAGTACAAAGAAGGGAGCTGGCACAGCCCTGACTCAGAATTCTCCTCTCAGGAACTGAGGGAGAGAGATTCCCAGCATCTGTTTCCTCAACTATCACCCAGAGGATACTGGTGTAAATCACAGGGAATAAAAATAGCCTTAGAAGTCTAGTTCCAAACAAGTGAGACACTGTGGATGTTTGATAGTGGTGTAGAGTCTCTTCTCCCCAAATTCCTTGTTAGTTAATTAACAAATTTATTTTACATTAATGAGTTATATTGCTTAAGTTGTTCATTAAAATGTTGACCAAAATCTTGATATTTTTATCAATCTGAATTGAAGGATAACCTAAATGACATTTGATATTAAAATCTGAACCATGAAGTTATATAGAGGTTAGTCTATCACCAGTAATCACAGATGTTAAAGCGTTGCCTCAGATACAAAAAATATGTGTTTCTGAAATTTTAAAAAACACTGTGAGCTTCGTTTACCATAATGTCAATTGCTAGTAGACTGATAATATCACTCACTCTGCGTTTTGGTTGCAAGAAATTTTATGGCTAGACTCTTACAGTTTAACACAACTTAAGAACATTTAAGGCCATATTTCACACAAAAGGAGGTATTTCTTAGGTCTGGCTAGACTTGTAGTTTGATATTAACTTATAGTTTCAGGTTTTCAACAAAACAGCAGCTTTAATAGATGAGATTAGCAAGTGGTGAAAAGTTCAAAGCATTTAATGGAATTGATCTACTAAATTAGCATTGACAATTTTTAGTGGCTATCTTAAATATACATTATTATCATGAAAGAATTAGTCCAATTAAGCCCTTACATTTGGAAGATGCCCAGTCTGACCTTGTTCTACTCAATGTGAAAAGTGAGTGGGTCTCTGGGTTTATTTAAATTTGATGCTAAATCAATAGGTATGGGGCCCCTATCATTGCTTTTTGGAAAGAAAAAGCAACCCAAAGGCTCTTTATGGTGACAAATGGGTTATTAAAATGTTTATATATTGCAAATAAAAACAGTGGCCAAAGAATAGAAAAATATAACCTTCAATAAATAGATCAGAAGAATCAACAAGAGTTGGATTGTTTTCTTACTATTTCCCACTACAACCATATTTTACTGTGTATACTAGCAACCCACTCCAGTCTTCTTGCCTGGAGAGTCCCATGGACAGAGGAGTCTGGCGGGCTATAGTCCGTAGGGTGGCAAAGAGTCAGACACAACTGAGCAACTAACACTTTCACTTTCATTCTGAACACATTATTTTCATTTTGAAACTGAAACAATTATATTTAATATAATTTTATTTTGAATATTCTGAATTAAGAAATAGCCAGCTAATTAAAAAAGAATTGAAATTTATGTAAATATACATAAAGGAATAATCATGGTATTTTCCAGAAATCTACATTTTATACATCCACAGTGTAGTTTATATTCTCTTGATGTAGACCTCTATGACACTTTGAACATAAATATCATGAAAATAAAATTGAGCTTTGCATTTTTAGCTTAATTGTGCAAAACTTCTGATGGTGGCTGATTACTCATATTTATCGTGAAGTTGTGGAGCCCAGGCTCTGGAAGGGACTTACTTTCGAAAGGCCAGCTCCTTAATTCACAGGTGCTCATGCGTAATCTCCATCACTGCAGCTGAGGAATCAGCTCTTTTCTGAAAGCATTCAGCAAAATGTACTTTAGTTTTGTTATTGTTGCTGTTATCCAGGCTAGAATACTGGAGTGGGTTGCCATTCCCTTCTCCAGGGCATCTTCTCAATCCAGGGATTGAACCCCACAATCCACGCAGATTTTTGACTGTCTTAGCCAGCAGGGAAGCCCCTATTATCCATTATCCATTACAAGGTTTAATGATTCATTTCCCTAATCTGACTCATTTGAAAAGACCCTGATGCTGTGGAAGACTGAAGGCAGGAAGAGAAGGGGATGACAGAGGATCAGGTGGTTGGATGGCATCACCGACTCAATGGACATGAGTTTGAGTAACTCCGGGGATGATGCACAGGGAGGCCTGGTGTGCTGCAGTCTATGGGGTTTCAAAGAGTTGGACACGACTGAGCGACTGAACTGAACTGAATTTCCCTAATCTGGGCTTTAGAGCCAGCCATTTTGGCTTATTTCTAGTAGAAAAAGACATTTCCTTTATGTAAGATATCTTTAGAATTTGAGCATTGTAACTAATATACCTCTAGCTCTCTCTTCCAGAAAAGGAATAATTTGGTTCTATAAACTGAATATTCCCATTCTCATTTATCAACATCCTCCCCCCACCCAGCATTCTAAATTCTCTTCTGAATGGTCAGAAAATTATTCATATCCATCTTGAAAAACAGAGCTCCAGGGAGGAGCTTAGTGTTTTAGAGGGGTACCCTAAGGAAGATGGGATGATGATTTCATTCATTCTTAAGGATATATTGATAGACTCCTCTTGCCAGAATCTGCTAGATACAGGGAAGATAGCAAGGAAAAATGAACCTGAGGGAGAGAAAGATGTGCCAAAAGATGGCAATTTATTTGCTTCTGTATGTGCTACTGCTAATGTGAGTGTGAGCAATGTGCATTTGTATGTCATAGTCCTAATTCCATATCCGTTGTCATACAGGATTTTAAGCTGCCATTACAGTGTCTATTGGTAGTCTGAATTCAATCTAAATACTTTATTTCCCACAACCCAGGTGTACGTGGAGCACAATTTTCATACGAAGTTACATGCTGAAAAGTTTGCTTCTGGATATTTGTGCAGTTTCATCTTCAATTGTTATTTTACCTTCTGAACACCCTTTCCATTCATCTCTTGTTCAGTTTGATGTCACAAAGCATCATTTGTGATCTCCTACATTTGAATCTTTTTATTATTGCTCCCTAGTCATGCTGTAGTTAGCTGATGGACAGTTGTGTATTCCTAGTCGTATTTTCCCAGTGTGACCTTATAGGATAGATCAAAAGCCTTCCTAAAGTCAAGCTAGATTTCATCAATTTATTTCCTGTGACCACAGTAAGATGACTGTATATTACCAGGTAAAGAAAACTTCTTTGCAGAGTCATTTGGCTTCCCTGGTGGCTCAGACGGTAAAGCATCTGCCTACATTGTGGGAGACCCAGGTTTGATCCTTGGGTCAGGAAGATCCTCTGGAGAAGGAAATGGCACCCCACTCCAGTCCTCTTGCCTGGAAAATCCCGTGGACGGAGGAGCCTGGTAGGCTACAGTCTGTGGGGTCGCAAAGAGTGTCAGACACGACTGAGTGACTTCAATTCGCTTTGGTTATTCAGGGTTGGATAATTGCAGCCACCCTCAAGAATTCTGGTGATTTTGGTCCTTTTTTCAGTCTGTAGGCATCTACTCAGTTCTCTGATCATTACAACCAAAGTAGAGACAATTATTTTGACATTCTCTGTGTTGACAGATGGGAAAAATCCGAGCAAGTGTATTTGAAAAGTGGACAAGGCTTCTTCATCCTGGTCACAATTTATGACGTGTCTGTATTAGTGCCTTCATGCTGCTGCTCAGTCGCTTCAGTCGTGTCTGACTCTGTGCGACCCCATAGACAGCAGCCCACCAGGCTCCCCGTCCCTGGGATTCTCCAGGCAAGAACACTGGAGTGGGTTGCCATTTCCTTCTCCAATGCATGAGAGTGAAAAGGGAAAGTGAAGTTGCTCAATCGTGTCCAACTCCTAGCGACCGCATGGACGGCAGCCTAGCAGGCTCCTCCGTCCATGGGTTTTTCCAGGCAAGAGTACTGGAGTGGATTGCCATTGCCTTCTCTGAGTGCCTTCATAGTCCCCTAATAATTGTGACATGATACTAGCTTTTATTTGGTCACTATGGGAAAGTTTTCTGCATTTATTTGTTTGCCATACATCATTTAGGTTTATTGTGGTAAAAAAGGGTGCTAGATAACAAATTGATAAAACAACAGACCACCTGTAATTCCCCTATCTAAAGATTAGGGTTGTTAGCATTTTGGTATATACTTTTCTGATGTATATGTGTAGGCCTGTGTGTATAAAATGTGTACATTAAACATACATACTAATTTGGAGCCTCCTTTTTACACTTAGAACTCTGTTGAGTTCATTATTATAAGGTAATGCACATCATATACCATGGAAATTCACCTTTTCAATATCACACCTCACTTGTCGGCTTTTAAAATTTTTAAATAATACTTCCCTGATTCCCTGAGTAGAAAGAAACCTCGCCTTTATCATACCTTTCTTGTGGCATTATCTTTTTTTAAATTTAAGTAGAATTGTTATAGGAGAGGGAAATGGCAACCCACTCCAGTATTAAGTATGCTGAAGCAACTTAGCATATATGCATGCATTGGAAAAGGAAATAGCAACCCACTCCAGTGTTCTTGCCTGGAGAATCCCAGGGAAAGAGGAGCCTGGTGGGCTGCCGTCTATGGGGTTGCACAGAGTCAGACACGACTGAAGTGACTTAGCAGCAGCAGCACCAGCAGCAGAATCCTTATAGCAACTGTGGTCTCTGAGAAAAGGATCCGTTCATGATTTATTCTTATGTTCCTTAACTTTTAGCTGCATATTAAATATTTATTGAATACATGAATAAGTGAATTTTAGCAATGGGAGCTGAAATCTGAAACTTTATGTTTTGATCTAGGGAGTTCTCCCTCTGATTTTTGTTGGTGATTCAGTTTACTCAGGGAGAGAAAGAAAATAAAGCAATTTCTCACTTAGCTAGTATGAAGTATGCTGTAGAAGGCAAGGTACCACATGGCTGAAAACAATTTCTTAATATTACTTGTTTGGATGAAGCTCTTTCTATATACTACAATGCTTTATTACTCTTTTAAGCAAGTGAAACATGAGAGTAAATGTTTAGAAAATACAAAAGAAAAAAAAAAACCCAACCAACCTGTACTACTACTACTGCTGAGAAATAAACCTATTATTATTTCAATGTATGCCCTTCCAATCTTTCTTTTCTATGTATATAAAATTTGATTTTCACTTAGATTTTTATTAAAATGGGATCTTAATTGTTTACTACTTATAACTTCTTTTTCTCACTAATATAAACATCTTTGCATAACAAATATATGCCTAATATCTAATATTGATGGTTGTATAGTATTCCACTATGGTGAAATACCAGAATGTATTTACTCTATCACCTCCTAATTGGGTATTTAAGTTGTTATGTACTTTATACATTATACATTAGAAGCAACATTGTAACAAATAACCTGGTTCATACACTTTGGGCACTTGTCAAGGAAAGATTTTAAAAATTCTCTTTTAAACTGCCACAGTTTAAATAAGCTTATAGTCCTCTTTCTTATCATCTCAAAATAAAAATAAAATATAGCTTATTTAACTTTTATCAGTGTATGAGATAGACTGAGATTTAAAAATTTTCTTATTGAATCAGGGCAAACTACCCTAATCTATGGTAATAGAATTACTTCCTGTCTCAAATTGATTCTTCTAGAATCAATCTGAGTTCTTTTGTGGCATGCAAAGTAGCCTTCTTTCTCAATCATATGAGAATCTAAATGTTCATATTTCCTGGAAGAAGTTGACACCTAGCTAAATCTTTCTGTAATTTCATTAAACTATATGTTTGTGGGAGATTGGTTTCTGTGACCAACTGTGTTCCCCAGTTTCCAAGTGAGTAGGGACAGCAGGAATCACTCTGCTCATTCATTGGTGAGAAGAACAACTAATGGGAACAGCAAAGTCAGCACAGCTGGCTTTGAAAATGAGGACAGTATTATAGCACTGCTTTCAGTTAGAAAACGTGATGCAGGTTGCATCCATACTTGTGAGAGTCTTTTGTTCATATTATTTTGTATTGGGGTATAGCCCATTAACAAACAATGTTGTGATGGTTTCAGTGAACAGTGAAGGGACTCAGCCATACATATACAGGTATCCATTCTCCTTCAGTGCCCCCACCTCCTTCCAAGCTGCCACGTAAAGTCTTTTGTGATTCTTGATAAATGCACTTACATTTGCCTCTGCTGTTGCTTTAATGCTAAACAATATTTACAGGTAAGCTCTTGTTTATACTAAATCAAAACATTTGCATGAAGAAGAATAGCATAGTAAGGTCACTGAGTGTAGAGTAGGAAGATTAGGAATTCTAGTACTTTCTGTGTTGTCATGCTGGCTAAGTCATATAATCTTCTTGGCCTTTACAACTTAATCGATATTATAAAAAACTAATATTTACCAAGTGTTTATGAAATTGTTGGTTCTTAGTGTTCCTCCCAAATCCCAATGAATTCTTATTTAATCCTCAGGAAACAAATGAGGTAAATACTATTATAACCCTATTTTACAGATGAGAACACCGAACTTCAAGAGGTGGTTTACTTAACTTAACAGAAAAGAAGGTGATGGAGTCAGAATTTGAACCCTGACCATCAAATTCCAGAGTATGAACTTTTAAGGACAACTCTGGGTTGCCTGAGTCTTTTTTAAAATATAAGGGTAGAACCTTCTCAGTTCCTTCTTTCTGTAGCTCAAATGAAGCTCTAACTTCAAGTAAAATGCACTGGATTTTAGATGGTTTATATACATCCCCAAGCATCACCATAATCTGCCTTTTCAAATTTTTTAATCCAAATGCTTTACCTTCTGTGTTCCCAGCCTGTGTGTTTTGACAGTAGTCAGGTCGGGGTGAAAAAAATCAGAAACTACAGGAGATGTCCACTTTAAATTGTTGTAGTTAAATATTTTGAAAAAAGTTACACTTATTACTAGGTAAAAACTTTGAAAATAAGAATTGAGGCATTTATCCATTTTGATGGCATCTACCATGCTAGCTTTTAAAAAAACTTTAGCCATTTGATTTGGCATAGAGGAAACACTGAAGCAACATTATACATTTTGGGAATGAGTAACAAAAGAAAAAGTTGCTGCTGTTTTTGTTTAAAATAAATCACTGTTAATTGGAGGTTTGTGGGGTTTTACAGTTGGGAACTAGAGAATCATTATTTTTATTTTAAATAAATCAGTGTTATTAACTGAGATCTGGTCCTATTCAAAAGCTGAGGGAAATAGGTGATTATTATTTAGTGTTGTCAAGTAACACGAAATAATATTAATTTTGATTAGTAAATTTCCCCCAAATTACCTGCCAAGAGAAAGTGACCCAGGTTGTGACGTCTTAAGTTAAAAAAGTTGGACAGAATTTCATCATGGTTTTAGTTACTTAGTAAAATCACTGTAGCAGAAGTAAATCTACAAACACATCCTGAATTTTCACACAGCGATTTGGAATGTTAAAGTGGGGTCTGGTTACCTGGGACTTATATTCTCTAGCAGTTGAGCTATCGTGTAGTTATTGGGGTTGTCTGTCCCAGAACACCACAAAAGAATGATTTGCAAAGCAGATGCCAGAGAGGAAAGAGGTAGGAGGTAAGATGGGAAGAAAAGAAGCTTGGTTAACCAATTCAGTCTGAAGAGAAAGGTGAAAGACCTCTGAGCCTTACACGGAAGAGGGGAGGTAAACCTGACTCTTACCAAAAGGCGCTGTGGGCTCTTTGGGGCCCCAGAGCACAGGCAAAACCTCTGCTTTATAGATCTCATTGGGAAGATGTTAATGCAGTAAGGGTATGGGATTTGAATTCATCTGCCTTGGAAGGAGGCTACATGAACCCGGTCTGTGACTGTGAACTGCTGGGCCCAGAGAGCCAGTGTGTAGGAACATGAATTACGCTGCCCAAGAAGCAGCGCAGGACGGGCAGTGGCTGGCTGGGCTCTGATCCCAGGGCTGTGGCTCACTGGCTGTATTGTCCGGGCAAGTCTCCTACCTAGTCTGTGCTCAGTTTCCTCTTAAATAAAACAAGGAGTTTGATATTATTGGATCCCGGAACAGTGATTTCTGTGGTCCTCCCCAAGTCTGGAGTGTCTTGGTCTCACTCCAGGTAGCCTGGGTTCCCGGGACTGGGAGTTTTCCTTGCTCTGGGTGACTATCACCATAGAGGTTAAGGGAAAAACTTTGTCCTAGACTTTTGTTTTGTGTCACTGATGCTGAAGGGTGATGCTGAAGGGTGGGGGTAGGAGGTGGGAGGGTAGCTGTTGACATTAATGCTGAGATTTTTTAAAAAATTTCATTTTGATATGTTGGTACATTTTATTCTTTCTTAAATTCCTAAACTGGTCTTGTGTTTGTACAACAGCACATATTCTTGTGAACCTATTTATATTTTGGAATTTTAGTAGAAAGAAATGCTATCAGTTAATATTTAGGTTGATAGGCATTCTGATAAAAAGGAGTTACTTTTCTTCCCTGATATGATTCTAGAGTTATCAAGAAACAAAGTTATGCTAATATAGTCATCAGGAAACTATCTACAAATAAAATTCTTAATATTTGGTTTCAAAAAATATGATTCTTACCTATTTACCTTATTCTTCTTATTCACCATTGGAATTAAAATATTTATTTATAAGCCTCAGAAAATAGTATTCTTTCTATAACAAAATGATAAATTATTTAAAACATTTAAATTTTATTTTAATTTGTTTAAACTATGAAAATACAAACCACAGTAGCATAATATCTAACAATTCTATTGAAATGCTTTCTTATATGAGAAATTTGGAAAACAGATTTCTCAAATAAGCAAGCGTCTGGAAAGCAAATATCTCTTTACTACCCGTGTACAAATGGCTAGTTAATTATTTGTTTTTGCACTGGCATGGATCCAAACATTCTTTTATGGAAAATTCTGGCTTAGCCTGTAGATTCTCCTTGATCCAACTTTGCATTAGAGAACTGGCCAAAATCTGGTTCACACTCCTAAATGTTCTCCAAAAATATCAGTTTTTTACCATCAGCTCATTTGGTTATTGATGCCTACAGATTCACTTCAACCATCAAACAGGAATATTTGTGTTGCAGGTTGCTACTTAGGAGTACCTATTGTTTAACTCTTGTCTACTCTTATCAGTTTAAAGCAGGGGTTGGCAAATGTTTTCTATAAAGGGCCAGATAGAAAATATTTTCACTATGCCAGTCATATGGTCTCTGTTGCAACTATTTAATTCTGCTGTTGTGTAGTACAGAAGCAGTCATCAATAATATATAAGCAAATGGTTGTGCCAATGTTCCAATAAGGGTTTCCCCAATGGTTCAGACAGTAAAGAATCTGCCTGCAAAGCAGGAGACCTGGGTTCGATCCCTGGGTTGGAAAGATCCCCTGGAGGAAGAAAATGGCAACCCACTCCAGTATTCTTGCCTGGAAAATCTCATGGACAGAGGAGCTTAGTGGGTTACGATCCATGGAGTGGCAAAGAGCCGGACACAACTGAGTGATGAAACATGTAGGCAGGTATGTTCCAATAAAACTGTATTTATAGAGACTGAAATTTGAATTTAATAGAATTTTCATGTGTTGTAAAATATTATTCCTCTTTTTATTTTTTTAAACCATTAAAATGTGGAGCAGTCATTCTTAGCTCATGGGCCATGTGAAAGCAGGTGGTGAAGCAGACTGTTACTTTCTGAAATTCCATTTAGAAAAGTGAAATTGTGAAGAAATGTTTGAAAGACATGACTGATCATTTGTGGTTGACAGTGTTCTAAGTTCTAGGCAGTGGAATGTGAACAGAAATGATGTATTGTTACTTCTGGGCTTGGCCCATAAAAAACTCTCATACATGATTCTCTGTGCTTTGTACTGTGTGTTGAATATGGCAGGGCCTCAAGATGGTTCTCAATTTGGATTTACATGATTTAGGAATAAACTTACATTCTCAAAGTTTCCAAATACAGAGTAAAGCCATTGAGTTTGTCAAGGTTTCTATATTGACATTTAGTGTTATCTTAACTAAAATGTCGTTAATTCTTCCAGATGTTTTTTGATTCTTTTACTAATTCGGACTCCCAGAGACTATGTGCTTAGATTGACTTCTTTTGGATACTTCTCTCCTCTTCATTTTCTCCTCATATTTAACTGGATGACGATAGATTGGGTTACTTTTCATGTTCTAACTGATGCTAGTTTGGCAGCCCTTAGCTCTCACTGAGAGCTCTGACAAGAAACCAGACACATGCCTTTTACCACAGAGATGTTGGTGAGGGAACATTCCCAATATGGAGCTCACCTGAGAAATTCCTTTGGAACTCAGGGCCAGGAAAAGCTTATCTTTCCTTGAGGAACTTGTATGTTTTCTTATCAACAAAGAGAATATCATTGAATGTGCCTGATTGTATTCCCTTTTCCCTTTTTCCTCTGGTTGCCAAGAAGCTCAGAGCCAATTTTTTGTCTTAACATTAATAGCTTTATGGGACCCTGTGGCCTACACATCTGCATTCTTAGTTTCCTCCTGGTCTTGACCTTCTGTTCTGCTCTGTGTTTTCCTTGTTCCTGATTTTTTGGTTGTTTTCAATTTTATTGCTTGTTTTCTTATAAGCTTCCTTAGATCCCTTGTGGAACAAGGTGGTATAAATAAAAAAAAAGGCTTCAGCTTAATAATAGAGTACACCAAAATGTTCCTCAATCACCAATTTAGTGATCTGGGAATTAGAACTACAAATTTATTTTCAGGCTCCCTCCCTAGTCATTGTTTCTCATGGTTTGGTGAAGGGATGATTTTGCAATTACGAAAGCTGAAGGCCTTCACATTTCTCCATTCTACCTTAAGGAAAGGGAACTTTATTTTATTAAGAGTTATTATTATTTGCCATAGAAAATGTAGAAAGATGATAGATAATTTGACCAACAGATGATAGACTGGGAAAGGATATATGCAATGTTTAAAGCAATAAATAATTAATGTAAAGAGTTATAATTTGTAGACTTACCATAAATTAACATGAGAAAGTCAAGAAACCCAACAGAGAAATGGTGAAAAGATATGAATAGGTTATTTTTGCAATGGTAAGCTGGAAAATATAATAAGTATAATATGAACAGATGCTGAAACTTAACAGGAATCAGAGAACAGCCAATTTGAATAGGTTATCACCTGGAAAAAATTAAAAGTTGGACAATAACAAGTATCAGCAGTGGGAACCACACGTATTATTGATGGTAGTCTGGACAGTGTAACCATTCTGGAGAGCAAGCTGTTGGTGTTTAGTTAAAGTCTGTAAATGTAGTTAAAGTCTGTAAATGTCTTATGATGCCTCTTAGGTATATATTCCAGATAAATTATTCATATTTCCAGTAGAGCATACACACAAAAAGTTCATCACAGTCTTATTTGTGGTAGCAGGATGTTTGAGGTCTCCTATGTGTTCATCACAGAGGAAGCGAGTGAATAAAATGTGGTAGTTACATATTTTGCAGTAGTTAGAAGATGAAAGGGTCTTCTCAGATGGCGCTAGTGATAAAAAACCTGCCTGCCAATGCTGGAGACATAATGCTGGGTTTGATCCCTGAGTTGGGAAGATCCCCTGGAGGAGGGCAGAGCAACCCACTCTGGTATTCTTGCCTGGAGAATCCTGTGGACAGAGGAGCCTGATGGTCTACAGTCCATAGGGTCGCACAGAGTCGGACTCAACTGATGTGACTTAACACAGCACAGAAGATCTAAATATAGATTTACAGTAATATCCTATGATTTAAAAAATAGTGTTCAGTGAAAACTGTATAAGGGTGTAACATCTTTAGCATTGTACTATTTATACAAATTTAAAATAGCCACAAAGAAAATAACACAACATAATTTAAAGGGATTCAAGACAAGACAAATCAAGTTGATATATCAAACCTATTTGAATGCGTAAGTGGGGAAAGAGTAGGAGGGACAGATAATCATCTACCCATGAACTCAACTAATGGTACTGCAGTTAAAAACAGAAGTATGTGTCTTCCTGATAGGAAGTAGGCACCACAGTGTTGCCTTTCTATATCCTAAGATATCCAAGTATTATATGAGAATTCACTGAGGGCAGCAGAATAGTAGTCTATAAGAGTGCATTCAGACCCAACTTGATTCCCCATCCTGCTACTGAAGGGTATCCCCTGAATCTTCTGTTTAGGGAAGAAGGGTTTGTATTGTTTTTTTTTTTTTTCAGAACCTTGATCCTGAGAAAGTCTCTCTCAGGTCTGATCAGGATCAGGATCAAGGACTAGCCCTGGGTCCAAAACATCAGATGTGGGTGAACAAGCGGAGAGGCACTAAGAAGCTGGGGCTGGGTCACTAGACAGTGCCTGAACCAAGGGTAGCCGCAGCTGGGGATGAAATGAAGCAGAGAGAGGGGGTAAGCAGGGGAAGGTACAGGCTAGAGCCTAAGCAGCTTGGTCACAATTTGCAGAGAGGGGTGTGAAGGGCTGGAGTAGGCGGGGAGAACAGTGACAGCTGGAAAACCTGACGGGGCTTTCTGCACCCCTTTCCTCAAGTCACAGATGGGCTTTTTACTGACCCAGTTTCTTTTCCTAGTGAGCCCAGTCACCACGAAGACCTTGTCAGAGTTTAATGATCTCTTTAAGCTGGTGAGACTCAATCTTCCTAGAATTATCTGGGAAGCTTTAAAAAAAGGTGGAATGCCTGGATTCTAAGACCTAAGACCAATAGAATGAGTCTGTAGGGGGTTGAGCTGGTTTGGGGTAGGTGAGGGTGGGCCCAGGCATATGTGATTTCTTTAAAAGTTCACCTGTGATTCTGATGCATAATGACAGGTTAGAACCAGTTCTCTAAAGCACTTTTACTCCAAGAAAACAGGATCATTCACATCTTTTGAAATTATTTGAAATTAGAGAATTTTGCAACTAGATGATACTCTGGGATAGTATGTATGAATCGCCTGGGGGTCTTGTTACAAAGCAGATCTTAGCTGAGGTGGCTGAGAGTGGAGCCGAAGCTGTGGCGTTTCCCACAGGCACCCATGTGATGTGGGGGCTGCTGATCCGAGGTGCCCAGCAGAGCTTTAGATCTGACAGCAGTGGAATGGAGAGAGAGCTCACTCTGTGCCAGGCCCTGGGCTTAGTGCTTCACAGGCCCTGAGTGCTCACAAGCCTGTGCAAGAAGTGTTGCCTGTATTTCCATTTCACAGATGAGAAAACTGAGGCCTAAGTCAGTTGCCCAGGAACTGTAATGCTGGTAAGTAGCAGAGCCACAATTTGAATCTAGGCTGACTGATTCCAGAGTTTGTAAGCTTAACCACAACATAATACAACTTCAGTGAGAGGATAGGGCATCAGGGACTCATCTTGAAGCTGTATTTATATAATAAGTACATTGTTTTTACAAGGTTGTTTATTTATTTGAGATAGTGCTGAAAGGGGGGATAAAAATGGAAATTATAGACAGGCTAGAGAAAGTATGAGCAGACCTGTAAATACATCTATTCATTCTCCACTCAAACAGTTAGTAATTGTCTACTCTTAGATAATGTGATACACAGTGGAGAAAAAGAATGGAGTCAGATGAGCTGTTCCTCCCAGGATTTCACTTTGCTATATCTGAGTACTAATAGGACAGTGTATAGAGGTTCATTCAATAGAGGGTCATTCCAGTAAGCACAGAATGGAAGACATGTCAGGGAAAGATTCATATGGAAGCAAGCTACATGCACAGAATATGCAACAATGGTGTCAGAGGGCAGAGATAACATTTCAAACGGTACTGAAAGGACAGCTCCAGGCAATGGGTGTGTAATGTGTTTGTGTAGGAGGACATCCACGATACATCATCATGGAGTTTTACTGGAGACCCACTTTCAGAAGAAGCTCTGAAAGGAATATCTAATGGTGTCTAACTGACAAACACATGGAAAAATCTGGTTTTGTATCTCTAAGTAATACTAAGAGTCGGCTATGCCAGCAGAGAAAGAACGTTGGTATGGTTTGGTGTTAGTTGTGCTTGCAATAAGAATAACCCCAAATTCCAGTGGCTAAAACAAGAAAGATTTATTTATTGTTTACCCTTCATGTTGAGTGTAGATTGATGTCAGTGGGTGGGGGATTCTGCTCCATGTAGTCATCTTCTATTGAGACGGCGATTTAACCATCTTGAAATGTGACTTGCCAGTACAATACTTTAGGGCTTATTAAAAGCAAGGGAGGAGAAGCGTGGAGTCAAGGACTGCCAAATAATGCTTTTGCCAGGAAGTTATGTACCTACTTCTGCCCTCGTTTCATTGGTCAGAAATAGTTTCAGGACCATGTTAAGTTCAAGGTGTTGAGAGAGTTACCATCGTCTTGAAGTAGAGGACAGCTGAATCTTGGAGAATATTACTAATGTTTGCTAAAGCCAGTCTCTTCAGCTCTACCCATGTGACTTGGAAGCAAAAGGGTTGTGCTTTTCATACATAAAGAAAACATAACTTCATTACTCTTAGTCATTACTTTTTAAAATATTTTAATATATATAAGATTGTTATCAATCAGCTTTTTATTTAAAGTAATAAAAGTTCAGTCACTCAGTCGTGTCTGACTCTTGTGACCCCATGGATTGCAGCATGCCAGGCTTCCCTGTCTGTCACCAACTCCCGGAGCATGTTTAAATTCATTTCCATTGAGTCAGTGATAACTGTCCCACTATCTCATCCTCTGTTGTCCCCTTCTCCTCCTGACTTCAATCTTTCCCAGCATCAGGGTCTTTTCCAATGAGTCAGGTCTTTGAATCAGGTGGCCAAAGGATTGAAGTTTCAGCTTCAGCATCACTCCTTCCAATGAATAGTCAGGACTGATTTCCTTTAGGATTGACTGGTTTGATCTCCTTGACTCTCAAGGGTCTTCTCCAATACCACAGTTCAAAAGTGCTTCTTTTGATAGAAGTTCTTTGAAATCAGTTCTTCAGCGCTCAGCTTTCTTAATAGTCCAACACTCCCATCCATACATGACTACTGGAAAAACCATAACTTTGACTAAATGGAGCTTTGTTGACAAAGTCACATCTCTGCTTTTTGATATGCTGTCTAGGTTGGTCATAGCTTTTCTTCCAAGGAGCAAGCGTCTTTTAATTTCATGGCTGTAGTCACTGTCTGCAGTGATTTTGGCGCCTGAGAAAATAAAGTCTGTCACGGTTTCCATTGTTTCCCCATCTATTTGCCATGAAGTGTTGGGATGGGGTGCCATGACCGTAGTGTTTTGAATGTTGAGTTTTAAGCCAGCTTTTTACTCTCCTCTTTCACTTTCATCAAGAGGCTCTTTAGTTCCTGCTTGCTTTCTGCCATAAGGGTGGTTGTATCTACATATCTGAGGCTATTGATATTTCTCCCGGCAATTGACTGGTTCCAAATTGGGAAAGAAGTACGTCAAGGCTGTATACTGTCACCCTGCTTATTTAACTTCTGTGCAGAGTGTATCATGTGAAATTCCGGGCAGTATGAAGCACAAGCTGGAATCAAGATTGCTGGGAGAAAGCTAGTAAAAAGATCTTCATTAATATTAAAACTATTGCTTTTAATAGTTTCACTTTAAAATTAAACTGTCAAGCCTATTACTTGAGGCAGCATCAATATGAGTACCAAACACCAACCAGTTTGATGACTGTATGACAAAAATAAAGAAAACTGAATAACTGTACCGCTGCTGAGCATTAGGGATTATAAGAGCAACTTCTGCCTGGAAGCTGTCCCAGTGAGCTGGATTACCGTGTGGCACAGCAGTACAAATTCAGGCACAGCTCTGCATTTTGAAAACAAGATGCATTTGCTTTTTTTTTTTTTGATTGCCTTCAAAATCTCTCACATACTACCACCCCCTTTCTCCTCTGTGCTCAGGAAACATGGGAAAAATTTGAGGAGCAGAAAGGATAGAATCGATGGGGGAAGAAAAAGGAGGTGGGTCTGTAGGACTGAAAATATGCTTAGAGAAAAAGGGGACTGCCCTATTTATTTCTTCCGTCTCTCTTGGGTTGACACTTCAAGTGGTACAGGAACCATTATTTCCTTCTTAGCTATGTCCTCTGGAGACTAATACTGTGCAGTAGACCTTTCTGTGTCTGCTGTTGACTATGGTGACCACTCGGCTCAGATGACCCTTGAGCACCTGGCATGTAGGTGGTGCAACTGAGGAATGGAATTGATAACTTTCCTGCATACAGTAAACAAATAGCCGTGTGAATCTAGGTGATAGGGAAGAGGGAGGTTACTTTTATGTCGGCTTTCTTGGTGTAAGTCTATCTGCACATCATGGCTATTTTCTCTTTCACACAGGCAGTTGTTGAGGATGCACTGGGCCAGTTTGAGGGAGGGGTCAGCAGTGTGTGGACCTAGCAGAGACGTGAGTCTGCCGCAATGGCCCCCGTCCTTAGCCTGTACAGCCCAGGTTCTCATCATTAACAGTGGGGTCTGGAGGATCAAATGGTGCCCAGAGACTTTGTAGACATAAAAGTGAGGACTGTTACGGGGATATTAGACCTGATCCCTTTTAAGGGAAGGCTAGGACTTTGTTTATAGGAAAAAAAGAAAGAGGCGTATGAACCTAGTGTGGTACCCTTTTAATGTAGCACCACATCTATTTCCTTGTAAATATATTTGGTTATAAAGTCTTTATTGTGCTCGAAATTCTTAATTAAAAATGCAACACACTTTAGTGTGCACATTTGTAGCCTTTCTTTCCTCAAGTCATTCTTTTGTAAAAGATGATTTTTTGATGGTATTTGTTTAACGAAAGACATGAGCAGTTATTGGAAGGAAGCTAAAATATCATCAATATTACTAATATCATCAGTGACTCCTATGTTCTGGCAATGTGCTAATAATGAATGGCACGTCACAATACTCTTTATTTTTTTAAAAAAATGACTTCTTAGCTGTAAAATCCCCATGACTGCATGTCCTAGAAGCCAATATACTCTTCTACTTTTGCCTTCTGTTCTTTTCAGAAAGTATTTACTTTTATTACACTATAGTTTTAGTGCTCATAATAAACAATTTAATGAACCAAAGTGCTTCAGACTTCACATAGCCTGATTCCTCCCCTAGACCTTGAGCGGAGACTAATCAGAGTGCCTTGATGAGATGCTTGGATTTTATTCTTGGGACTTAACATGAAGGTGAGAGAAGAGAGGTAGGAAAGCAAGTGTGATTCCAAGATAATTTGATTAAAAAAAGATAGAAATTCTTACTTTCTGAATTAAGGCTGTAATTCACCTTAAACAACACAAAGGAAGTTCTTTTCAAATCATAATACCTAATGACACTGATTTTTTTTTTCCACCAGAGCATATGTATAAACAGGAAAAACAATCTTTTTAGTGGAAGGTTAATTGTTGACACGCCATATTTACACTCAAGTGCAAGACCATTTCTAGTTCTACCCCTCGAAACATTCCAGAGCCTATCTGGACATTGGCCCAGCATAAGATTCTGATATGCTAATTACTTCTCCAGATCATACTTGTGGTTCTGATGCCATGAAGCGAGAATTACAGGTTTAGTTTTTGAGTGCAGAATAACTGGGTAATTGGCATCATTCTGTGACAAGTTTCCCTTTTTCCTGAGGCCTTTTGACTGATGTCCCTTTTGTTATTGTTGGAGTGGCTCAAGCCCCATAGAGTTATGACGCAGAACTTGATCTTTGGTAGAAATGCCTTACACATTTATTCCCTCCAGGAAACCAAAGGGCAATAAAGCCACATTCCAGATTGACAACCTGGCCTTTTGCACCATGACCTAACCTGTTCCAGGTGAAAAATAATTTCATAATAAAATTTCTACTTGGATTCTTAGTTCTAGCTGCACATTAAAATCACCTGGAGGACTTAAAAAGTCCACCATCTAAGCCCCACTTGAGGCGTGTTACAAAGACTAATTCTGCAGGTCTATAACATACCTACTGATTTTAGACTCTCCATGGGAGGACTTTGGGTGTCTGTATTTTAAACAAGAGCCCCAGATGATGAGGGAAATCTGGCCAGCTTGTTTTAGGGCATTGATTTTGGGAAAGAACATTTTGATGTGAATTTAGTGATTCTAAGGACATTTCTAATGCTAGTGTCTTTTTTTTGGCTTCTACTTATTCATGTGTGAATGCTGTCAAAGAGTAAATATTTAACAGAAGAGAGGGTTTAACATTTTTTTTTCAGGGTGGAAGAATATATTTGCAAGATACACATCGAATAAAGAATTATTATCTAAATTACATGAAGATCTCTTGAAATGTAACAACATAACAAAAACAAATTAAAAATAGGCCAAAGATCTTAACAAACACTTCCTCAAAGACAAATGGATGGCAAATAAGCATATGAAAACAAGCCCCATATCATATTTCATCAGAGAAATGAAAATTATTACTATTATTATTTTTTAACATCTTAAAACAACATTTTTAAAAGCCAAAATTAATACAAGGATAAATCCATGGTGAAGAAAAATATCAACACTTTAAATAAACCACAGGATCCCACAGGGACAGATTGGGGTGAAGTACAGGGTCAGATCCTGCTTTTTAAAAAAAACTTATTTATTTTAATTGGAGGCTAATTACTTTACAATATTGTAGTGGTTTTTGCCATACACTGATATGAATCAGCCATGGGTGTACATGTGTTCCCCATCCTGAACCCCCCTCCCAGCTCCCTCCCCACCCCTTCCCTCTAGGTCATCCCAGTGCACCAGCCCTGAGCACCCTGTCTCATGCATCGAACCTGGACTGGAGATCTGTTTCACATATGATAATATACATATTTCAATGCTATTCTTTCAAATCATCCAACCCTCGCCTTCTCCCACAGAGTCTAAAAGACTGTTCTATACATCTGTGTCTCTTTTGCTCTCTCACATATAGGGTTATCATTGCCATCGTTCTAAATTCCATATATATGTGTTAGTATACTGTATTGGTGTTTTTTTTTCCTGGCTTACTTTACTCTGTATAATAGGCTCCAGTTTCATCCACCTCAATAGAACTGATTAAAATGTATTCTTTTTAATGACTGAGTAATATTCCATTGTATATATGTACCACAGCTTTCTTATCCATTCGTCCACTGATGGACATCTAGGTTGCTTCCATGTCCTGGCTATTATAAACAGTGCTGCGATGGGGTACACGTGTCTCTTTCAATCCTGGTTTCCACGGTGTGTATGCCCAGCAGTGGGATTGCTGGGTCATATGGCAGTTCTATTTCCAGTTTTTTTTAAGGAATCTCCACACTGGTCTCCATAGTGGCTGTACTAGTTTGTCTTCCCACCAACAGTGTAAGAGGGTTCCCTTTTCTTCACACCCTCACCAGCATTTTTGTAGACTTTTGGATAGCCATTCTGACTGGCATGAGATGGTACCTCATTGTGATTTTGATTTGCATTTCTCTAATAATGAGTGATGTCAAGCATCTTTTCATGTGTTTGTTAGCCATTTGTATATCTTCTTTGGAGAAATGTCTGTTTAGTTCTTGGCCCACTTTTTGATTGGGTTGTTTATTTTTCTGGAATTGAGCTGCAGGAGTTGCTTGCATATTTTTGAGATGAATTCTTTGTCAGGTACTTTGTTTGCTATTATTTTCTCTCATTCTAAAGGCTGTCTTTTCACCTTACTTATAGTTTCCTTCATTGTGCAAAAGCTTTTAAGTTTAATTAGGCCCCATTTGTTTATTTTTGCTTTTATTTCCATTTCTCTGGGAGGTGGGTCATAGAGAATCCTGCTGTGATTTATGTCAGAGAGTGTTTTGCCTATGTTTTCCTCTAGGAGTTTTATATTTTCTGGTCTTACATTTAGATCTTTAATCCATTTTGAGTTTATTTTTATGTATGCTGTCAGAAAGTGTTCTAGTTTCATTCTTTTACAAGTGGTTGACCAGTTTTCCCAGCACCACGTGTTAAAGAGATTGTCTTTTCTCCATTGTATATTCTTGCCTCCTTGTCAAAGATAAGGGTCCATAAATGTGTGGATTTATCTCTGGGCTTTCTATTTTGTTCCACTGATCTGTTTCTGTCCTTGTGCTAGTACCTTTGTACCAGTACTGTCTTGATGACTGTAGCTTTGTAGTATAGCCTGAAGTCAGGCAGGTTGATTCCTCCAGTTCCATTCTTCTTTTTTAAGACTACTTTGGCTATTCAAGGTTTTTTGTAATTCCATACAAACTGTGAAATTATTTGTTCTAGTTCTGTGAAAAATACCATTGGTAGCTTGATAGGGATTGCTTTGAATCTGTAGATTGTTTTGGGTGGTACACTCATTTTCACTGTATTGATTCTCCTAATCCATGAACATGGTATATTTCTCCATCTATTTGTGTCCTCTTTGATTTCTTTCATCAGTGTTTTATAGTTTTCTATATATAGGTATTTTGTTTCTTTAGGTAGATGCATTCCTAAGTATTTTATTCTTTTCCTTGCAATGGTGAATGGAATTGTTTCCTTAATTTCTCTTTGTTTTCTCATTGTTAGTGTATAGGAATACAAGGGATTTTTGTGTGTTAATTTTATATCCTGCACCTTTACTATGTTCATTGATTAGCTCTAGTAATTTTTTTATGGAGTCTTCAGGGTTTTCTAAGTAGAGGATCATGTCATCTGCAAATAGTGAAAGTTTTACTTCTTTTCCAATCTGGATTCCTTTTATTTCTTTTTCTTCTCTGATTGCTGTGGCTAAAACTTCCAAAACTATGTTGAATAACAGTGGTAAGAGTGGGCATCCTTGACTTATTCCTGACTTTAGGGGAAATGCTTTCAATTTTCCACCATTGAGGATAATGTTTGCTGTGGGTTTGTCATATATAGCTTTTATTATGTTTAGGTATGTTCCTTATATGCCTGCTTTCTGGAGGGTTTTTTTTTTTTAATCATAAATGGGTGTTGAATTTTGTCAAAGGCTTTCTCTGCATATATTGAGATAATCATATGGTTTTTAGTTTTCAATTTATTAATGTGGTGTATCACATTGATTGATTTGCAAATACTGAAGAAACCTTGCATCCCTGGGATAAAGCCCACTTGGTCATGATGTATGATCTTTTTACTATGTTGTTGGATTCTGTTTGCTAGAATTTTGTTAAGGATTTTTGCATCTATGTTCATCAGTGATATTGGCCTGTAGTTTTCTTTTTGTGTGTGTGTGGCATCTTTGTCTGGTTTTGGTATTAGGGTGATGGTGGCCTCATAGAATGAGTTTGGAAGTTTACCTTCCTCTGCAATTTTCTGGAAGAGTTTGAGTAGGATAGGTGTTAGGTCTTCTCTAAAATTTTGGTAGAATTCAGCTGTGAAGCCATCTGGTCCTGGGCTTTTGTTTGCTGGAAGATTTCTGATTACAGTTTCGATTTCTGTGTTTGCAATGGATCTGTTAAAATTTTCTATTTCTTCCTGGTTCAGTTTTGGAAAGTTATACTTTTCTAAGAATTTGTCCATTTCTTCCAAGATGTCCATTTTATTGGCATATAGTCACTGATAGTAGACTCTTATGATCCTTTGTATTTCTGTGCTGTCTGTTGTGATTTCTCCATTTTCAATTCTAATTTTATTGATTGATTCTTCTCCCTTTGTTTCTTGATGAGTCTGGCTAATGATTTGTCTATCTTATTTATCTTTTCAAAGAACCAGCTTTTAGCTTTGTTGATTTTTGCTATGGTCTTTTTTGCTTCTTTTGCATTTATTTCTGCCCTAATTTTAAGATTTCCTTCTTTCTACTAACCCTGGGGTTCTTCATTTCTTCCTTTTCTAGTTGCTTTAGGTGTAGAGTTAGGTTATTTATTTTACTTTCTTCTTGTTTCTTGAGTAACATTTTTATTTCCAGTCAAACCAAGTCTATGATCCTAGGGGGTGATCTTTACGTATTAAAAATAAATTTTGTATTTTCATATAATAGCTTTCAGCAGCACTAGACAGTGTGCTACAGCTCAGAGCCCAGCGGAGTGGCCCTCACTCTCTGCTTGTTTTAAGAGGAGCTTAATACTAATGGAGGATTACCTTGGGTTCTTGTACTGTGGGCCCAATTAGTCCTTCCATCTGCAAATGCAGTGGCAAGGGAATCATGATTTCACCCATTTCTTCCATTCAGCAGATATGGTCTGAATGTCTACAATATGCCAATCTCTGTGCTGGGTGCTCAGGATACCAAAGAAAAGAAATCAGTGTTCTTCTCCTCAAGGACATGGTAGACTTGAACAGGGCTTCTTAACTTGTGCACTTGAATCAACAGCACCAGCATTCCTGGGAACTTACTGGAAATGCAAATTCTTGTGCCCCGCCCTAAACCTACTAAATCAGAAACTGGGAGTGGGGACCAGTATGCTGGTTGCAAAAGCCTTCCATGTGATTAAGATAAAGTTTGATACCCACTGGTCTCTGGGAGGAGCATCAGTTTAGCAGACAACTGAGGCCACTGTGACAGGTGCAACAGAGATGCGGAGGGGTGGAGGCAGGAAGGACGCCTCTCGGAAAGGTGACTTTTGCACCCTCTCAGGATAGTTGGTGCAGAGAGTGGGAGGGGTGCCCCTGGAGAGCTCAGCAGTGACCACCCGAGGCATTCGTACTTTCCTCTGAATGCAACGTGGGACCCTTCTGACCCTGTAGCTAGGTCATCTGCACTCAGTATCGTCTTTTGGCCAAACTTTCAGCTGAGTGGTGCTGAGTTTGCGCTCCATGCTTCATATATTCCCTCAGAATTGGAAAGTTAGAGAAATATGGGCATAAAATTCCTCCTGCATTAAAAAAATCTCACATGGTAGGCATTCAATGTTTGGTGAATAAACAAATGAAAGCGTGGAGAGAGCTAGGACTGGTGAAGGTCAGGAAACTATATGATGGCAGCATAGCAGAGTAAGCACTGATTTCTGAACTAATAGAAAAACCCCATGATATCAAAAAGATCATGCAAGCCTTTAGTGGCTTCATCAAAGAAATAAGTATCACCCCCATTCTTCAGAGGAGCCAGAGTTCAAAGACTTAGAATCACCAGGTGGGAGGGCAGTAGAAAGGGTAGTGATGAGTGTCTGCCTCTCTACCTGTTGCACCCCTAGTTTCCTGACTTTGCCCCCGTATTTGCCCAGTACAGTTACTGAGCATCAATGTGTTTCAGGTACTAGATTTGTAACATTTTTCAATATACTCACCAATGCTGAAAAGTAGATGTTTTCACTCTGTTTCAAAAGGAACAAAGAGATCACAGGATGCTAGAGTCTGAGGAAGAAAAGGATGTCCAGAGATCACTGGCATAAACATTGCTTTTCACTCAGGGTCAAACTAGGGTGTAGGGATAGTAAGTGACTTCTTCAAAGTCAACATGCTGGTGACTGAAACAGCTGGGATCCAAAACCGCGTCTGTGGAAAGGGAATTTGTCACAGTGCTCTCTGCAACCTGAGGGAGACCGACTGTCCTGCCCTAGGAGATGGCTGTTAAATGTCTGGGACTCTAACATGCTTTGTTCATTCTTTACCGACACCACAAGGCACTTTCCTTTTTAGGAAAATTCAATTTTCACAAAAGCCTGCCTCATTCTACTACACATACTATCTAAAGTCCTGTAAAAGACACATATTGTTTGTTCTCAAGTATAATAAACATTTTAATTTAATTTTTTCCTGCATTGTAGTTAACCCAATGATTTATTGAACTTGCTTTTACTTTCTCCGCCCAAACAGTAAATGATTGTTTTATATTTATAGCAATATAAGGAGCCATTTTTACAGATCTCAATAGCCAAATGTCTAATTTAATTGCCCCTAGTGTTATATGACATTTTAATCTCTTCAAATGGTGTGTGGACTAAATACAAAGTGGGCTGACTTCTCATGACTAAAAATTTTATAAATTGGATTTAATTATTGGGTTTCAATCACTGCATAACTGTTGCAAAAACAAAAAGTATATATACTTTTTGTTCATACCAAAATTCCATTTTACAGCATATGCTTGTAACTAACATGAATTAGGTACCATGTATTATAGGTTTTTGTCAAAACTGAAAGAGAAGGGTAATAAATCACATATTAAGAAAGCCTCACCCGTTTAATTCTGTGTTTTTCTTCTTGTAATAAATGATGAAAGAGATAGATTTTGGTTAAAAAATAAGACTTTCTATAGTTTTATTTCAGACTATTGGCAACATTTTATTTCTGTGTTCCTGGTTGTAGGGGAATAGCAATTAGCCAAGATGGTGATGGTGATGTCTCTTGCAACAGAGCCTTTTTGCTCCCGTTCCAAGTTCTGTAAACAATGACTTTGCATGGTTACCTAACAGCTGAGATTATTTATAGCAATGTGCATGCACAGCACGGTGTATCACGTGGCCACATGCCGTCTTTGTTCATGTATACCTATATAAGCAGCACCTGAAATAGCCCTAGCAGCAGTCTCAGCCGTTAGAGAATAAAGCATGTCTGCCTTGCTGCTGCATCAGCCAGAGGGAATAAAACATGTCTGCAGTTCATACTGCTCCTTGTATTTTCTTCCAGCTTCCCAGATCGTGCCTTGATCAGTGAGACACTGGTTTATTTTAAAAACACGGCATGATACAAACTAAACAATAATCACTTTCTATCTTTTCAATTGGACTGTAAGTTTTTTTTTCCTTCAGACAATTGTGGATATATTTATTTTTTCTGCAATCTACAAATCTACCATAGCAAAATGTGGAGAAAATATAAGAGACTCAGAAGAGGAGGAAATCAAGAAAAATATCACCTCTTTCAAATAGAGGGGAGTTGTTTCTTGTTTGTGTGATGGAGTCTCCTGAGGACCAAGGAAAATTTGAGGTCTTCCCCTGTTTCTAGTGACTCTTGTCATGATGGATAAACCACAGATTGACTCCACACAGCTCAGGAGAAGAGTTTCTTCTCATTTCCTTATCCTCCTTGCCTTCTCTTAAAATCAGCAGATGGTAATTCAGATTAAAACCCACTATCTAGATATAAACAACAGTACTGATTAAATGGATCACTTTGCCAAGGGAGATGTAGCTGGAGTGCCCATTTTTCATTCAAATGTCCCGGCCAAGTAGAAGTAGCTTCCAGCTCTAAATATATTGAATCACCATTAACCTACTGGAAGAATAGGAACACAAGCACACACTTTCTTATTAGATGAACATGGCAGGTTGTCTGATAATGCAAACAATTAAATGGAAGAATTTATTTGTAGCTCTCAAAGGGTCTTAATAAAATTTCTTCTGTCAGAGGAACACAAGTCCTTTCTCTTAGAGCAGCCCATCTGGAATCTAGAGATTTGAATCCTTGGGAGTTTGGAGATATATGTCGATTTGTTTATAATGGATATTGGTTAGGGTGATGCATGAAAAATAAATGTTCTAAGTCCTTGCAACCCAAAGAATGACCCAGGACCAGCAGCACCTAACATCACATGGGAGTCTTGTAAAACTGCAGAATCTTGAGTTCTCTGGTGGCTCAGCTGGTAAAGAATCCACCTGCAATGTGGGAGGCCTGGGTTTGATCCCTCGGTTGGGAAGAAGCCCTGGAGAAGGCAAAAGGTACCCACTCCAGTATTCTTGCCTGGAGGATTCCAGGGACTGTATAGTCCTTGGGGTCGCAAAGAGTCAGAAACAACTGAGCGACTTTCACTTACTCACTCTATCTACTGACCTAGGATCTGAATTTTGAAAGCTCCTAGATGATTTGTATGCACATTAAAGTTTGATCAGGAAGCTTCAATAAGCCTCTTATCCTTATCCATCAGAGGGCAGACATAATGAAAACCACAGCTGCAGAAAATAAATCAAACTGATCACATAGACCACAGCCTTGTCTAACTCAATGAAACTATGAGTCATGACATGTAGGGCTACCCAAGACAGACAGGTCATGGTGGAGAGTCCTGAAAAAATATGGTCCATTGGAGGAGGGAATGCAAGACACTTCAGTATTCTTGCCTTGAGCACCCCATGAACAGTATGAAAAGGCAAAGAGATATGACATTGAAAGATGAAATCCCCAGTTCGGTAGGTGCCCAATATTGTACTGGAGAAGAGTGGAGAAACAACTCCAGAAAGAAAGAAGAGATGGAGCCAAAGCAAAAACAATGCCCAGTTGTGGATGTGACTTGTGATGGAAGTAAAGTCCGTTGATGGAAATAAAGTCTGTTGCTGTAAAGAATAGTATTGCATGGGAACCTGGAATGTTAGGTCCATGAATCAAGGTAAATTGGAAGTGGTCAAACAGGAGACAGAAAGAGTGAACATTGACATTTTAGGAATCAGTGAACTGAAATGGATTGGAGGGCGAATTTAATTCAGATGACCATTATATCTACTACTATGGGCAAAAATCCCTTAGAAGAAATGGAGTAGCCCTCGTAGTCAACAAAAGAGTCCAAAATGCAGTACTTGGGTACAATCTCAAAAACGACAGAATGATCTCTGTTTGTTTCCAAGGCAAACCATTCAATATCACAGTAATCAAAGTTTATGCCCCAACCAGTAATGCTGAAGAAGCAGAAGTTGAATGGTTCTATGAAGACCCACAAAACCTTGTAGAACTAACACCCTAAAGAGATGTCCTTTTCCTCATAGGGAACTGGAATTCAAAAGATACATGGAGTAACAGGCATACTTGACCTTGGACTACAAAATAAAGCAGGGCAAAGGAAACAGAGTTTACCAAGAGAATGCACTGGTCATAGCAAACACTCTCTTCCAACAACACAAAAGAAGACTCTACACATGGACATCACCAGGTGGTCAATACTGAAGTCAGGTTAATTAATTCTTTGCAGCTAAAGATGGAAAAGCTCTGTACAGTTAGCAAAAACAAGACCAGGAGCAGACTGTGTGGCTCAGATCATGAACTCCTTATTGCAAAGTTCAGACTTGAATAAATTAGGGAAAACCACTAGACCATTTAGGTATGACCCAAATCAAATCCCTAATGATTATACAGTGGAAGTGACAAACAGATTCAAGAGATTAGATCTGATAGAGTGCCTGAAGAACTATGGATAGAGGTTTGTGACATTGTACAGGAGGCAGTGATCAAGACCATCTCCAAGAAAAAGAAATGCAAAAAGGCAAAATGGTTGCCTGAGGAGGCATTATAAATAGCTGAGAAAAGAGGAGAAGCTAAAGGCAAAGGAAAGATATACCCATTTGAAAGCAGAATTCCAAAGAATAGCAAGAAGAGATAAGAAACCCTTCTTCATTGATTATTGCAAAGAAATAGAGGAAAATAATAGAATAGGAAAGACTAGAGATATTGTCAAGAAAATTAGAGATACTAAAGGAACATTTCATGCAAAGATGGGCACAATAAAAGACAGAAATGGTATGGACCTAACAGAAGCAGAACATATTAAGAAGAGGTGGCAAGAATACACAGAACTATACAAAAAAGATCTTCATGACCCAGATAACCATGATGGTATGATCACTCACCTACATCCAGACATCCTGGAATGTGAAGTCAAGTGGGCCTTAGAAAGCATCACAATGAACAAAGCTATTGGAGGTGATGGAATTCCTGTTGAGCTATTTCAAATCCTAAAAGATGATGCTGTGAAAGTGCTGCACTCAATATACCAGCAAATTTGGAAAACTCAGCAGTGGCCACAGGATTGGAAAAGTTCAGTTTTGATTCCAGTCCCAAAGAAAGACACTGCCAAAGAATGCTCAAACTACCATACAATTGCACTCATCTCACAAGCTAGCAAAGTAATGCTGAAAATTCTCCAAGCTAGGCTTTAACAGTACATGAACTGTGAACTTCCAGATGTTGAAGCTGGATTTAGAAAAGGCAGAAGAACCAGAGATCAAATTGCCAACATCCATTGGATCATCAAAAAACCAAGAGAGTTCCAGAAAAACTTCTGGTTTATTGACTACACCAAGTCTTTGACTGTGTAGATCACAATAAACTATGGACAATTCTTTTTTTTTTTTAAGAATTTAATGAGCTTTTTATTTCTGTTGGAAAAAGTTGCATCTCATTTATACACTGGTACATTTACATTGTCGTCAGCAACAGGAAGGATTACTCACTTGAGCTGGCAGCTATTGCAAGATTTTTTTTATGTATTTGTTTTCCTTCTCTTTCAATAGCCCCACCTTTAGGGTCTTCCTTTTATTTTTTATTTATTTATTTTTTTAATTTTCTTTACTTTATTGTGTTGGTTTTGCCATACATTGACATGAATCCGCCGTGGGTATACATATGTTCCCCCTCCAGAACCCCCCTCCCTCCTCCCTCCCGATTCCCTCTCCCTGGGTCATCCCGGTGCACCAGCCCCGAGCATCAAACCTGGGCTGGCGATTGATTTCACATATGATAATTAACATGTTTCAATGCCATTCTCCTATACCATCCCACTCCTGCCCTCTTTCACAGAGTCCACGAGACTGTTCTATACATCTGTGTTTCTTTTGCTGACTCCCATGGACGGAGGAGCCTGGGGGGCTGCAGTCCATGGGGTGGCTAAGAGTCGGACACGACTAAGCGACTTCACTGTCACTTTTCATTCTCACGCATTGGAGAAGGAGGTAGCAACCCGCTCCAGTGTTCTTGCCTGGAGAATCCCAGGGACGGGGGAGCCTGGCGGGCTGCCGTCTATGGGGTCACACGGAGTCGGACATGACTGAAGCGACTGAGCAGCAGCAGCAGCAGTTGTTCTCAAACTTTAACCTGGATCAGAATCTTCTGGAGGGCTTATTAAAATGCAGGGTGCTGCTGGGTTTCATCCCAAGAGATTCTGACTCAGTAATTTTGGGATGTGGCCTGAGAATGTACCTTTCTCACATCTTCTCAGGTGATGCTGATGCTACTGGTCTAGAGACCACCCTGAGAACCCCTGCTCAAGGCTGACAGAATTATGCCGCGAGCCACATGTGTAATTTAAAATTGTAACCACATGTTAAAAGGAAGTGAGAAATTATTTTTTATAGCTTTTATTTACCTAATATAGCCAAGATATTATTTAAACATCAGATTAACAAATTATTTCTGAAATACTTTGCGTTCTCTTTTGGTAGTACATCTTTAAAACACAGTGTGTATCTTACAGCGCATCTCAATTCAGATTAGCGATATTTCAGATGTTCAGTAGCCACATGTGGCAGGCTAGGGTTACCTTAATAGACAGTATATTAGGGCACTGGTTCTCAAAAGGCACTTCAAAGACATTATTTCTGAAACTTTTACTGATCTCTGAAGAAATGAGAAACATAAGCTAACTTTCTTATTAGGTCTTTGAATGTCGCTTGGTCGTGTCTGACAGACTCTTTGTGACCCCATGGACTACAGTCCATGGAATTCTCCAGGCCAGAATACTGGCGTGGGTAGCCTTTCCCTTCTCTAGGGGATCTTCCCAACCCAGGGATTAAATCCAGGTCTCCCGCACTGTGGGTGGAATCTTTACCAGCTGAGCCACAGTGGAAGCCCAAGCTAAGTTTATTCAATTGAAGTTTATTCTGAGGTGACCTTCTTCATTTTTGCTGCTGAAATGGTCTCTTAAATGCTGTGATTTTCAAAGTGTGGTCCCTCAGACCAGCCACATCAGCCTAATATGGGAACTTCTTAGATGCAAATTCTTGAGCCCTAATTCAGACCTACTGAATCACACACTGCAGGGCACAGCAGTCTGTGGCTTAACAAGTCCTCCAGGTGATTCTGATGCATGCTAAATTTTGAGAACCATTGTTTTAATGAAATGATGGTGAATGGAGATAAAATGAGTGGTAGATTTTAATTATCTTTTTATAACCATAATTGGCAAAATAAGAAATTGTGTTATTATGCCAGTACCTCAATTAAAAACATGTATTTTTTTTTGTTGGTTTAGGAAATCTGAAAGTCAGAAACCTAATGTGCTGAAGGTTAGTTAAATAATATTTTCTGCTGCTATGGATAAAATACAGTTAAAAAAATAGGAAAAGACCAAGAAAATGAGTGTGTATATAAGCATACAAATGAGTCCCAGAAAGTCAGTGCTTGTTCCTTATTAGTAACACCTTTATGCAATTACTGCTGGAAAATGAATACATTTGCTAAACAACACTTACTGAGAAAATTCACATTTCCTATGCAAAATAGTGAAAATGAGTCAGAAAAATCCTATAAATCCCATAAATATTGATGATCTCAATCTCCAACTCTCTGGTGATTAGTCAGTATTTGGCTTTTATTGCTACCAAAGTTGTTCTACAAAAATTATGATATCTGATCCTTAAAAAATAATGAAATAACATCTTTTACCAATTGTACATTTCCTTTTAGAAACATTACTAAATATAGCAGGAGTTAGCATATTAAATTTGGTTCCTGCCACCAGCTGAGGGGTGGGAGAATATTGAAATGAAGTAGAATAGGTGAAATATGAAATAAAACAAAGAATTAAGCATAAGTGATCAGGCAGGTGAAAGCAAAAGAAAATCTAATAACCCAAGGAAACATATATGTGTGCTCAGGGACTCAGGACCACAGACTTGGGTTCAGTTTCTGTCTCCATATGTGATTTAACCATTCTTTTCTAAGCCTCATTTTTTTGTCTTTATTTTTTCATTTTTTAAATTTTCTAAAATATAAAAGTGTGATAACACATTTACAGGAGACTTGGAAAATACAGAACAAAGTTACATATAGTTACACTACATATTACAATTATTTTTTATGTATATAAATTAAGAGTTTTTGTTGGAGTTTCAATATCAAACTCTCAAAAATTAATAGAATGAATAGACAGAAAAGTAGAAGGACATAGTAGACCCAAAAAGCACAACCAATTCAACATAATTAAGATTTATACAATTTCTCACAACAGCAGGATATAAATTCTATTCAAGTTCCCATAGACGGTAAACCAGGAGACACTGGAATATATCCAGGGACATAGAACAAGGTTCAAAAATTTTATCATCTAAAAGTACTGAAACTATACAGAATCTGTTCTCTTATCACTGTGAAGTTATGTTAGAAATCAATATTAAAAGATATTTGAAAATATATGTTCTCATATATTTTCAAGAACAAAGTGACATTTACCAAAAGAGATCTTTGACTTAGCCATTTAAAGCCTTAACAAAGTTAAAAGACTGAAAAAACAGAGGGTGATTGCAGAGAAGAAAGCATTTAAATGAGAAATTAATATAAAAATGAAAAATTAATATCAAGGATACTTAATAAGCCCGTGCATTTGGAAATTAAATGTCCACTTTTAAATGATGTGTGTATCTAAGAAGCCATAACAAGGAAAAGTAGAAAATATTTGTAAGAGAATAAAAATGAAAAGTGAATTTATCAGAATTTGTTGCATGCAGCTGAAGTTGCTCAGTGCAACTAAATAAAATGTAGAATCTTGAATAAGTTATGAAAACAAATAATGATTTTTATTTTATACTAGCATAAAATCTTTTAAAATTTGAACAAAATCTGTAGTTAGTTAATAATATGTATCGCATGTTAATTTCCTTTTTTTAAAAAATAACATAGCATTTCTTTATATTCTTAGAATTGTATTAGAAGTTTCAAGCCTCATTCACATTTTTAAAAAAAATCACTAAAATAATAAGCTTTCTAGACTTTAAGCAGTAATACTAGATGCCAGAATAAATGGAACTACATCAAAGTTTTGAGTGAATTTAAATTAGAAATCTAGCATTCTATTCATATTTAGTCAAATAAGTAGAACCAAAATGTTATAACTTTTTTAGCTAAGCAAAAATTCCTAAGTTTTCTAAAAATATATGTATTTTATTGTACTTACTATATTGTACTTACTATATATATTTTATTGTACTTACTATATAGTCAAAGTCGCTGTGTCCAACCATTTGCGACTCATGGACTATACAGTCCATGGAATTCTCCAGGCCAGAATACTGGAGTGGATATCCTTTCCCTTTTCCTGGGGATCTTCTCAACCCAGGGATCGAACCTGGGTCTCCCACATTGGAGGCAGATTCTTTACCAGCTGAGCCACAAGTGAAGCCCAAGAATACTGGAGTGGGTAGCCTATCCCTTCTCCAGCAGATCTTTCTGACCTAGGAATTGAACCAGGGTCTCCTGCATTGCAGGGGGATTCTTTACCAGCTGAGCTGTGAGGAAGCCAATATATATCTCAATATGTATACAAAAGCTTTTCTACTATACGTGATAAAGGCTCGAAAAAGAACAACAACAACAAAAAAGAGATGGAGACATTGGAAAACATAAACTAAATGAAATTGGAGCACTGAATATGAAATAGAAAAAGTGAAACAAACAAAAAGTAAAAGATCATCATATGGTCCAGTTATTTTTAAACATGCCTGCTCATTAGAATCACATCAGGAGCTTTGGAGAAAAAAAATACCTGGGCATTTGTGTTTTTCAAAACATTCCAAGGTAATTCTAATGTGCATGTTAGTTTAAAAAAAGTGATTAGAGGTTTTACTATTAAGTGGTAGTTTTAGTGATACAGAATTCTTTTCTATTGACCAGTCATGATACAATGATTTTTATTTTTATTTTATTTTTTTTTTTAGTGTGGTCATTTTATTTTATTTATTTATTTATTTTTTTATTGTTTTTGCCATACAATGTCATGATATCACCATGGGTTTACATATGCTTCCCCTCCAGAACCCCCCTCCCTCCTCCCTCCCCCCCGGGAAATCTCGCTGCACCAGCCCCGAGCATCAATCCTGGGCTGTCGATTGATTAGACATATGATAATTAACTTGTTTCAATGCCCTTCTCCCATATCATCCCACCCTTACCCTCATCCACAAAGTCCACGAGTCTATTCTATACATCTGCGTTCCTTTTGCTGTCTCGCATGTTGGGTTCTCGTTACCGTCTTTCTAAATTCCATATATATGTGTTAGTATACTGTATTGTTGTTTTTGCTTCTGGCTTACTTCACTCTGGATAATGGGCTCCAGTTTCGTCCATCTGAGTAGAATTGCTTCAAATGAATTTTTTTTTAATGCTGAGTAATATTCCATTGTGTATATGTACCACAGCTTTCTTATCCATTCGTCAGTTGATGGGCATCTAGGTTGCTTCCATGTCCTGGCTATTGTAAACAATGCAGCGATGAACATTGGGGTACAGGTGGCTCTTTCAATTCTGGTTTCCTTGGTGTATATGCCCAGCAGTGGGATTGCTGGGTCATATGGTACAATGATTTTTAAAATGAAAAACAGTTACATATCACAATAGTAAAACATACTTATCAGTCTTCACAATTAATAGCCAGACAAAAAAGATAAAAGGTAATTACAATTGCAAGCCATAATGGAAACACTGATTAACCTAACAATATAAAATAATTACATGCAATTTGGGGGGTTAAGTAGAGTGATGTGATAAGTGGAAGTGCATACATGCACATGTTTTCATCCACCCAGTCAGTCTCTGTCTTTTGGTTGGTGCATTTAATCCATTTACATTTAAGGTGGTGGTGGTTTGGTCACTAAGTCGTGTCTGACTCTTGCGACCCCATGGACTATAGCCTGCCAGGCTCCTCTGTCAATGGGATTCTCCAGGCAAGAATACTGGAGTGGGTTGTTATTTCCTTCTCCAGGGGCCCTTCCCAACCCAGGGATCGAACCAGGGTCTCCTGCATTGCAGGCAGATTCTTTACCAACTGAGCTATGAGGGAAGCCCATATTTAAGGTAATCATTGATATGTATGATTCTATTGAAGGATTCTGAGCATTGCCTTGCTAGCGTGTGAAATAAGCACAATTGTATGGTAGTTTAAACATTCTTTGGCATTGCCTTTCCAGTTGCCTTTGGGATTGGAATGAAAACTGACCTTTTCCAGTCCTGTGGCCACTGGTGAGTTTTCTAAATTTGCTGACATAATGAGTGCAGCACTTTAACAGCATCATCTTTTAGTATTTGAAATAGCTCAGCTGGAATTCCATCACCTCTAGTTTCTTTGTTTACAAACAAAGAATGTTTTCTTAGGCCCACTTGACTTGACACTGTAGGATGCCCAGTTCTAGGTGAGTGACCACACCATTGTAGTTATTTGGGTCATTAAGACCTTTTTTTGTACAGTTTGTTGGATTTAGGAGCCTTTTAGTATAGTTGCCTTAGGAAAAGGAAGAGGAACCAGAGATCAAATTGCCAACATCCATTGGATCATAGAAAAAGCAAGGATATTCCAGAAAAACATCTGCTTCATTGACTACACTAAAGCCTTTGACTATGTGGATCACAACAGCTGTGGAAAATTCTTAAAGAGATGGGAGTATCAGATACGTTACCTGCCTCCTGAGAAACCATATGCAGGTCAAGAAGCAACAGTTAGAACCAGACATGAAACAATAGACCAGTTCAAAATCAGGAAAGGAGTACATCAAGGCTGTATATTGTCCCCTGCTTATTTAACTTCTGTGCAGATTACATCATGTGAAATGTAGGGCTGAATGAATCATAAGCTGGAATCAAGATGGCCAAGAGAATTATCAACAACCTCAGATATTCAGATGATACCACTGTGATGGCAGAAAGTAAAGAGAAACTAAAGAGCCTCTTCATATGGGTGAAAGAGAAAACTGAATATGCTGGCTTAAAACTCAACATTCAGAAACCTTTAAGATCATGGCATCTGGTCCCATCACTTCATGGCAAATAGATGGAGAAAAAGTAGAAACAGTAACAGATTTTATTTTCTTGGGATCCAAAATCACTGTGGATGGTGACTGCAGCCATGAAATTAAAAGATGCTTGCTCTTTGGAAGAAAAGACAAACCTTGACAGCATATTAAAAAGTAGAGATATTATTTTGTCAACTAAGGTCCGTATATTCAAGCTATGGTTCTTCCAGTAGTCATGTACAGATGTGGGAGTTGGACTATAAAGAAGGCTGAGCACCAAAGAATTGATACTTTCGAATTGTGGTGATTGTGGTGCTGGAGAAGACTCTTGAGTCCCTTCAACAGCAAGGAGATCAAGCCAATCAGTCCTAAAGGAAATCAACCCTGAATATTCATTGGAAAGACTGATGCTGAAGTTCCAATACTTTGGCCACCTGATGCAAAGAGCCAACTTGTTGGAAAAGACTGTGATGTTGGAAAAGAATGAGGGCAGGAGGAGAAGGGGCAACTGAGGATGAGATGGTTAGATGGCATAAGTTTTGAGCAAACTCCGGGAGTTAGTTAGCGAGGAACAGGGAAGCATGGTGGGCTGAAGTCCATGGGGTTGCAGAGTTGAACACGACTTAGTGACTGAACAACAACAATGATTTTGTTACCATTTTCTTAATTGTTTTGGGTTTGTTATTTGTAGATCTCTTCCTTCTCTTGTGTTTCCTGCATAGAGAAGTTCCTTTAGCATTTGTTGTGAAGCTGAGAAGCTGGTTTAGTGGTGCTGAATTCCCTTAACTTTTGCTTGTCTGTAAAGCTTTTGATTTCTCCATCAAATCTGAGCGGGAGTCTTGCTGGGTAGACTATTCTTGGTTGTAGGTTCTTCCCTTTCATCACTTTAAATATATCATGCCATCCCCCTCTAGCTTGTAGAGTTTCTGTTGAGAAATCAGCTGATAACCTTATGGGAGTTCCCTTGTAGGTTATTTGTCATTTTTCTCTCCATGACTCAATTTTTTTCTAAGTGTACATGAATTACAATGGCAGAATATGACAAGGCTGTTGATTAGTGAACCAAAGATCTTAAAATGTTTTAGGTTTCTGAAGGAAATGGGCTAAAGAATTCCAAAGCATTATTATTTCCCCTTTAGAAGAAGTTCCTGTTAGGCTTAATCCAGAGGAAATTCAGGGATATAAAGAGAAAAATTACTAGCTCTATTGTTGTGTGTGAATAGGGTACTTACCTCTACTAAAAGCTAAAATTAGAAATCTCCTCCTTTGCAGTTTGAAGGTCTTGCAAGCCTCTGGATTTGGTGGGTGGGTCTTCCCTCTTAATTTCTAAAGCTGATGCCAAGTGAATCATTATTTATGTGGAGACTATGAAATGGTGCTATCCAACATGGCAGTCATGAGCCCATGTGGCTCCTGAGTGCTTGAAACGAGCCTAGTCCAGATGGAGATGTGCAGTAAGTGGTAAATGCTTCCCAGGTGATGCTAGTGGTAAAGAACCCACCTGCCAATAAAGGAGATGTAAGAGATGTGTGTTTGATCCCTGGATTGGGAAGATCCCCTGGAGAAGGGAATGACAACCCACTCCAGTATTCTTGCCTGGAGAATCCCATGGACAGAGGAGCCCAGGGGGCTGCAGTTCATAGGGTTGCAAAGAGTTGGGCACAACTGAAGCAACTTAACATGCACAGCATGAAAAAAAGAATATAAAACATCTTATCAAAAAAATACTGATCAGATGTTGAAATGAGGCTACTAGAAAGTTTGTTGCTGTTTAGTTGCTAAGTCGTGTCCGACTCTTTTGTGACCTCATGGACCAGTCCCCCAGGCACCTCTGTCTGTGGGATTTCCCTGGTTTAAAATTATACATTTGGCTTATGCTATATTTCTATTAGACAACTCAGCTGTAGAGTAATATTCTTGAATACTGTGAATGCTGTTAAGAATAAAAGGGATGTGATATAATTTTACCATGCTTTCAGTGACTATAAAAATCTTCACTACTTAATTGAGACCTATTGCTAAATAAACAAGGATTGTGCATAAAAATACATCTTTCAGTTTTATCATGGAGTGAAACCTCAAGTTCTGTGACTCCCTTTTACAACTGCAAAAGATGAAACTAGAATACTTATTTTTGTAATTCAGGAAAAATTGTTTTTGTCTCAAAATTCAGATAATCAAGGTTTATGTCAAATGTTTTTAATCTTATTTTTATTATAAAATATAACAGGCATGCAAAAAAAGTTTATCAAAATATGTGTACAGGTTAAAGGAAAATAAAATGGATTTCTCTATTTTTAGCACCCAGGCTGAGAAAAAGAACACTACCATATCACAGAAGTCCCTGATGTGTTCTTCTCTTTCTCTGAAAGTAGCCAAAGTTCTGAATTTTGTTAATCCTTTCCTTACTTTTCTTTATGGTCATCATTGCCTATTAACATGTTCCTTAAACATTGTATTATTCAGTTTGGACCCATTTAAAAACTATATAAATACAACTATACCATACATGTTCTTCAGTGATTTCTTTTAATTTAACATTTTATTTTTGAGATCCATTCATGTTTGCTTGTAGCTATACTAAATTAATTTTTATTGCTATATGGTATTTGATTATGAAAATACACCACAACCTATTGATCTAGTCCGTTGAATGCAATGAGATTGTTTTCCAGTTTTCACTGCAATAAACAATGCTGTCATACACATATCTCCTGGTGTCCATATCAAAATTTCTCTAGGGTATTTAGTAATACTTTGGAGTGGGAACATTAGATCACAGAGTATACGCAAGCTTAATTTTATTAGGTAATGCCAAGCTATTTTTCAAAAGTGTTGTACTAATTTACATTCTCACTAGCAGAGTATGAGCATTCTCATTGTTCCTCAGCCTCATAAACAGTTGGTTGTATTGCACTTCTTGTCTGCTGGCAGCTTTGGAATGGGCTTTCCTATGTTTAATTTCCCTGCTTTGCCATGAGGTTGAACATCTTGTTCTGTGTTTGTGGGCTATTTGTGCTTCATTTTTCTATTTGGTTGTTGGTCATTCTTGCTGATTTTTAGAAGTTTAGAAGTACATTTTTGTATTCTGTTATGTAATATGTTACAACTGTCTTCTCCCCTCACCTATTATAACACTTTTTGACCGACAGAGGATGTTAGTTTTGACGTAGTCAACATTTTTCATTGTAATTTGAATTTTTAATGTCTAGTTTAACAACTCTTTTCCTACTTTGAGACCATAAAGATACTCTACTATATTGTTTTCTGAAAGTTTTGTTGTCTTGCCTTTCATATTTAAGTCTATAATTTACCTGGGACTGATTTTTGTTTACTGTGGGAGGTAGGAGTCTAAATTTTTCATATTGAAAACAAATTGTTCTATCACTACTTATCAAAAAAATATCTGTCATTCACTACTGATCTGCAGTCGCACGTCCGTCATATGTTAATATGTGTCATATGTGTGGGTTTGTTTCTGAACTCTATATTATTCTACTGGTCTAGGGTTCTACACCCTTGTCCCTTCTTAAGAATTATCACATTGTATAGCCTTCATTAATTAAAGTCTTCTTTAACATCTATCAGCAGATTTATACAGGGCTTCCATGGTGGCTCAGACGGTAAAGAATCTGCCTGCAATGCAGGAGATCTGGGTTTGATCCCTGGGTCAGGAAGATCCCCTGCAGAAGGGAATAGCTACCCACTCCAGTGTTCTTGCCTGGAAAATTCCAAGGACGTTGGAGCCTGGTGGGCTACTGTCCATGGGGTCACAAAGAGTCAGGCACGACTGAGCCACTAACACACACTGAGTTTTATGTAGGGGCTTCTCAGGTGGCACAAGTGGTAAAGAACCTGGCTGCTAATGCAAGGGACATAAGAGAGGTGAGTTCTATAGTTTTTTGGGAAGATCCCCTGGAGGAGGGCATGGCAACCCACTCAAGTGTTCTTGCCTGAAGAATCCCATGGACAGAGGAGCCTGGTGGGCTACAGTCTATAGGTCACAGTTTTGGCCTCGACTTAGCATGCATGCAAAGTTATATACTTTTCTCCTTAAAGGTTTTAGGATGAGATGGTTGGATGGCATCATTGACTCAATGAACTTGAGTTTGAGCGAACTCAGGAAGATAGTGAAAGACAGGGAAGTCTGGTGTGCAGCAGTTCATGGGATTGCAAAGAGTCAGACATGACTGAGTGACTGACAACAACACCTTTTGTTAAATTTATTTCTAAGTGCATCATATTTTCATGCTATAAGAAATGACATCTTAAATTTTTTCTGTTTATTACTGCTTTGTAGAAATATAATAGATTTTGCATAATTATCTTACAGTTAACATACTTAACAAAATCTTATTTTAATAATTTATATTTATAAACAATTACATCATTTTTGAGTGATGAAAGGTTTGTTCTCTCTCTAAAAATTCTATATATTTAATCTTTCATGCTTTATTGGGCTGATCTGGGCCTCCAGTTTAGTTTTTCATAAAGTAGGATATTAATGTTTACTGCATGTCAGGTCACTGCCAAGTAATTTACATGTATTTTTTTAGAGAGTTACTTGCTTGATGTCATTCAATAGCCACCAATCAAACATCCAGAGAGTGCTTTTAGACTTAGGGTAAGATAGTGGTATTTGGGGTCCTGTCACACCTGCTTTGCCTCCTTCTGTGCTCAGTGCAATAGTTCTAAAATATTAATAACAACAACTAATGCTTATTATGTATCAGATGCTCTTCTAATTGCTTTATATCTGTTACACAATCATAAAAACAACCCTATAAGATAGGTCCTATTATTATCATCATCCCCATTATGAAAATGAGGAAACTGGAGTTTAGAGAGTTTAAGTAACTTGCCCAAGGTTATACAACTAATATGTGGAAAATCTGGGATTTGAAGTCTGCATGATCTATTTCCATTTGCTTGACTACCATGCTATACCTCTTTTCAAAATGTGAACCAAAACTTTTGAGAATGTAAAGGGTATTCTGCTTTGTAATGTAACCAGGATTTCTTGCTAACAAGTAGCTCAAACATATTTACCAGAACACCTGAGGGGATAAGGAAAGAATTAGTACCATGTTTCAAAATTGTTGATCTTAAAATGAACTGTGGAATGAAAAGACTGTCTGTCATTACCAAGATTGATAATCCCTGAGAAAACTGTTGTGTGGTGGAACAAATGTACAGAATGAAGAGATCAGCAGAGAAAAACAGCTCTCCTGAGACCCACTGTCAATTTCTTGTGCTTGCTTTTAGACAGGTGAAAATTACAAGGTGAAACAGAGGAGAGTTACTAGAACTCTTGTGTATGCTACTAATTTTAGAAAGAGCCTTCCTAAACTACTCTCTTGTTCCTTGTTTGTGAGACCCAGAAGGTTACCAATGGTTAAATTATTTTGCAAACCATTTGTAACACCATTACATTTAAGTGGTTCTGTTTGCCTAGTTTAATTACCCATTTACTCTGGGAGAGTGGGCAAATGGGAATTTTAGGTGATTTATTTTGGTGAAATAAATTATTTAGGTAATTTATTTTGGTGAAAATTGATACCAAAGAAATATAATGATTAGTTCTAATTAAAAAATTTTTTCTCTTAAAATAATAACCCCCAAACTTTAACAAAAGAGCTCTTCTCTGAAGGAAACTAAAAAGATACTCTTTTTCTTCCAAAGTTAGCATTTTAATTAATTTTGCAGTGGGTATGATGAATATATATGGGGATCTCAGCTTTAGCCTAGGCTGGAGTTTAAATATGTATGGACACATTTGGTAGCTGCATAGGACAAGGTTAAAGAAGATTTGTAAAAGTCAAATCAGAAATCTAAAATTCTGTGATAATTGAGATTTTGGAAACTGGATAGGCTGTAAGGTCAGTGTTGGTAAACACTAGACAGAAAGCAGGCATCGCCCCATCTCACCGCATGTCCGGCACCTCTGGTGGCTGAAGAGCAACAGTGTGACCTGGCAGAGTGTAGGCTTGGTGACAACATGGAAGTGCTCAGTAGGTGATGGAGAAGCCACTGCATGTGTGAGATTATTCATGAGAACACCTGAATTCCAGAAGCACCTGACTTCAGAGAGATCTTGGACTAAACGGAGCACTTGAGAACATTTTAGAGGGTGTTGAGGTCCTGCTGTATGGAGTTGGGGGAAGCTCAGGGTGCATTCATATTTGTACAAGAAGATTTTCAGTACAATTAGAGGCTACCAAATGTGTATATGTATATATGCACATTTATATCATGCTGTTGAACATGTAGATGTCACACGATTTAGTGTCTTCAAAGAAATTTATGAAATGGTTAAATGGTCAAAAGGTACAAACTTCCAATTATAAGAAATAAGTTCTGAGGATGTAATGTATAGCATGGAGACAATATAGTTAACCATATATGTTAATAATAAGTTAATAGTATAGTTAATGATACTGTATCATGCATTGGAAAGTTGCTAAGAAAGTAGATCTTAGAAATTCTCCCCACAAGAAAAAAAATTGCAACCATGTCAGGTGATAGATGTTAACTAAACTTATTTTGTGATCATTTCACAATATATACATATATCAAATCATTGTTGCACATGTAAAAATAATAGTGTTATAATGAATTATATCTCAATAAAACTGGGGAAAAAGCCTTCTAGCCATGCATTAATTGACACATCACTGTTTTAAAGTTTAGCATTGTTATACAATAAATATTTTTAAGCTTTTTATTTGAAAATAGAATCAGAAAATATGAGTTTGTTTAAAACTTTGTGGTAACTATCTTTTAGCATTTGGATTTTATTACTTTGCTCTATTATTGGGTAGAGCAGACTGTGAGGAAGAATGGCTAGTGGGCAAAAGAAAGAAAATTAGTGGTTTTAAATTTGCCACTGATGAAGTAAATGGATATTTTTCAACACCTATTTATTTAATAATGCATTTCAGAGAGTAACTGCTTAATAAATACATGTTAAATAATTTTTTCTGATAAGGCCATTGGACCTCAGGAAGTTTAATTGGCCAGTTTCAGGTCACCTAGCAATGCAGAGATTTAAAAACAAATTAGGAGGACTAAGCTTTCTAGTGTGAGATCAGAAAAAACCCACAAACATATTAAAGACTGAAAAAACATACAATATGAATTTTTTTTGTTAATCCCTCCCCATATATTATGCATCCTTTGCTACAGTGGAAACCAATGCTCTATAGATTGTGGTATAAAACTTTCTTAGTAGTTACTTTTTATCAGTATTTCTGACTTCCAAAGCATGTCTGATTTATATTTAATTTTATTTGACTTTTGCATAATTTTAAAGGGAAATTGTTATAGAGATAACAAGATTGGGAGGTCCAGAGGTGTCCATTTCTCCTGGGAAAGTTGGGAGCAGGGAGGAAGGCCACAGTAAATTCCACATGAAGACTGTGGGCAGGACTGGGCTAACTCTGGCTGCATCAGGCATTATAAGTTTTCATGTCATTACTCTTTGGATTAACAACGGAAATAATAGGAAGAATTTTATGGCAAATGAAATTTACCTGTTGACTACTCTGGGATAAAATGGAAACTGCAAATTTAGGAGACTCCAGCTTCATTTTTATAAATCATTTTAGTAACTTTATGGGCTTTCCAGGTGGCTCAGTGGTAGAGAATCTGCCTGTTAATGCAAGAGATGCAGGATATGTGGGGTTGATCCCTGGATTGGGAAGATCCTCTGGAGCAGGAAATGGCAACCTGCTCCAGGATTCTTGCCTGAAAAATCCCACGGACAGAGGAGCCTGGTGGGCTACAGTCCATGGGGTCGCAAAGAGTTGGACACAACTGAGCAACTGAGCACAGAACATAGTAACTTTATAGTCTGATTAGTATTTGTGAAGTAACTATTGTGCTGAGATCTACAGAATGATGATTTGAGAACTTGCGTAAGGAAAGGATCGACCTGGACTTCATGTCCCTCAAAACTGTGACAGCAGTACTGTATATTTCCTTTTCTGTAAGTTGTGTTTTGCTTGTTTTGAACTAATAATTAAAATTTTGTAATGTTCTTGTATTCATTACTGCTAGTACAATTGAAAGCCATCTTAGAAATTTGGGGGAGATGTGTAAGAGAGAAGGCACTGTTTCACTTTTCTATCTTACACAGAGGCTTTGGGAAGAGCCCAAGAAAATCACTTGCTTTGGTTTCTTTAATGTCCAAAATGTCTATGATTCTCTTTATTTGGAAAGTTTATGAAATACGTCTACATGATAAACTACGTTTTATCCAAGTCTCTACGTCCTGAATCAGAAAGCACTTCTGAGTCTTCTTCGGTTTTTTGCTCCTGCACTTCAAAGTCTTAAGCATCCACTCTTTTGTTTAAACAAACAAACCCAATGAAAAATACTTTTCCTCTTATTACCAAAGTGACACATACTTATTAAAATAACAATGAAATAGATTACCCATAGTGCCATTTCCCAGAATAACTAGTGCTGTGACTGTGATTTCTAGATGAGGGTAACTGTATAATTTTTCCTTTTCTTTTGAACATTGGCTTTGCAAGGGGTCTATAAGCAGCCACTGGCTTTCCACAAGTTCAGTGTTACTACATCAGAAATGGATCTTACTTTTCATTGGCTTATTTGCTCCTAAGACCTACTCAGAGATGTGGAGTCCAGTTATTATTGACTCACTTCCTTTCCTATGCTTAGGGAGATAAACCTGAACTAGTAGGAACTGAAATATTTTTCCAGGGGCTTCCCTCATAGCTCAGTTGGTAAAGAATCTGCCTGCAATGCAGGCCCAGTTCAATTCCCAGGTCAGTAAGATCCGCTGGAGAAGGGATAGGCTACCCACTCCAGTATTCTTCAGCTTCCCTTGTGGTTCAGCTGATAAGGAATCCACCTGAAATGTGGGAGACCTGGGTTCGATCCCTGGGTTGGGAAGATCCCCTGGAGAAGGGAAAGGCTACCCACTCCAGTATTCTGGCCTGGAGAATTCCATATACTCAGAGACATAAAGAAGGGAAAGGCTACCCACTCCAGTATTCTGGCCTGGAGAATTCCATATACTCAGAGACATAAAGAAGGGAAAGGCTACCCACTTCAGTATTCTGGCCTGGAGAATTCCATATACTCAGAGACATAAAGAAGGGAAAGGCTACCCACTCCAGTATTCTGGCCTAGAGAATTCCATATACTCAGAGACATAAAGAAGGGAAAGGCTACCCACTTCAGTATTCTGGCCTGGAGAATTCCATATACTCAAAGATGTGGAGTCCAATTATTATTGACTCACTTCCTTTCCTATGCTTAGGGAGATAAACCTGAACTAGTAGGAACTGAAATATTCTTTCAGCCAAGTAATGCTGATATATGAAAGTTTTCTCTAATTTATTTTCTGAAAACAGAGCATTATCAACTAAAACATGTTCATTATGACTAATGTTCTTTTCCTAAGGCAAGATAATCCCAACACTATTCTTCAGAAAATTCTCTATATAATTGGGGTCAACCTCATATACAGTTTTGTGCCAGTGTTTTCACTCAACATTGCATTACCAGCATTTTCCATGTCACTAAATATTTTTCAAAATGTTATGTTTAAAGGCTTCATGAAATTTATTTAATTGGCAATACCATCATTTACTTAACTAACGTTACTATATTTTAGTCATTTCCATGTTTTAGAAACATTTTTGCTTTTTTAACACTGTGGAAAAAATGTTTGTATATAAGCCTTTGACCTTATTTAAGACTACTTTCTTGAGAATATATTCTTTCAGAATTCAGTAACCTCTTAATTGGTCTCCATAACTTCGGAGTCTATCTCTTGCCTATTGCTGCCAGATGAATTTTCTTAAACCATCAATTACACATTTATCTTATGCTCAACAGTCCCCAGTGACTTCTTATTGCCTGGATTCTTTAGCTTGGGGACTAAAGTATTTGGCAGTCTTTTTCCTTCCAGGTTCTATAATCTGTGTCCCCTAAGTTTTGAGACAGCTTTGCTCCCACCCAACACTCTCCTTGAGGATTTTCACCAGTTATTTTTAACTGTCTCTTCCTTCCTCCTTTCCCAAAACCAAACATAAAATATAAACCCCAAACTCCAATGATGTATGTATTAATATTATATTCCTGTCACAGATAAAACATTTTAATTCGTTCTCAAACATCTCTACTCTTTCCCTAAGGGTACTGCTCCTTTCCCCACCCCTAGCTTTTCTGAATGCATGTGGATTCTGTATATTTGTGTGTGTGCGCATGCGTGCATGTGTGTGTGTGTGTAAAAATGCATTGTAAAAAGTCTGAAAGGATACAGACCAAACTTTATGTATGTGAAAGGGCCATAGGATAGAACTCATAGAAAGGATTAAGGGAAACTCTCACTTTTTATTATATATACTTTTTATTAATATATATATATATATTATATTATGTTTTAAACTTTTTGCAAGTATTCATTTATTTTGAAACTAAAAACAATCAAATTATATATATTTGTTTAAAAACTTTTACAAGGTTGTACAATATGATGGAGGTAGGGTTAATGAAATTGCTTTCTTACTTTTTTTAATTTAAAAATCTTAAAAAAACTTTTAGTTTTGTATTGGGGTATAGCTGATTAACAAAGTTTCAGGTGAACAGCGAAGGGACTCAGTCATAAATATACATTGCTTTCTTAATTCTTAAAGCTCAGGGGAAATGCTAATTGTGGTTCCATCGTGGGTTTTTTCTGATCATATAGAAAGCATTCTGCATCCACTTTGCTAGTTCAACTCCTATCCATCTTTCTAAGCCCAGCTCAATATTTATAGTAGAGCCTGCCTCGATTACTGAAACTTGGTTGTTTCTAGCAACTCAGTCATATGAAGTTGACTTCCTTGGTCTTGGGAACATATGATAACCTGAAATTGTTCAGAATAATTCTCTATGTATGTAACTCTCTTCTACCATTTTTTGTACTATGTATGTAAGGTTCTGTCTTTTTCCCTTTTCTCTTTTGGTGTTTCGTGAGGGAGAGTGATTGCAGGCACACTGCTGTCTCTGTGGTCTTGGGAATTTCACAAATCCTTTTGGAATATTTTTCATCTAGAATAGGAAGGGATTGAACTAGGCATATATTCTTTTTCTTTTCAGAGATTTTATTTGTTTACTTATTTAATTATTTTTGGTTGTGCTGAGTCTTCACTGCTGGGCAGGTGATTCTCTAGTTGCCACGCACAGGCTTCTCATTGCGGTGGCTCCTCTGATTGCAGACCACAGGTTCTTGGGCCTGGGTTTCGGTAGTAGCTGTGGTTCCCGGGCTCTAGAGCACAGGCTTAAGAGTTGTGGTGCATCAGTTTAGTTGCACCACAGCGTGTGGGATCTTCCCGGACTAGGGATTGAACCCCTGTTTCCTGCAATTGGCAGGCACATTCTTTACTACTGAGCCACCAGGGAAGCCCTTGGCATATTTTCTAAGGTACTTCTGGTTCAAAAATGTTTGATTCTGTTAGATGATATGATTTTACCTGATTACTGGCTTAATTTGGAATGATTACTTTTTCTTAAAAAAGAGTCAGTCTGAATCTTTTTATCTAAAAGATACTAAATGGAAGAACTGAATATAAATAATTTATTTGATGTAGCAGAAAGGGCATAGACTTTGAAATCAAAAGTATCTGAATTCGAATCCTAGTACCACCATTACTAAATTCTGTTATAGTAGATGAGTTACTTGACATAATTAGTCTAGTCCTTATATAAAACAATGAGGATCGTAGTTTTTGTCTCCCTGGACTATCTATGTGGATGCACCCAAGACAATGTCTGATGCATAGTATGTTTTCAGGCAATGTTAATTTCCTTTCTTTCTTCACGGGCAACTTTGATTTGTGAAGGGTGCACTTTAAGAAGCAGATGATGCTATTTTGTATATGTATACAACAGGAAAGGAAATTCAGAAAGAATCAAGTGACTGCTGTGAAACTGAGCTGTGATAAGTATGAATATGTGCAGAGAGTTTGTGCAATCCTTGCTCTAACTGTCTGTCGGAATACAGAGGCCCCATAGGCCTGTATCTTATTTCCTTTCTTATAGGACTTTAGGTAGTGACCAGTAACTGAAGGGTTATAAAATTCAAGTGCATCTTTGGTCCCGTATAATGATTTGGCTAAGGCAGTCAGCAGTGAGGAGCCTTAAATCAAACACTGCGGTGCTTCTGATCTTTCAGGGCAGACATCTATTAGGCACAGGAGACGCAGAACGTGGTACCCACAGTACTTCCAGGGACCCATGAAATTGCTTTAAGTTCTTTAAAAATTGGATGAATGAAATAAGCTTTTATATGTACATTCTGTACCAAAGCAGTTGAAAACTAGTTTATTATTCAGTTCAGTTCAGTCACTCAGGTGTATCTGACTCTTTGTGACCCCATGGACGGCAGCACGCCAGGCTTCCCTGTCCATCACCAATACCCAGAGCTTACCCAAACTCATGTCCATCGAGTCAGTGATGCCATCCAACCATCTCATCCTCTGTCGTCCTCTTCTCCTACTACCTTCAATCTTTTCTAGCATCAGGGTCTTTTCCAATGAGTCAGTTCTTCGCATCTGGTAGCCAAAGAATTGGTGTTTCAGCTTTAGCATCAGTCCTTCCAATGAATATTCAGGACTGATTTCCTTTAGGATGGACTGATTGGATCTCCTTGCATTCCAAGGGACTCTCAAGAGTCTTCTCCAACACCACAGTCCAAAAGCATCAATTCTTTGGTGCTCAGCTTTCTTTCTAGTCCAACTCTCACATCCGTACATGACTATTGGAAAAACCATAGCTTTGATTAGACAGACATTTGTTATTATTATTTTTAATGGAGGGGACCACAAAAGTCATAACGTCATCCTGAATGCTTTAATGATGTTGTAGATTTTCTCCTAGGAAACACATCTCCTGAGCATGTCAGATCAAGTTATATTCGTCTATGTTAATTTTACTATTTCCTGAGATGCACCAAGAAAGGAGGCTCATTGTGGTGGTCAGAGACATATCCTCTGCATGGACCTTTCTGTTTTTATTTCTGGCTCCATGAGAAAGTATGAAATGAAGCAAACATGAACATGAAATAATAAAAGCATATTTATTACAAGCCTCAGAGCTTCCTGTCATAAGATTAGGATCTTGGGAACAGAGACTTCCCTCTTATCCCCAACTTATGTAAATTTAATATATAAACTCTATGAATATTAGTGAATTTGTAAAGAAAGGTTTGGGGAAAAAACTTTAACAACAATCACATACACACACAAAAATTGGTAATCTAATTTGGCTGAAAAAAGAGAAAATATGAACTGCTTGAAATAGGATATGCAGAGTAGAGCTGACTTTCTGGGGTATAGAAAAGCAGATCCTGTGAGAAGAAAGCTGTGTGGCATAATATCTCAGTATAAGGGATCTCCTGTAAAGTAGGATATTTGGTCGGTAAATTTCAGTGACCTCAACTCTGTCTCTTATTTTTTTATTTTATTTATTTTTTAAATTTTAATTTGAGACTAATTACAATATTGTGGTGGTTTTTGCCATACATTCACATGAATCAGCCATGGGTGTACATGTGTTACCCATCCTGACCCTCCCTCCCACCTCCCTCCCCACCCCATCCCTCAGGGTCATCCCAGTGCACCAGCCCTGAGCACCCTGCCTCATGCATTGAACCTGGACTGGCAATCTATTTCACATATGAATATACATGTTTCAATGGTGTTCCCTCAAATTATCCCACCCTCGCATTCTCCCACAGATTCCAACAGTCTGTTCTTTATATCTGTGTCTCTTTTGCTGTCTCGCATATAGGGTCATCGTTACCATCTTTCTAAATTCCATATATATGCATTAATATACTGTACTGGTGTTTTTCTTTCTGACTTACTTTGCTCTGTATAATAGGCTCCAGTATCATCCACATCACTAGAACTGATTAAAATGTATTCTTTTTAAAAGCTGAGTAATATTCCATTGTGTATATGTACCACAGCTTTCTTATCCCTTTGTCTGCTGATGGACATCTAGGTTGCTTCCATGTCCTGGCTATTGTAAACAGTGCTATGATGAATATTGGGGTCCACGTGTCTCTTTCAATTCTGGTTTCCTCGGTATGTATGCCCAGCAGTGGGATTGCTGGGTCATATGGCAGTTCTATTTCCAGGTTTTTAAGGAATCTCCACACTGTTCTCCATAGTGGCTGTACTAGTTTGCATTCCCACCAGCAGTGTAAGAGGGTTCCCTTTTCTTCACACCCTCTCCAGCATTTATTGTTTGTAGACTTCTGGATGGCAGCCATTCTGACTGGTGTAAAGTGGTACCTCATTGTGGTTTTGATTTGCATTTCTCTGATAACGAGTGATGTTGAGCATCTTTTCACGTGTTTGTTAGCCATCTGTATGTCTTCTTTGGAGAAATGTCTGTTTAGTTCTTGGCCCATTTTTTGATTGGGTTGTTTATTTTTCTGGAATTGAGCTGCAGGAGTTGCTTGTATATTTTTGAGACTAATTCTTTGTTAGTTGCTTCATTTGATATTATTTTCTCCCATTCTGAAGGCTGTCTTTTCACCTTACTTATAGTTTCCTTCGTTGTGCAAAAGCTTTTAAGTTTAATTATGTTCCATTTGTTTATTTTTGCTTGTATTTCTGTTACTCTGGGAGGTGGGTCATAGAGAATCTTGCTATGATTTATGTCAGAGAGTGTTTTGCCTATGTTTTCCTCTGTGAGTTATATATTTTATGGTCTTACATTTAGATCTTTAATCCATTTTGAGTTTATTTTTGTGTATGGTGTTAGAAAGTGTTCTAGTTTCATTCTTTTACAAGTGGTTGACCAGTCCTCCCAGCACCACTTGTTAAATAGATTGTCTTTTCTCTATTGAATTTTCTTGCTTTCTTTGTCAAACATAAGGTGTCCATAGATGTGTGGATTTATCTCTCGGCTTTCTATTTTGTTCCACTGATCTATATTTCTGTCTTTGTGCCAGTACCACACTGTCTTGATGAGTGTTGCTTTGTAGTGTAGCCTGAAGTCTGGCAGGTTGATTCCTCCAACTCCATTCTTCTTTCTCAAGATTGCTTTGGCTATTCGAGGTTTTTTGTAATTCCATACAAACTGGAAATTATTTGTTCTAGTTCTGTGAAAAATACCATTGGTAGCTTGATAGGAATTGCATTGAATCTATAGATTGCCTTGGGTAGTGTACGCATTTTCACTATATTGATTCTTTTGATCTATGAAAATGGTATATTTCTCCATCTATTTGTGTCCTCTTTGATTTGTTTCATCAGTGTTTTATAGTTTTCTATATATAGGTCTTTTGTTTCTTTAGGGAGATTTATTCCTAAGTATTTTATTTGTTTCCTTACAATGGTGAATGGAATTGTTTCCTTAATTTCTCTTTCTGTTTTCTCACTGTTAGTGTATAGGAATGCAAGGGATTTCTGTGTGTTAATTTTATATCCTGCAACTTTACAGTATTCATTGATTAGCTCTAGTAATTTTCTGGTGGAGTCTTTAGGGTTTTCTAAGTAGAGGATCATGTCATCTGCAAACAGTGAAAGTTTTACTTCTTCTTTTCCAATCTGGATTCCTTTTATTTCTTTTTCTTCTCTGATTGCTGTGGCTAAAACTTCCAAAACTATGTTGAATAACAGTGGTAAGAGTGGGCACCCTTGTCTTGTTCCTGACTTTAGGGGAAATGCTTTCAATTTTCCACCATTGAGGATAATGTTTGCTGTGGGTTTGTCATATATAGCTTTTATTATGTTTAGGTATGTTCTTTATATGCCTGCTTTCTGGAGGGTTTTTTTTTTAATCATAAATGGGTGTTGAATTTTGTCAAAGGCTTTCTCTGCATGTATTGAGATAATCATATGGTTTTTAGTTTTCAATTTATTAATGTGGTGTATCACATTGATTGATTTGTGAATATTGAAGAATCCTTGCACCCCTGGGATAAAGCCCACTTGGTCATGATGTATGATCTTTTTACTATGTTGTTGGATTCTGTTTGCTAGAATTTTGTTAAGGATTTTTGCATCTATGTTCATCAGTGATATTGGCCTATAGTTTTCTTTTTGTGTGTGTGGCATCTTTGTCTGGTTTTGGTATTTGGGTGATGGTGGCCTCATAGAATGAGTTTGGAAGTTTACCTTCTCCTGCAATTTTTTGGAAGAGTTTGAGTAGGATAGGTGTTAGGTCTTCTCTAAATTTTTGGTAAAATTCAGCTTGTGAAGCCATCTGGTCCTGGGCTTTTGTTTGTTGGAAGATTTCTGATTAAGGTTTCGATTTCTGTGTTTGTGATGGGTCTGTAAGATTTTCTATTTCTTCCTGGTTCAGTTTTGGAAAGTTATACTTTTCTAAGAATTTGTCCATTTCTTCCAAGTTGTCCATTTTATTGACATATAGTTGCTGATCCTTTATATTTCTGTGTTGTCTGTTGTGATTTCTCCATTTTCAATTCTAATTTTGTTGATTTGATTCTTCCTTTGTTTCTTGATGAGTCTGGCTAATGATTTGTCTATTTTATTTATCTTCTCAAAGAACCAGCTTTTAGCTTTGTTAATTTTTACTATGGTCTCTTTTGTTTTTTTTGCATTTATTTCTTCCTTAATTTTTGTGACTTCTTTCCTTCTACTAACACTGTGTCATTTCTTCCTTTTCTAGTTGCTTTAGGTGTAGAGTTAGGTTATTTATTTGATTTCTCTCCTGTTTCTTGAGGTAGGCTTGTATTGCTATGAACCTTCCCTTAGCATTGCTTTAACTGAATCCCACAGGTTTTGGGTTTTTGTGTTTTAATTTTCATTCATTTCTATGCATATTTTGATTTCTTTTTTGATATCTTCTGTTATTTGTTGGTTATTCAGAAGTGTGTTGTTTAGCCTTCATATGTTTGTATTTTTAATAGTTTTTTCCCTGTAGTAAAAATGCGGTAGCATTGTGATCGGAAAAGATGCTTGAGATGATTTCAATTTTTTTGAATTTATCAAGGCTAGATTTATGGCCCAGTATGTGATTTATCCTGGAGAAGGTTCTGTGTGCACTTGAGAAAAAGGTGAAATTCATTGTTTTAGGGTGAAATGTCCTATAAATATCAATTAGGTCTAACTGGTCCATTGTTTGATTTAAGGTTTGTGTTTCCTTGCTAATTTTCTGTTTAGCTGATCTATCCATAGGTTGAGTGTGGTATTAAAGTCTCCCACTATTATTGTGTTACTGTTAATTTCTCCTTTCATACTTGTTAGTATTTGCCTTACATATTGTGGTGCTCCTACATTGGGTGCATATAAATTTATAATTGTTATATCTTCTTCTTGGATCTATCTTTTGATCATTCTGTACTGTCCTTCTTTATCTCTTTTCACGCCCTTTATTTCAAAGTTTATTTTATATGATATGAGTATTGCTACTTCTGCTTTCTTTTGATCTCCATTTGCATGAAATATCTTTCTCCAGCCCTTCACTTTTAGTCTGTATGTGTCCCAAGGTTTGAGTTGAGTCTCTTGTAGACAACATATATAGGGGTCTTGTTTTTGTATCCATTCAGCCAGTCTTTGTCTTTTGTTTGGGGTAGGTAATTATTGATCAGTACGATCCCATTGCCATTTACTTTGTTGTTTTGGGTTCGAGTTTATAAACCTTTTCTGTGTTTCCTGTCTAGAGAAGATCCTTTAGCATTTGTTGAAGAGCTGGTTTGGTGGTGCTGAATTCTCTGAGCTTTTGCTTGTCTGTAGAGATTTTGATTTCTCCTTCATATTTGAATGAGATCGTTGCTGGGTACAGTAATTTGGGTTGTAGGTTTTTCTCTTTCATCACTTTAAGTATGTCCTTTGCCATTCCCTTCTGGCCTGAGAGTTTCTATTGAGAGATCAGCTGTTGTCCTTATGGGAATCCCCTTGTGTGTTATTTGTTGTTTTTCCCTTGCTGCTTTTAATATTTGTTCTTTGTGTTTGATCTTCATTAATTTGATTAATATGTGTCTTGGGGTGTTTCACCTTGGGTTTATCCTGTTTGGGACTCTCTGGGTTTCTTGGACTTGGGGGCTATGTCCTCTCTGCCTCTTAGAAGATCTTGTGACACTAAAGTTGGAGTAATATGGAGACTAGCTACTGTAATTCTAAGTCAGCTGTTCCTGAGAACTTGGCTCTGGAAGTCTAAAAGCCAGCCTTAGGTGGAGGTGGCTATAAATGGTTGGAGAGGAAAGGTAGACGTGGTTTTCTCCCACCCTTGGGTTGTGAGAGGTTTTTTTTGTTTTTTTGGTCACACTATATGGTATGTGGGGATCTTAGTTCCTTGACCAAGGATTGAACCCATGCCCTCTGCATTGGGAGTGAAGAATCTTAACCATTGGATCACCAGGGAAGTCCCCGGTTTGTGAGCTTTACTTTTCAGTTTAGACTGATCATTTTAGGTTCAGTTCATGCTAACAACAACTGATGTGTCTGGAGCCCTTACTATGCTAGACACTTTGCATGGTTGACAGTTTATTCCTCACAGCCACCCTATGGGGTAGGAACAATTATCAGTCCCATTTTACAGATAAAGAAACAGAGCTTAAGGGGGTAGGATGAGGTCCCACAGCTAGCTAAGGATTGTAACTGGACCTGGAGCTTGCATTTTAACCTTTGCTATCCCTGTAGTGGAACCTATCTTTATAGATCATAGAATCAAAACACAAGAATGTTAGGGAGTGTTACGGGTTGAATTGTGTCCCCTTCCAAACCTGTATGTTAAAGTCCTTACTCTGGTACCTCAGAATGTGGCTTTGTTTGGAGAGAGGGTCTTTACAGAGGTAATCAAATTGAAATGAGATCATTAGGATGGACTCTAATTCAGCATGACTGTTACACTTACCGAAAGGAAAAAAACTGGGCAGAGAGCCAGGCAGAACGGCCAGACATTGTGAGAGACACAGGAGAAGATGGCTGTCTGCAAGCCAAGGAGAGGGGCCTGAAACAGAGCCTTCTCTCATAGGCCTCAGAAGGGACAACCCTGCCAACATCCTGATTTTGTACTCCTAGTTTTTAGAAAATGATCCAACAGATTGCTGTTGTTTGAGCCACTCAGTCTATGAGTGGTACTTTGTTATGGCGACCCTAGCAAAGTAGGACATCTTCTGTGTGGGGTCTCACAAGATAAGGTCTCCCATTACTACTTTGGATGGCCTGAGCAGACTCTTTATTCTCCTTGTCAGTAGAGAATTACCACATGTAAATAATAGATTTTCTTTTTCAGGAATTTTTGGATGAATCGAAAATAAAGGTAGCCCAAAGATTTGGGGTTAACAGTGTAGGTACTGTGACCTGCTAATTCATGGCAAGTCAGACTTGGTACAAAACAGAATTAAGATGTCTTCCATGTCTTTCAAATAAATGACTTCTTTAACATCAGATATTATTAGCCAAAATGAATTTCCAACTCAACCTAGATATGTGATGATGGTACTTATCTGTCCTTAAGGACATTTGGACACCCTTGAGGCAGAAAGAAATTACACTTAGCTGAAGTGTTTTAATCACAATTAAAGATATGTCCAGTAATAACTGGTTCAGATTACATCAGATGCCGAGTTATTTTGGCTTAAATAATTCAGTGGAAAGTTTGGTAGGATAATAAAAAAAAAGCTTTTTTTTTTTCCCCAGGCAGATGAATTTAAATGACTTCTTTGTAAGTCAAAGTAATATAACCACAGTTGCAGTGCTGCTCATATTATTTGCATATAAATAATTTATTTGCATGCTAATGAAAGGAGTAATCTATTATTCCTAAATTTCTCTCTCCTTTTCCCACAGCAGTGGACATGATACATCATTTTGTTAAGGAAGTTAGAGTCTTTCCTAACCACCTTCTGCTAGGTGGCCACCTAGAGAACTCTCTTGATTTCTGAATATTTCCTTAGAAGCTTCTGTTTAATATGTATTTAATTCTGCTAATCTTGAGGGGCTTGAACAATTTTCTCTAGAAGATCAACTGCCTTTTTCTTTGATTGATGTTTATTGTTTAGCAATACTAGAAATGAAATTCATAGGTAAAAACAATTCCTAAAAAATATCATTATATATGTCTTCTTCAAAGGAAACCAGTGATCAAAAGTTACTTTTTTCTTAGTTGTGATTTAAAAATATAGATAAGATATATTTCTGATGATCATATTTGACTAGGAAATTTAAATATACTATAAAAGGGATTTCATTGTATATGATAAATGTATCAAGACACCTCTTTGGTGCCACCTCAGATTATCTGGCATTTACATCTGTCTTGGCTGTGTGCATGCGTGCTCAGTTGCTCAACTGTGTCCGACTTGTTGCGAGTCCATCGACTGTAGCCTGCCAGGCTCCTCTGTCCATGGGATTTTCCCAGCAAGAATACTGGAGCTGGTTGCCATTCCCTCTTCCACAGAATCTTCCTGACCCAGGGGTTGAACCTGAGTTTCCCGTGTCTCCTGTATTGCTCAATGGCTTCACTACTGAGCCACCTGCGAAGCCCTTGCATCTCTCTAGAGCTCTGAATTTCTTCTTCCATTTCAGTTGCTGGACAGCAGCTGACTTTATATGGTCATAGGATATAGTAGATGGGGGGAAGCTGATAGTTAATTTATCTCACTTTTCCATTCCTTGGTGGGCTATACAAAAAGAAAGCGTTCTATATCACTTATCCTAAGACACTGTGTCTCTTTGTGAAATGACTCATTTTGTAAGACAATATATTGTGTTTGCTTCCCAATCTTACCTGCCTCAGTTCTCTTTTTTTATCATTCATATTGCCCTGGAATTACATCTGCCAGTGAAGCATAGAGTTTAAGACTTGCCCCAGGCTCAATTTTCAAGGGAACTTATTCCAGGATAATAGAAGTTCTATAAATGTTTAATGAGTTGAAATGAATAAAAAAATAAAATCTAAACTAAATGGGGGCTTTTGTTTAATCATTCTTATCTTTCTGTGGGCTTCCCAGGTGGCTCAGAGGTTAAAGCATGTGCCTGCAATGTGGGAGACCCGGGTTCAATCCCTGGGTTGGGAAGATCCCCTGCAGAAGGAAATGGCAACCCACTCCAGTACTCTTGCCTGGAGAATCCCTTGGACGGAAGAGCCTGGTGGGCTATAATCCACGGGGTCACAAAGAATCGAACACGACTGAGCCACTTCACTTTCACTTTATCTTTCTGTACTTCAGAACTTTGTGTGTGCCTCCTGACTCATTTGTTTTGTGGCTGCCTCTGGATTGCTGAGTATGGTGCCTAGAAAGAAATCACCAACAAATCAAAGTCCATTTCAGATGGTAAGTGGTCTACCAGATGCCTCAAAGAGAAGTAACATTTAAAAAAGGCTGATTGAACAAGGAAAGAGTCTGGGTAAAAGAATCTGAGTGAGAAGAGAATAGTCCAGACTGTGGGCCTGAAGCCCAGATTTTTTTTTCAGAGACATAGCTGACTTTGCCATAAGTCATGTCATTTTCTCGCGGTAGCTTCTCTGTTAGAAAAGCTCTTACATAAAGTCTCATTTTTATTCTTCCTTAAGAATAAAAGAGAATTATTTTTCTTTTTTTAAGAGAATTATTTTTCTAATAGCAATCTAATTTCAAAGAATTTGTGATGTGTATATGAGACTTGAAAGACTGAAAATGTGAGGTTACTCTGTTAAAAGAACAAAAGGAAAGAAGGAAAATTTAATTTCTTTTTCTTTTTCCCACTGTCTTGCCTTTAGTAACTGGGATTGTTAAAGACTTTCAAAGAAACTAAAAGAAAATTGTTTTAAGACATTCAAGATGCTGAAAAAAAAAGATACACAGTATCGGTCATATATTTTAGTGTGTGTTGGTTCTCAGGGCCAAGACCTTTGTGCTCTTGGGAAAAAATGCAGCCATTATTATTACTTTTATTGCCATCGCCATTATTAATAATAAAGAAGATTGCTATAGAAATGAAAGTAAGGAGGCACCAGCAATGCTGACCTGTGTGAAATCTTTTGTAATTTAATGAAAAAAGACAAGATAAGATAGCATTTATAGTGTTATCTATTTTTTGTGTGTATATGAAATTGAGGCCAAGTAATTTTACTTGTAGGTAACTGTTTTCTAAGGACTGTGTAGTCAATCATATACATAGTAAATGAGAAAAATTATAATTTTGTCTAATTTGGCAACTGAAAAGTATGAAAAGGAACACCTTAGTAGGGAACTTAAAAAAATCCTGAAAAGTCTGCTTTTATCAAGATTCATGTAGGGGAGATTTATTATAAATCAACTGATCAGACTGTGACTCATCTTCAGGGATGTTACTGGAACTGGCTATTTGGATGTTACCATCACTGGAGGTAATGCTTGATCTTTTCACTGACCATAAAGATGTTTCAAAACAGTGACATAAGCTGCACTTGGCAGAGTCCACGGAGGCCACTGCAGCAATAAATGTATTTAAGTCTTTAGTCCCGCAAAGAGGTGATGTTCATTTTGCTTTTACTTCTGCTACAAGGGCAGAGATGAAGAAACATTCATTTTGGCTACATAGAGTCATTACAAATGAGGCAAGAGAGCAATGGAGCATAAAAAGCAGGCAGGCAGTTTATATCAGCAGGGAAAATTAAAAGAAGTTGTGCCTGTGGAGGCAGAATAAGGACGGTTTGTATGTGTATCCACCACTGTGTTTGCTAGACTGGCGGGAACCCTGGACTCACACAGCTGATCTGGGCTGAGACTGTGCTCCCAAGTCACATCAGTATGTTGATCTCTACAAGCTGTATGTGGGACAGAGAACAGACAATATTAACAGGCTTCAGGTTCAGGTTGAGGAGAAAGGGGGCTTCCTTGGTGGCTCAGTGGTAAAGACTCTGCCTGCAGTGCAGGAGACACAGGAGATACAGGTTCGATCCCTGGGAGAAAGAAGAGGAAATAAAATATCAAGGCGGACCACTCAGTCCAGACTCCTCTTGAGTGAAGAAATCCCTCTCGTTGTGTCCTGGAAACAAGTGTGGTCAAGAGTATAGCCCAGTGGGACCCTACTGTCAGCCTGTGGATTGGCTGTTATCAGAATCTCCCGGGGACATTTAGAAATACACCTCCCAGTTTAGGTATGAAGTAGGACTTGGGACTCTGTATTTTAATAATTTTCTTCAGGTGTTAAAATCAGGTGTTTGGGAGCTTTTGATTTGAATTCTGGTTGTTGCTGTTCAGTCGCTCAGTCGTGTTCAACTCCATGGATTGCAGCGCATGAGACTTCCCTGTCCTTCACCGTCTCCCTGAGTTTGCTCAGACTCATGTCCATTGAGTTGGTAATGCCGTCCAATCATCTCATCTTCTTTAATCTTCTTCTCCTCTACCTTCAACCTTTCCCAGCACCAGGGTCTCTTCCAGTGAGTCAGCTCTTCACATCAGGTGGCCAAGGTATTGGCCCTTCAGTTTCAGCATCAGTCCTTCCAGTGAATATTCAGGGTTGGGTTCCTGGTTAGTTGACCAGGTTATGAACTGCTATTTTGTGTCAACAAAAATCTGCCTCTTTAACACTTGCATCCATTTTGTGGTTCTCTCTGGGCCTTTCAAAGTAATTTAAAGTTCTCAGATCAAGTTGAAGAATTTGGCTTTGTGGTGGAACTAGTCATTGTAGTTTTATGACCTTATCCAGAAGCAAGGTAGTCCGGGAGCACAGAATGTGAATGATGAAGTGACCTTGATTTGAGGAATGGAACTATGGACAGTCAGTGAACTAAAGGGTTTTAGGATGCTAGAGAGGGAATCGTCCATTGCTGGGTATTGATTGAGTCCTTCAGGGCAGGTGTGGACTGATGTAAAGAGAGCTGTTAGGGAGGGGGGTTCTGGAAGGGGAACACATGTATACCCATGGCAGATTCATATCAATGTATGGTAAAACCAACACGATAATGTAAAGAAAATTAAAATAAATAAATTAAATTAAAAAAAAAAGAGAGAGAGCTGTTATCTGACCAAGAGGTCTGAGAGGGTGCTACCTGATCTTACACTGATTTTCTCATGCCTGGGTGCAGTAGGTTCTCAGTTGGTTTTCTTTTGACTGACTATTGCAAAAGGCAAGTTGAGTGGGTACATGAGGATGGAAGAGGAAAGTGAGGAGATTGTGTCAGAAAAGGAGAACTGACTAGCAATCTCAGAGGTGAGCAGTTCTCAATTATAAGAAAATACAAGTTGTGGCTAAAGTGTGATAGAGTTGAGAAGGAAAGTTGCTGAGAAATTTTCTGATCATTATCATGGATGCTTCTGCTACTGAGAATTGGAGAGAGAGAGCAACTGTGACTCAGATGTTGAAGTATTTGAGCCAAGTGTTTGGAGGTGATACAGATGTGAAATAGAGACGGAAGAGAGGATGCAGAAAGCATGGCTCTGCCTTGTGGGTAAGTTTGGGCAAGTCTCACATCCATTCTGGACCTCTCTATTCTTTTGAGTTAGTAACATGAGACAAAATCAAACATGTAAAAGCCACTTTAAAAAGATAGATAATCTCTAAGGGCTGTCCTAGTTTTTAGATCATGGGACAAAACTGAAAGTATTAGTCATGCAGTTGTGTTCGATTCTCTGCGACCCTCTAGACTGTAGTCTGCCAGGCTTCTCTGCCCATGGAATTCTGGCAAGAATACTGGAGTGGAGAGCCATTCTTTTCTCCAGGGGATCTTCCCAACCCAGGGACCAAACTGGATCTCCTGCATCACAGATAGACTCTTTACCATCTGAGCTACCAGGGAAGCCCAGTTATTACACCATATCAATGTTATAAGATGTCATAAAATATATTACAGTAAAAGTACAACTTCATTTGAAAGAAAAACACCTAAAGCTGCTACTCTAGTACAAGCAGCCAAATAACCATTAACCTAAGTGACTTTTTTAATCTCTGAAATTAATAGGTCAAGTTTGAGGAAGATGATTCTATTTCTTTTTCTCTAGCACATTTTGGCATCCTTTGGAAGATCCCGAAGTCCACATGTTGGATATGAACCTAGAGCTGTAGTTGCTGCAAAGGTACCTTCCACAACTTGATTTTCTATAATAATAATTACTCAGGTAAAAATGATACCACCAAATGGTGCTTTGATTCTGGAATTGCATTTTCACATTTTTTTTACAATGAGTTTTAATTCTGTAACTCTGAGTTGAGAAACTAGAAATTTTCCTGCAAGGTTTCTTTACATATCTCTGGAATTTAATTCTGACTTTGGAATATTCAAAACTCTACCCAGTTTAGGGGGAAAATGCAGTTACAGAGATTAGTCTAAGCGTTTCTTACACCGGCTCTACTTTATGTGGTGTTGTTTCCACCACGGAGTACAATCTCAAAGTCTCATGTCCTTCCAAAGTTATATTCAGATACGGCTTCTGTTACTTGGTCTCTTGTCCACTGTGTTCCATATGGTGCGTGCATGCGTGCTAAGTCACTTTAATCATGTCCGACTCTGTGACCCCAGGGACTGTAGCCTGCCAGGCTCCTCTGTCCATGAGATTCCCTAGGCAAGAATACTGGAGTGGGTTGCCATGCCCTCCTCCAGGGGATCTTCCCAACCCAGGGATTGAACCTGTGTCTCCTGCATTGCAGGTGGATTCTTTACCACTGAGCCATGGGGGAAGCCCGTCTCATACAGTGTTTACCAGCTAGTCCTCTAAGAGGTTCCAAAGCTTGAACCATATATTTTTGGCAAAGGAAGGAGATATTCCCATGTTCATAGTGTTCTGTCTTGAGAGAAACCAAAATTCCATATCTAACAGTGTACTTGAGAGAAAGCAAAAGTCCATTTCTAAGAGCCCAGTCCTGGGCAGAGGCATTTTTTATGGCCTAACAATGTCATACATACTGTAGATTCTTTATTTAAATCCTTCCTGAATGATGTTGGTTCTAGGAAGCTGGAGGCCAGAGTTTAAGAGAACAAAAACTCTTCTGAGAAAGATGAGATCAATTTTCCAATGTTTGGAAGGATCTGTCAATTTATAACTAACTCATGTCTAATGATAATCACCACTCACACCTATTATTCCCAGCAAAATAAGATACAGAATAGTTGGCTGCAAGTTATTCCAAACCCTTTTGCTAAAGAAATAACAAATATAGAAAGCTTGGGGAAATCCTGTACCTACCAGAAGAATCTATTTGGGAATGAGACATCCCAAAACAGATCTGGGTGAAAAGGTTATCAAATTGTTCTCTGTGCTTTGAATTACAGAGATTGAAAGTGAAACAGTGTTAATGGTAGCTTGCTTAAAAGGAGACTAAACAATGGAAAAACAATTTTGGAAGCCTGGAGTGATAATCTTTTGTGCGACTTTGGCATTTTTCCTGGTCCTACATTGCTATGATATGACTGTGCCATTTCCTTGCTCTGTTTTGCTCTCAGTTTTGCATACTGAGTATTAGGGGTTGAACTGTATTACCCAAGAAAGGTTTGTGAAGTTCTACCCTCCTTAGCACATTGTCTTTGGAAATAGGGCCTTTTTAGGGTTGACTGAGTTAAAATGAGGTCATTAGAGTTGGCCCTAATCTAAAGGGACAGATATCTTTGTATAAAAAAGTTTGGACACAGATATCTATACCTATATCTAAATCTATCTATCTATCTATCTATCTACACACATGTCGAGGAAAGATAATCTAGACACACAGGGGAAAAGGCAGCCATGTGAAGATGGAGACAGAGATTGGATTTATGCTGTCACAGGCCAAGCACAGGCCAAGCCTGGGGCTCCCAGAAGCAAGGAGAGAGCCCCAGAGATTTGCCCTTACAACTCTTAGAAGGAGCCAGTTTACTGACACTTGGATTTTGGATTTCTAGCCTCCAGAACCACGAGACAATAAATCTCCTTTAAGCCACTCAGTTTATGGTACTTTGTTATGGCAGTCCTAGGAAATTAATACACAGAACTTATACCAAACCTGGGAACTCGCAATGTTTCATCCCATCCTTTGCTGCCTGTTGGGAAGTAAAACCTCAGTGCCTCTAAAATGCCCTTACCTCCATCCTCCACCCAGTTTCTTCTGCACGACTGTGGATGAATGGCAGGTAAACATAGCCCCTGTTGGAAGGACTTTCACTTGTTCAGGAAGGTTGACCTGTATAAATGATGTGAATTGCATGTGAATTGTGATGCAGATTACTTCACGCCAAGACATCAGGATCGGTAAAACCTTAGACCTTAAGCATCTCCCAGATGAAGGAATATTGACATATCTTAACTATGGTGATGGTGTTGTGATAATAACCAGTTCAGAGTGGAATATTGCTTTTTTCCAAAGAAGATTCAAACAGGGAGTCAATAGCATGAAGCTTCACATCATCTAGTGCAAGATGAAATACTAGCTCAGGCATTGACTAATCAAGATTGTCTTGCCCCTTGTGTTCTTGTGTTGGGAAATAACTTACTTCAGTATCTTTAAGATTTATTCACCTTGTATTTGCACTGATCACACTCATTGAACTGTGGAATGGAGCCAAGAACCATATTTTGAAGCTGAGCTGGTGATAGGCAGACTGTGTCTCAGTTCTTGGAATAAATCCAGCCATCTTCAATATTGAAGTGTTTCTTTATGATGCTCTAGAGACATTTTCATCATGCTGTATTCTTTGTGATATGCCGAGTCCAACCACAGCATTTGAATGCTTTTCTAAAATGGGTAGATTGTCTCAGTAAAAATTACTTGAAACGTTGTTGTGAATGAATGACAGGAAATACCCATGGGGACATTTAAAAAATATAAATAAAATATACCTGTAAAAAGAGAAAATATAAATATTTCAGCTTAAAGCATGTGTATGTATGTCCATGTTCACACCTACACCCATACTCTAAGTCCAGTTTATATATCTATAGAAAAAGGAATTCATTTGCATGCTCACGAGTACTTTTTGTTGTCATAGGCCTTTGTCAGTTAGGTATTGTTAACCACCATTACTACTACTGGTAGCGCTACTATTATTACTATAGTTGACACAGGAGATGAGGGTTTAATTCCTGGGTCAGGAGGATCCCCTAGAGAAGGAAATGGCAATCAACTTCAGTATCCTTGCCTGAAGAACCGAATGGACAGAGAAGCCTGGTGGCCTATAGTCCACGGGGTCGCAAAGACATGACTGAGCGACTGAGCACAGCACAGCACAGCACCTTTTAGTGGGTAGTTATTCAGTGCCAGTAAAGTGATAATTGCTTTGTCTATACCGAACCTTTTAATCCCTTTTGACTGGACATATATATCTTTGTTTCCATTTACAGACTAGGAAACTAAGGCTCAGTGATATGAAGGAGCTTGGACAAGATCACATAGTTGGTGGTGGAGCAGGGGTTAGGAATCCAGAGCTTTTTGACCCCAAAGCTTGCATTCTTATCTACTTTGCAATTTGGTCTCATGAGTACTGCTGGAAGCACAGATCATCCTATTAGGACAGGTAAAGACACTACTCTGAGAGCTCAGTTTTAAGTTGGAATAGATCAGTGCATACCTGACATATGTACAAGGAAGTGCTGAGGGACAGAACAGAGCAAAAGCAGCAACAATGGAGAGAGAGGCCACTCCTGGCACTAGACAGCCAGTATCTAGGAACGTGCAGACTGTGTACAGCAAGCGGAAGGCTAGCAAACTTGGGTGACATGAGATGAGGAAATGGGTGGCATGGGAACAGAGACAGCTCTTGTGTCACCACTAGTTAAGAAGAGGAATTGTAAGTGAGTAGAAGAAACCCATACATAATTGTATTAAATCATGGCCACGAATCCTTTGAGGCTCTTCTCATGGAGAGATCAGGGTCTGTGTCTCCTCTCCTTGAATCTGGGCGGGCTGGTGACTGCTTCAGCCAAAAGAGTATGCTGGAAGTGATGCTGTGTCACTTCTGAGGCAAGGTCACAACAGATCGTGCAGCTTCTGCCATGTTACTCTTGAGCCCTGAGTCTCAAGGTAAAAAGTCTGGTTTCCCTAAGGCCACCGTATGGAAAGAAGGCATATACATGCTCCAGCTGATAGTCCCAGATAAGACCAGTGTTACAGCCACTTGCCTTTCTGTATAAGGTGTCAGACATGTGATTGAGGCCATGTGCCAACTGAGTTATCACCATCGATACCATGTGGCATAGATGAATGGCCCAGATGAGCTCAGCCTGAATTCATGATAGATAAAATCATGACATAGTAAAACTGCTGCTTTAAACTGTTGGGTTTCAGAATCATTTATGTAGCAATAGATAAGTGGAACCCCTAGGTATGGGATTCATAGTTCATTACCCATTTCTGCTCATCAACCTGGTGGAATAATTGCATGTGGAACTTTGGGGTGAGATGTAGACTCTCATGATGGGGACTCCATCATGAGATGCCTTGAGAGGTCTCAGACTATGCATGGCAGTTTTATTGAATGACATTGGTAAAACAGGAGAGCAGTCTGCCTGGAAAAGGAATGGATCGTGAAAGTGGAGACTCAAGCCCTGGGCTAGATCTCTGTGGTTTGGACTCTAGTTCTACTGATACACTGTCGGAACTTGGGCAAGTCTGCTTATTAATACTTGGTAATAATACTGTCTTTATCTATCACCTAGGGGAGGATATGTGGCCTTAATAAAAATACGAGCTAGTATGTGTGAAAGCAGAAAGTAGGAAGCACTGAAAACAGCATTACTTCATTGATCCAGAGAGCTTCATTTATACTGCTGCTTTGACTTGTCACATTGTATTCCCTACTCCTTGCACCTAGAGTAGGACAAAGCTTATAGTAGGTACTTAATAAATATTTGTTGAAATGGCTTAGAGTTACACTGTATAAGGGAGAAGATCAGTTAGAGACTAGTGGAGGATTTTTAGAATGTTTGTAGTATGAAAGATTGGAGAAGGCAATGGCAAACCACTCCAGTACTCTTGCCTGGACAATCCCATGGACGGAGGAGCCTGGTAGGCTGCAGTCCATGGAGTCGCTAAGAGTCAGACACGACTGGGCGGCTTCACTTTCACTTTTAACTTTCATGCATTGGAGAAGCAATGGCAACCCACTCCAGTGTTCTTGCCTGGAGAATCCCAGGGACTGGGGAGCCTGGTGGGCTGCCGTCTATGGGGTCGCACAGAGTCGGACGCGACTGAAGTGACTTAGCAGCAGCAGCAGTATAAAAGATGTTAGATGTAATCCGTTCCCATCCATCTTAATATTCTAATGCACTCGGTTGTTGTTTAATCACTAAGTCGTGTCCAACTCTTTGCGGCCCGGTGTACTTGTAGCCCACAGGGCTCCTCTACCCATGGGATTTTCCAGGCAAGAATACTGGAGTGGGTTGCTATTTCCTTCTCCAAGGGATCTTCCTGACCCAGAGATCAAACCTGGAAGTCCTAGAATACCATATATTTGAACCTGAGAGATATTACTAAAAAATCAGATGAAGCCTGTCATCCAGTGGTGGCAGTGGGTATGATACTTGCCAGTTCTGCCTTAAATATAATAAGAAGACATGGTAAGAGAGAAAGATAGGGAGAAGAGATAGAGATATGCATCATTTCACTGATTCATGAATACAGCACTGTCCAAAGTTTATGGCCTGGAAAATCAAGCTGCTAGAAACACTGAGCGTCCTCTACTGATAGAGCCTTCAACCCTCTGAAGAGCTAGAGAGGAGGTTCACAGGCCAGGGTTGCCTTGTGCAGTTAGGGAGTCACCGTGAGCCTCTCTGGGGCCAGACCCGACACTAGCTGCTCAGGAGAGTGCCCACCACTCAGTCGCATCCCTCCCGCGGGGAGTTTACAGTCCAGAGGGAGGGTGCGCCCTTCAAGGTGTCTGTGAAATTCATCTGTGAAAATGTTTCAGTTGCTGTCCTTTCCCTGCTTAATACTTTCTACCTTCTGTGGAGTTTGAGAAATCTGCTTATAAAATCAGAATGCTATTGGAAAGTTGATCAGAAGGGTAGAGCCCTTCCTTCCATTTTATTCTTCCTTTTTGTCACTCAGTTCCTCCTCTCTCAAGTAAGGATTAATAGTTTCTTTTACGGTATTTGGAGTAATTTTTAAAAATCCAGAATGCATTTATAATAGAACAATGCCTGCAGTGGCAGCCAGGTAAAAATATCCTCCCCACAGTCTCCCATTTCTTTTCAAAAGTGCTGAAGAGTTCTATTTGTCCACGGTGTTCTGAAATTTGTGCAGCCTCACAAGGATTAGGGATGTATAATATTTCTGTGGTTTGACTCAGTTTCTTACCTCTCTGCAGAAGTGGGTGGTGGATGAAAAGAATTAACTTGTATTGAAAAATTTAAAGAGTGTCTAAAGATTATCTCCAGATAGCTCTCTTCTGATGATCCCTGAAATTCCATCAGAAATTTATTTCCTGGAGCTGTTTGGTTTTTAGACTGCCTATTAAAATGCAAAATTTCTTTAAGCCAGAAGGAGGCAGTGGAGTGTAGTGGAAATGGGAATAAGTGTTAAGCCATACAGACCTAAGTTTAAATACTGAGTCTTCTACTTTTTTGCCTTGGACAAGTTATTTAACTTCCTGAGCTTCATTTCTTTTTTCCCTTCCCTTGGGCAGTTGTCATAAGGCATACAAATAATGTTTGCAAAATGGTAGATGGTCAGTGAAGTCAATGAATGGTGGTAAATATGCATGAACTCACATCAGCTTAAACTACCATAGGGTAGGTATTTAGGGAAGGAAGAGCAAACTACAAGAGTAAAGAAAGCCAAAAATGAAGGTGGACAGACCTTCAAAGGGCTTCCCTGTGGCTCAGCTGGTAAAGAATCCACCTGCAATGTGGGAGACCTAGGTTCAATCCCTGGGTTGGGAAGATCCCTTGGAGAAGGGAAAGGCTACCCACTGTTCTGGCCTAGAGAATTCCATGGACTGTGTAGTCCATGGGGTCGCAAAGAATCAGACATGACTGAGTGACTTTCATTTTACATCAGATCTTCAAAATATTGCTTGAGTCATAATTTGTCTAGAGCAGGGGGTCTGTGAACTTGAATGGGAAAAACTTAAGTATTTTTGCTAAATTCTAACTGAAATGTAACATTTCCTTTATTATGTATATATAAGCAACAAACCTCAATGATATCAGCAGTAGCCCTGAATTTGTCACCAAATCATAGATATTTAAATAACATAGTGGTTGCAGATATTTCAAACTACTTTAAACGTAAGATAAATATTATTTTTGCTGCTGACACTTGCTAATATATCAATACAAAAACACAAATACTACTATTCCACAAAATTGCTTTCAAAAATGTTTTTACAACATTATTTTAAGATGACTGTCTCCTTTTGCAATCTTACTCATTTCTTTCGTGTATTCTGCAAAGGGGTCCATACAATTCCACCTCCAAAAGAATTGAAATCAGGATCCTAAAGAGATATTTGCATTCCCAAGTTCATTGTAGCACTATTCACAGTAGCCAAGATGTAGAAGCAACCTAAGTGTCCGCTGATGGATGAATGGATAAAGAAAATGAGGCTTATTCACACAATGGAATATTATTCAGCCTTAAAAGATATATAAATGCTGCCATTTACAATCACATGGATATATCTGGAGGGCATTATGCTGAGTGAAACAAGCCAGACACAAAGGGATCTGTTATGTGCTGTTGCAGTTAAAGAAAAATTGGTACGTATAGCCATTCAGGGATGAACAAAGGGTTCCATAGGTATTACTGGGTGGTTAAAGGGGGCCACAGCAGAAAAAAATTTAAGGAATTTTTTGTAAAGCAAAACCAGCTGACTAGTATAGCTAATCAGAGTCCCTGAGCAGTTTATCTCTTTTGCTGATGATTTTTGCTAACAATAAGGGATTCTTACCAATCTGGCTTTCTATAAGCCAAGGAAAAGGAATGGGAGCTATTCTATACATCTCTATCTCCACTTCTCTCTCTCTCTCTCTATATATATATATATATTTTTTTTTCCTTCTCATTTTCACATCCAGGAGTGATCATTGTGGACAAATATAGAATTGTATCAATTAAATGCATTACAAAGAGAAAGTTGAAAAAAAAAGGTTGCTACTCTGTTTGACCTTGAATATCATATCTCTTTCTTATGAGTGGGAAGGAAATATTAAGTTAGTCCAGTAAGGGGACTGTGACAGACAAGTTTATTATTTTTATTGAAAAAATTGAGACGTTCAGTCTGTTCATTCCAGGCCCCTCATCTGTAAGATGGTCAGGACATACGGGGGGCGGGGGGTGCCTTGGGGAGTTTCTACCAGGTTCCCATAGCTTCTCCCTTGACCTTCCTGGGTTTTTCAGGTGAATTTCACTTGGGGGTCGCTGAAAGAGATAGTGAACACTAGTAACAAAGGCTTCTCTTAAATACTGTGATTGATAAAGCAGTGGAGCAAGGCTAGGAGACTGAGGTATTGGGCTGGGTGCAGAGAGAGGGAGAGAGAAAAGACCAGGAAATGTCACACGCAGTTTGACCTAGAAAGAACTCTAGACGAGTGGAATTCCACCCTAGATTGGTGGCTTCAGTCTGTTTTGCTCATGTATTCTGTAAAATAAACATGAACTTGGGCAAACTCCTGGAGATGGTGAGGGACAGACAGGGAGGCCTGGTGTGCTGCAGTCCATGGTGTCGCAGAGTCAGATATGACTGGGCAACTGAACAACAGCTCTGTACAATAATTTTGAAAGATCCTTTGTGAGTTGACATCTAAAATTTTTTTTATCATAAATTGAAATAGTTGCAAAGAATATTTTAGCTGATGTACTGAATATTATATCCATGATTAAAATGGTATTTTCATCAAAACTTTAGAGCTGCAGATTTAGCTTATTAAAGTTATGGAGAGTGTCCATCACATAAATTAATTGGCAAAGCTAGTCCTTATTGTCAAACCATTCTGCCAAATTGGATTTCTCTTCTGTCAGAAAAAAAATCTTATTTCATTTTTTCATTCAAATAAACGTTGAATGAAACACTTTGGAAACTTCTTGCTCTGAATTCTGACTATAAGAAATAAAGGAAGGAAAGAAAAGGGTGAGGGAAGGAAGAAGGAAGAGGCTTCATGAGTGTTTCACCTCCCTTCAGTATGTTTCTTTCTGAAATTCTCCTACTTTTCTCTCAAAGAACTCTCCCTCAGGAAGAAGTCCTGGAGGTTTTCTCACCTCAGGACAATGCACCTGAGTAGGACTGTGGTGGTGGGGGTGGTGTTCATTTGCTAAATTGTGTCCAACTCTGTGACCCCATGGACTGCAGCACACCAGGTTTCCCTGTCCTTCACTGTCTCCTGGAGTTTGCTCAAACTCATGTCCATTGAATGGTGATACCATCCAACCATCTCATCCTCTGTTGCCCTCTTCTCCTTCTGCCTTCAATCTTATCCAGCGTCGTGATCTTTTCCAGTGAACTGGCTCTTTGCATCAGGTGGCCAAAGTATTGGAACGTCACCTTCAGCATCAGTCCTTCTAGTGAATATTCAGAGTTGATTTCCTTTAGGATTGGCTAGTTTGGTCTCCTTGTTCTCCAAGGGATTCTCAAGAGCTTTATCCAACACCACAGTTTGAAAGCATCAGTTCTTCAGTGCTCAGCCTTCTTTATGGTCCAATTCTCACATCTGTACATAACTACTGGAAAAAAACCACAGCTTTGACTAGATGAACTTTTGTAGGCAAAGTGATGTCTCTGCATTTTAATATGCTGTCTAGCTTTATCATAGCTTTGCTTCCAAGGAGCGAGCGTCTTTTAATTTAATGTCTACCATCACTATCCACAGTGATTTTGGTGGGTGAAGAGTGTGCTTTTCTTTTGCAAATTAGGAAAAGGACTATTGGGAGGAAAAAAAAAGAGTCCTGAGACGTGATTTTAGCAGATTAACATAAGGAAAAAGAACATGCGGAAGTTGAAGACTTGGCAATTGATTTTCCAAAGCTCTCCCTTCCCTGGAAAGCCCTTAGAAAGTCTTCATGTATCAGGGCAAATGTCCTCAAACCCCAGTTTGAAGACCACTGAGCTACTTCAACTCATTTATTGCAGTTTGCTCCAACTCACCTTGATAGTGGTGGAGACCAGAACAATCAATCTATTGGCCTTGAACTCTGCACCACTGATTCCACCACTGCTCCAGAATGCCCAAAGGCCATTGGAATGGAGGTAGGTGGGCTGAAGCACTGTCAGGAATTAACCAAGTACCCCAGGAATTAACCAAGTTGAAATTATTATTTTTCTTTGTAAACACTACATGGCTAACCCACCTCTTTTTGTTTCACAAGACATAAATGTCCTGGCTCTGTTCTTCTGTTTTCTTTGTGAGAAACACTGCCTTTGTTCTTGCCGTCCTGCTGAGAAGGAGAGGAACACAACTTCTCATTTCTATGCAGTCCTTGCCACGGAGCAGCAGTGTGGAGCAAACGCCTCCTTTGCAACTCAGGAGTCGTTTATGTTTGGCATGCTCAGAGGGAGAAAAGCTGAACAAACAGATAGATCTCTTCCTTCAAGTCGTGTTTCCACACCCCACTGGAGTGGGAAGGGGGTGTCCCATCAGTACTATGCTTGGACCAATTGCATTTTTCCCCCACAGGCGCAAATTTGCATGGAAATTGCTGCTCTGTGTTGGCAGGACTCTTTCTAAACATTTCACCCAAAGAATTATACCCAACGTGGGAGTTTGCCCTCTGGGCTGTATCTCTGTTGGACCAGCAAAGCGAAATTCCTCAGTGAGAAAGGACTTGCCTCAAGCCTTCAGATTCAGGAATTAACAGCATAACACTCCAGCAGATTTTATCTATCTCCTGAGTTATTTGTGCAAACGTTGTACATACTGGGGTGGTAGGGAGTTGTAGGATAGGAGGTGGGTTAAGGATTTAATCTTGTCTTAGTGACTGCAGGATGTGTTAAAGTATTTCCCCCAATTCTCTGGTTTTGGTCGGCAAAAATTCTGACTTTGCTGCCCGTTGGAGGAGGAGCCAAGTGGGAGCCGTGTAGGAAAGAGAGTCAGGTGACACAGTGCCAAGACCGCGCGCCTCCACCTGGGGTACCTGGCCCCGCCCCGCGGGTCTCCCACCTGCTTCGGGGCTCCAGGTCTCTCCCTTCTTCTCCCACCTAGCCTTGCGGTTAGCAAGATGCCCGACATCCGTGTTGACCCCCAGTATGGATTGCAGTTTGCTCAGCTTTTCCGGGGGAAAAGTCTCTTGCACCTTGGAGGTGGAATGAAAAGCTTGGCCTGAGGTTTCAGCCACCATGAACAGGTAGGGACGCTTTCAGTTTTTTTTGTATTTGTTGGTGGATCTCCGTATAGAGGTTATTACCTACTCTCTCTAGACTCAAGATTGGCCCCGTTTTGCATACCTGTCTTGTGAAATGACCAGAAATTGGGTTCTAATCTAGGAAGTAAGGAGTGAAAATGCCTGTGTTAATGGAGTTGCTAAGAAAATTCCTTTAGAGAAATTCCAGCCGTGGTGGCCTTGGTTCCTCACAGGGGTTAGAGCCCCAGGACAAGGAGGGCTCCAGGCACCACTGCCAACTAACTCCAAAGAGAGGGGTCTGAGGTGTTAGCAGTTTTCTGTCTGTGGAGAGGAGGAGGGGCGTTTGGGAACTAGAGTGGTTTGAACAGGTGAAGCTGACAGTGCTCTTCACTCCAAGAACTTAAACAGAAAAGACAGCCTACGTATGAGGTGATATCAAATAGAAATAAAAAATAAATTCAAGTATAAACCTTTGAAATATTAATACATCTTACGTTCTCTCAGGGGACAGAGGAGTCTACTAGGTGGCTTTTAATGCAAGGTTTAAAAGTTTTGCTCATTTTTGATTTTCATAAATTGTTTTATTTGATGGGGGGTCATTCCATGATAATGGAATTCTGAAAAGTGTACACAGCATTAGAGAAGGGGGTGAGGGTTTGGAATGAAGGGATTAGGATGATGTGAGCAAAAGCAGAAAAAGAGAAGGTAGAGGAAAAGCCAAGGGGGAGGGTAGAGGCTGTGTGTGTGTGGGGGAGCTCAGTTTAAAAGAGCAATCTAGTGAAAGGAAAGAAGTAGCTAATCTTAGCCATCTGGCCTCAGGCACGGCTTGCAAACTAGCAGTCCCTAGGTCACACCTGTGTGTCCATTGGCAAGGGCACACATGGTTTAAAAATACATTAAAATGGTCAATACCATTTAAAAATTAAGATACTTCACATTAAAATGTAGGTTTAAGAATTCTCTTGGGAAACCAGAGGCACCTGCATCACTGACCACAATCATACATGGCACCGCCCAGGGCAGGCTGAGAGGTGGCTGGTTCCTTCTGCTTGGGCAGGAGGGCTACAGTTTGTATGTGCTGTCTTGATTGTCCCTCTCTTGGTCACCTCATTTATTTACATCATCTGCTCTGCCTCTGTGGCACTTAATTTGTGAACTTTGGACTCAGCGTGTCTTGGCATGGGGAAGGGGGCTGCCCACTGCCTGTCTTCCTGAGGGAATTGCTGACTTCCTTGGTCACAGTCATCACTGTACAGGACATTGGCCTTGGGTGCTTCTTGTATTCATGACCACCTGCTCTCTTCCATGCATTGTTCTGTTCCATAGAGTCTCCAGAGGTGGAAGCTTAAGTGAGGTGGGCCACAGACATGGGTTTTGCGGCCATGCAGTATAGAAGCTCTGGAGGCAGCAGCTAAGGTACTTGGTTGCCCGAATCAGCAGTCATTATTTTAACTTCTCGAGTACCTTCTTCTCAACACCCCCGCCACCTTCTTTACATCTTTTTCATACTCAGATCTCCTTTTTATTTTTTACCAATTAGTGTAATTTAGGAAAAGCTAATAAGATGCTAATGGATACAAAGAAATAAGCAAATGGTGTGTTACATAACAGTAAATAATAGTAATGGAATGACGATTGATAATGTGGATAGTGTGTTCCAGATTGTTCAGAGCGGAAAGGCCCTCATGGGGCAGGAAGGGTGTTCTATTGGGCAGTAAAGGGACTGAGTTGTAGACATTTAGGAAAAGTCTTTCAGGACAGAGGTCCTCCTACAATTGAGTTGGTCAAGGCCAGCTGCTAATGTCTGTGGTCTTAGAAGGTAAAAGATACACATCAGAGCAAGATGTCAGGAAAGCCAGGGAAATGTATCCTGACGTCTGGGGTGGGCCTGTATGGATGGTGATCATAAGCTCTGACTGAATGTGCTGAAGATCAGAAACTGGAAACGAAGCTTTAGGGAAAGGAGTTTGCCAGCCTTAAACACAAATACTGAATTAATAATTTCTATAATAATTAAGTGTATTAATAAAGCTGTGAGAAAGAGTAACTGACCTATACCTTAAGCAGTTCCAGAAGTAATATGAGTATAAACATCTAAATTATATAGTATGCCAGGAAAATAATCCATCTAAGAAATGCTTCAAAGGATATACAGATGTGAGGGAGGTGAAAACTCAGATCCACATATCTTGTTTATTCTCATATTCATGGTACTATGAAGTCCATGTTTTGGCCTTGTTGTTATTTTAGATGAACATATTTCTAAACCTGTACATAATGAGGTGATTTAGCCCCCACTTCCAGCAGGGGCTCATAATGGCTTAGCAGGCATTGTGGGCACTCAGATTAGCCTGTCCAGAATACCTGAATTCAAATCCTGTGTTTGCAACCCTAGCTGTTAATCCTGTGGATATTACCTAAACATACTAAGCTAATTTCTAAAATGAAGGTAACAGTACATAATACATTGGGTGGCTGTATTAAGGGATAAATATATCCTTTACATACATATATAGGGATTAAAGTATAAATATGTAAACCACATGGTTTACTGTATGAGACCTAATTAGTCTCAATAAATGGTGGCTTTTTATTATGAGGTGATGATTTGTGCTGCTCTTCCTGAAAGTCCTTTTGAAAGTCTCAGATTCTCTGGGTCAAACTAATTATGAGCCTATCAAGCTGTGTAGCATCTGGATGAGATGAGACTCTGGGCAAAATACACAGAGATGTTGATGGCTATGCCATTTTATTCTCTCTCAACATCTTTGTAAAGCATCCATAAAATCTGTGTTTACTGAAGAATCCCAGTGGGTAGAATTAGTGATGGGAAAGGACGAAACGGATAGTTAGCACCAGGTCTGAAATATCAAACAAAAAAGAAAAGAAAGACTCTTTACAGCCTCTGAGCATGCTTGGTGGAGAAGGAAGGCAGGAGAGAGTGGAGGTGCCTGGACTTCATGCTGGTCCCTGCTGATTGTGCTAGGAGAGCCATTGGCTTCAGTACCTTACTGTGGTTTGACCTTGCACTACAGCCCAGAAGCTCAATGAACCTAATTAAGTCAGCAAGCAAACACTGCAACATGGGGAGCTGTAAGGGAACCCTGTGGATTGGGAGCTTTAAAAGAAACTTTAAGACTGGGGAAAGGAGGCTCCGAGGAAGCCGCCCAGTGGCCTGGGAAGTAGCAGTGGCCTTGGTCTTGGTCAGCAGTGGCTATTTGCATGAGCAGTGACAGGGAAGGGCATAGAGTGGAAACACAGTCCAGGCAGGAGACATCTGCTGGGGTCAGCGACCCCGCCGTATGAGGGCAGCTCTAGCCCAGATCAAGGGGTTTGTGGTATCTGTGGGTGAAGGAGGCTTCCTGGGCTCCTTGACTTTGAATAGAACTTCCTTCTAATGGTAGTTGATTTTCTTCTAATAAAGCTTTTTGAGTGTGTGTGTGTGTGTGTGTGTGTGTGTGTGATTCATGTGGTCAGTGTCCTTGCAGGAGAGGGAGTGGGTACAGACTTACTGGGCTGTCTAAATTTCCTCAGGTTTCTAAGTGGGGCTGGCTGTGTTAATGCTGATCTGACCTGCTAGAAGGTATCCTGAGAACCATGTATAGGCGTTAGAGTTGACACGGTTTTGAGATTTGTGGGGTGCCTAAAGCTGTACCAGCGTGTCATCCCTGTCTTATTTCCATGCCTCCATCTCCCCGCTCCTATAGCTAAATGCATATAACCCCCACCTGGGTGTTCAGACCAGCACCAATACCTGGGTCAAGCTCAAAAGAGAGACAGAGAAAGAATATTAGGTAAATTGTTAGGACCCTCCCTTCTACCTCCTCTCCTCTGTGTGGGCTTAGAAGCCAGTTGAGCTCTGTGGATTCTGACCTGGGGGTTCCAAGTGTGACCTCTGTCCCGGGACCCTCGCTGTACTCCACATCCTTAGTTTGCCCCAGCTCATTCAGTCTGCACACTTGTCCACCCAGCTCTTGCTCTGAGAGACTGTTTGTATGTCCTGTGTCAGCTGGGCTCCCTGCTGCCTCTCCACTGCATCTGGCCAGTGAAGAGCAGAGCAAGACTGCAGTATTTATTCCTGGGGCCCCTCCCGGCCAGGACCTGTGTTGGCACTGACTGTTTGCTGGCTCTCTCCCCTAGCCCCAGCTGATCACTCTCTAGATCAAAGCCCCTGAGAGAGAATGCCCACAGGCTCCTTCCCCTTGCTTCTTCAGCCACAGGGGTGGTAACTCTTCCAGTTCCTTTATTCCAGTTCCAGAGCACATAGAGTCCTTTGCTGGTTTTCTTTAACCCTGCCCCTTCATTATAAACCATCCTTTCCTGAAACTCTGTCTTTCTCTTTTGTGTGGGCAGTTAATTGTTCTCTTCCAGGATCACGAGTGATCCGTCACTCAAGCCCTCTATGCCTGTGTGGCTCCCCTAGACCCAAGCTTATCTCCCTTGCTCATCTCAGTCACTCCAAGGACAGGGTTTCTACCCTCAGTATCAGGAGCTTCCTGACTGCTCCTCCCTAAACCAAAGCCTGCTTGACTGACACCTGTCTGGTCCCACCCCTCTGAATGCTGGCCTCCTCTGCTGAGCTATGCAGACAACTCTCCTAGAGCCAAGACCACAGCCTCTGAGCCTTAAATACTTAATTGCCTCCTGCTTCTCTAGTTGCTCTTTGCCCCTCAGATCTTCTCAGATACCCTCATAGCTCCAGTGCCCTCACCATGAGGGCTGAAACCACTGCACTCCTTCCCCTGCTGCGGAGTTCTCCCAACCAGCTTCTCCTCGTACGGCTTCTCCATCCTACCTTGTCTCGGTGAGCCTGTGTTGTCCCTGGCACATCCTCTCCCTGTATCAGCCAGCGCTGTAGTGGAGAGCTGTCTATCAAAGGCTTTCAGTTAAGTAACTCAGATGGAGTAAAAGCTTTGATGCTGCAAAAACTAACCTCTGATATTTCCCTTAAATTTGAAATGAAGATTTATGAAGTGGAGCTGAAGAGTTAAACTGTTGTTCTCAAAAATCTGAAGCATTTGCCAGGGAACACAAACATATCATGTTTTACTTACCCTGATTTGGTATTATGCTATATGTTTCCAAAATATTTTCCTAAAATTGGTAGAACTGAATGAAAATGTGTAGTAAATATAAATGTGTCAATATATATACATGGGAGTCTGTTTTAGTAGACTCTGTATAAAATACATATTTTATCCATGTTATTGTATATTTAGTCACTGAAAACCAGCAGGGCAGAAGGTACTGTACCCTCTTAGCTGGCCCACACACTGTCCATGCAGTCCGCAAACAGCTCTCCATCTCTCTACTTTAAGTGGAGTGTATTCTGCAATGCACATGTTTATTTTCTGCCATTTGATCCAAAGAATATGTCTAATTCCATAAAGTTACGTAAAGCCACTAAGAGAGTTCTGGACTTGCTGCAAAGACACACAAGAAAAATAACACTCCGGATGTTTGTGATGGGAGAACATTCCGAGGAAGTGGCTGGGGAAAAAAGTCAAGTTGGGATGGTTGGGAGACCTTTGCCATCTTGAGGAACCTAAAAAACTTCCTTGAGAGGATCCTTGGAAAATGGTAGGCATGGTTTCTGGAAGAAACAAGGCAGGAGGTCTATGATGACTTAAAAGAGTTGAAGAGAACCGAGGAGGGTCTGTCTGTGGATGATGACTTTGGTACTAAGGTGGGATGTTAGTTATCATTCTGCAAAGAGACTGCTCAAAGCACTGAGTTCAGCCAGCATGCCCATTTCCAGCACTGTACTGACCTGTAGCTAAAGGGTTCCAGGAGTTCTTTCTTTTCTGCTCTCTGTAACAGTTACTCTGAGAATGTTCTGATGAACGAAACAAAGGGAAGAAATAGAATTTCCACCTAGAGCTAGCTACGGCTATGCAAAAGAGCCAAATAATGCTAGCTATAGCTTTGCAAAGGAGGCCAAAATAAGCAGCATTCATCAAATTCAGGACTCTCCCTAGTATTAAATCAATCCCATCAAAGCAATTTTATTGCTGATGGATAAATGGGTGGAAGTAGACATATGGCTTTAAAAGGGCTTGCCACTTGGAGTAGGAAATATGCCATGACGCCCACAGCTTGGCGCCATTCTTTCAGAGCCCAGCAGCATTTACTGAGTAGCTTCCAGTTTTGTTGCTCCTGGGCTTACTTTGTTGAGCTACACTATTTTAAGAATGTTCTATTTTCCAAGAACTTAAGATCAAACTCAAAACCTTTCCATGATTCTGGTGGGCTGTAGAGAGCCATGGTCATTCCCTCAAAATCTTCAACGTGTAGGCCAGTGCATCCCTTTGCTTAGTCTTCTGGTGACTGTAGTAAAAAGAATAGTAGCTGGTCTAACTTTGTTAGAATAAATTATCGTGTTGTTTCGCTAACTAGCAATTTGATTCTTTAAACATGAGTGACATATTGGAGTCTCTCATCTCACTTATTACTACTGAAATTTAAATGGGATTAAATTATTAATTAAATTAACTTATTATTACTGAAATAAAAAAAATAGGCTCCTTTTTACACATAAAGACTAGCAAGGGATATGTTGTGTTTATTTCCTGGAAGTGATGATAACCTTACATTGATCTACTTATTTTCTTTCATCCAGTCATCATGCTTGTGTAATTAGTGGCAGGGGTTTGTGAATTTGCCTGGGTCACATGAGAAGTGGCCTTTTTAGCCCAATGATTTGAGACCAGTGTCTCACCTAAGTCCGGCAGCTACAATGAGCCATGTTCTGGTCACCTGATCTCCTGTGTCTCTAGGAGTATTTGTATTTTCTAGGGATTGGCAAACTGGGTAGAGGTGAGCAACAGGAAACCAACTCTCACTCATCCTTGTGGAATGACTTTTTCTTTAGTCCACTGCAAATTTATTAGCTTCAAAATGACATTCAATGTACATTTTCAAGAAATTTTATTGTGGGACAGTTGGGGTGAATGAGCAGAGTTATCCTGTATGTTCCTTCTTAACACAGCCTCCTTTCTTAGAAAGGAGCCCGCAATGATGAACCAGATAAAATCAGTGTGTTAACATTGGGCAATCCAATTTGACCAAATGCAGGATGCTGAACACATGTCTGGCAGAAGGAAAAATGACTGACTCATAAATCAGCAAGGATATTGTAAACATTTCATGTGCTACAAACTACTGTCTTCCTGGAAACTCTGCCATATTTATTGTCATTCTGCCTCTGTCCCTATCTCTGCCTCTCTTACACACACACACACATTAAGTTTTGAATAATTACTGGTGCTTTTTTATTTTATATTTTATTATTATGGGAGCCTAACCCTTTTATTGACTGTGATAACTGCATTAATTCTAGCCATTCCAAATTTGAGCTACTTTATATGAATATTAGAACGTTAATTATTTTTGAATTAGAACAATAAAAGGCAACAATCTTTATACTGGGTGGAATTATGATAGAAAACTAATTGTCTCATTAACCTTACCTACAGAACCATTAGCATGGTCAAAAAATCCAGGACAGTATCACATTTTAGTACACAACAGTTTTTTAAAGCAATTTACAGCTAACTAGGAATAATTTTCATTTACACAAATTTTTTTTTTTAATTTATTTTTTTTTATTATTGTTTTTGCCATACATTGTCATGATATCACCATGGGTTTACATATGCTTCCCCTCCGGGTCCCCCCTCCCTCCTCCCTCCTCCCTCCCCCCCGGGAAATCTCGCTGCACCAGTCCGGAGCATCAATCCTGGGCTGGCGATTGATTAGACACATGACAATTAACATGCTTCAATGCCCTTCTCCCATCTCATTCCACCCTTACCCTCATCCACAAAGTCCACAAGTCTATTCTATACATCTGCGTTCCTTTTGTTGTCTCCCATGTTGGGTTCTCATTACTGTCTTTCTAAATTCCATATATATGTGTTAATATACTGTATTGTTGTTTTTGCTTCTGGCTTACTTCACTCTGGATAATGGGCTCCAGTTTCGTCCATCTGAGTAGAATTGCTTCAAATGAATTTTTTTTAATGCTGAGTAATATTCCATTGTGTATATGTACCACAGCTTTCTTATCCATTCGTCAGTTGATGGGCATCTAGGTTGCTTCCATGTCCTGGCTATTGTAAACAATGCAGCGATGAACATTGGGGTGCACGTGGTTCTTTCAATTCTGGTTTCCTCGGTGTATATGCCCAGCTTTTTAACACACTGTCTAGGTTTGTCACAGCTTTCCTGACAAGACTCAATCATCTTCAAATTTCATGGCTGCAGTCACCATCCACAGTGATTTTGGAGCCCAAGAAAAGGAAATCTGTCACTACTTCCACTTTTTCTCCTATTTGCCATGAAGTGATGGGGCCCGATGCCATGATCTTAGTTTTTTTAAGCCAGCTTTTTCACTCTCCTTCAGCCCCATCAAGAGGTTCTTTAGCCCTTCTTCACTTTCTGCCATTAGAGTGGTATTTGATTCTTTTTTGAAGTAGCACACCCTTGAATAGAGTTTACACTTGTATAAGAGTATAAAATTATGAATTATGAAAGTTGATGAAACAAGCTTTTTTGGAATACAGTATGACTCAGCCCACGAAACTTACTTAATAATCATAAACAAAACAATAGATTCTCTACCCACCCATCCTCAAAGCATAATTTCCAAGATGCTATTGCTTTTCACCTATCACAAGTTTAGGGTCAAAACAACTTTCTTATTATTGCTAAAGTCCTGGATCTGTGATATTATATAATTCTGCCCCAATGGTAGTCTGTGTCAGAGAGTCAGAATAAGCCACAAGGTCACTGAGAAGGTCCAGAATGTCCTTAATACTAACACTGACATAATTCCCCTCAGTGTTCATGAAGAATAGAACCATCCATAGCCAGATATTATGCAAAGTTGGGGGCTTCTTGCTTCTGTTTGCCTCTTCAGGTCCCACTCTCCATATTTCTCACTATTCTGGGTAACCTGTGTGAACTGAATCAGTGGGCTCTCTTGCTCTCAGGCATCCAGGTGTGTCCAGCCATTGGGAGTATCAGCATGGGGAAGGGAGAGGATGAGATAAAGATATTCATTTTATTGACTGCCTCCAAGCATAGTGGCTTTGGGCTGGCTGCATGCTTTACCAGAAGGCCTTAGTGCTTGTCAAGTGACCCTGTACTTATAAGACATATTCTGTCTCTCTCTGGGTTCCAGTAACAACTTATTCCCCTGCTCCATCAGACCTAGAGGTATAATAGCTCTGTGCTGGGATTAACCCAGCAGTTTATACATTATGCTTAGTTGATTTTCTCAAATCCTACCCATACATTTGTAAATAGTCCATTTATTCATTTCTCCTCAATCGTCCATCTTGAACATACCATCTATTTCCTGCCAAAGCCCTTATGTCACAATTTACCTCTTTGATCAACCTAAAAAATCTATAGGATATGCCTTTTGGTAACACTGGAGTCCATGGTCAGTAGCTCAGGTTCCAGTTAAGGATACAAGTAGGTCACACTAGGGAAGAGTCAAAGCCAACATCCAGCAAAGAGATTGCAAGATACATACAAGGTGAAGCTGAAGACATGTCTAAACCAGGATAAAATGAACAAAGAACTATTAGAACAAGTGCCAACTGGTATTTCAGTCTGGGCAGGACTTGGCAGGTGATCAGCTTACAGCCAAATGAGAGACGTTAAAGGAGTGAGTGCATGGGTGTGTACATGGACAGATTTATTACTCAACCATGGGGGCTTCCCAGGGGGCTCTAGTGATAAAGAACCTGCCTGCCAATGCAGGAGACATCAGAGACTTGGGTTCAATCCCTGGGCCAGGATGATCCCCTGGAGGAGGGCATGGCAACCCACTCCAGTTTTCTTGCCTGGAGAATCCCATGGATAGTAGAGCCTGGTGGCTACGGTCCATGGGATTGCACAGAGTAGAATATGACTGAAGTGACTCAGCATGCCCTGCATAGGGAGAATTTGAGATAAGAGACAAGAAACACTAGCAGAAGTAGAACAGTAGGTGAAAAAAAAAAAAAAAAAAAAAAACCTCTTCTAATATCTCAGGAAGAGGTATACATGGCAGGGCCTCAGCCTCAGAAGAGCCAAATTGTCAGGCTCAACAGAAGACCAGACGCAAAAACCAACCAAAGCAGATCAAGGAGAATATGTCCTTCAACTCCTTAAAGCCATCAGCCTGGAGTCACGAACTGAACTGAAATCTCAGAGGGACTGAGCTGGAAAAAATAAAGAGAGTGGAGGATGGGGGTTAAGTAAATCCAGTTGCCAAAATGATAGGGATTGTTGAGTTGGATAAAATGAAGGCTATTAAAATATCACCTGCTTAATCCTACCTCCAGAATATCATTTGGGGAAAAATGACCAGAAGGTGGAGTTTAAAAAAAAGTTAATTTTCTATATGCCTAGCATTTCCTGAGAACTTACTATGTGCTAGAAACTGGGCTTTATATACATATTCTCATTATGTCCACACAACAACCCTACAAGTTACATAATACCATTATCTCATTTTATGTAAGGAAACTGAGGCTTAAGGGAGGACCAGTCACTTCCCCAGGTCAGATGGGAAGTCAGTGGTGAAACCAGGATTTAAACCCATTCTGCAGCTATACTCCCAGCTACTAAGCCACAGTCTGAAGGAACGTGAGAGTCAATTAAGGCTGTGCATATCAGTCATCAGTGGTGTGTATCCAAGTGGGTGGTGTGAGTATTTCTCTAAACAAGTTGCCGCATAGTTATAAGCCCCAGGGGAGTTATGTTCTGTAGCAGAACATTCTCATATGTTATTGTTAGGACAATTCATTGTCTATCTGTAATGCTATCTTTCTAGAGGAGAAGTCGGTCTGCCTTCTCACCAGTGTGATCAGTACTTGGCCTACTGCAATATAACATCCAAAAGTCCCACTAATTCCCCCTTACAATACAGTTGCCCCAAGGCACTCCCAGTCAAGATTAAGAGTAGAGGAGAAGGTAGGGAAAAAATGACATTTGTAATGGCACATTAGATTTTCAAAAGCTTTCAAACTGTTTTTTTAAGCATCAGAATCCTTTTGTAAATGCAATCTTACTCAGACCCTCAATATATAAAGTTCATAAAATCAGAACTTCCCTAAGTTTTGGGAACAGGAGCAAAGTATTGCCAGCTCAACTTTCCCCAGTTACTCTGAAGTTCTAAGTTAAAAACACTCACCTCTTAGCAATTTCTTACAAAGCTCAATATAATCTTACTGTATGATCCAGCAGTCACACTCCTGGATATTTGCCTGAGAGAGTTGAAAACATATGTTTACATAAAAACCTACATGCAAATATTAATAGTAGATTTATTCACAATTTTCAACAACTGGAAGCAATCAAGATGTCCTTAAGTAGGTGAATATGTAAATAAACAGTGATACCCCCATACAAGGGAATATTATTTAGTGATTAAAAAAAAGAAATGGGCTATTAAGTCAAGAAAAGATATGGATAAACCTTAAATACATATTAGTAATTGGGAAGCTAGTCTGAAAAGGCTACATACTATATGATTCCAATTATATGATATTCTGGAAAAGGCAAAACTGTGGAGACAGTAAAAAGAAAAAAATCAGTGATTACTGGGGGGTTGGAGGGCAAGGGGGCAGGATGAATAGGTGGAAAACAGATCTCAGGGGGGTAAAGCTATTCTGTATGATACTGAAATGGTGGATATATGACACCATGCATTTGGCAAAATCTATAGAACTGTACAACATAGACAATGAACTATAGGCTTTAGCTCAAAGATAATATATTATATAATATATAATATAATTGGTTAATCAGTTGTAGGAAATGTACCACACCAATACAAGATGTCACTAATAGTGGAACATGAGGGGGAGGGGAAAGAAAGTCTATGGAAAATCTGTACTTTTTCCTCAATTTTTCTATAAACATAAAATTGCCCTTAAAAAGTCTATCAATTAAAAAAACAAACAAATACTGATCTCAACAAATACTGAGTCCTGAATAAGCTTAATAAATACTTGCTGAATGAAGTCACTGATTCATCATTAAACTCGTTTCACTTTGTCATTTTGACACCGGGCATCTCTATGAGAACAGCTTAGTGCATTCTATCCATGGGCATGCCAGCATGCTCAGCGAGATATCAAGCATGAGGTAGGCAGAACAAGGGCCCCTCAAAGATGTCCACTCCCTGAATCCTTAGATCTATGAATATGTCATCTTACACAGCAAAAGGGACTTTGCAGATGTGATTAAGGTTAAAGGGCCTTGAGATAAATCCTAGATTATTCAAGTAGGACCAATCTAACCACAAATGCTCTGAAGCACTGACCTTGCCTTAGTCAGTGAGAGAAAGGTGTGAGTACAGAAGATAAGCTGAGAGATACAACATTGCTGGCTTTGAAAATGAAGGAGAGGAGCCACAAGCCAAGAAATGTGTGCAGTCTCTAGGAGCTGGAAAAGGTAAGGAAACAGATTATTCCCCAGAGCCTCCAGAAAGAAGCACAGCTTTGTGCCACCTTAACTTTAGCCCACTGAGACCCATGTCAGATTTCTGATTTACAGAACCGTAAGATAATAAATCTGTGTTGCTTTACACCACTAAATTTGTGGCAATTTGTTGCAGCAGCAATAGGAAATTAATATGATACATACATGAATTAGAAACAAATCTTAAACTACTGCCTCACCTCTCCAGCCTAACACAGATCCTTCCCCAGGGGAACATCTGGGTTCCCCACCCCTTAGTCAAATATCATCCATCTAGTCATGACCTTAAGCAGGATATTATGGGGAGACATAACATACCATCACAGTTCATCATAATACAATTTTCAGAATAATGCTTAAACTAGTTCACTTTAAAAGAAAAAAAAAAAACTTCCATCTCAACTGACTCTTTTATTGGTGAAGGGAAAACTGGTTTGATGTACTGCAAAGAGTTTGTGCTTTGGAGCCAAAAAGACTCTGTTTGAATCTCAACTCTGACATCGGTCTTTGGTTATAAACATAGTACTTGACCTGAGCTTCTGTGTCTCACTGTGAAGTAATAAAACATAATATATACAAGATTACAAAATATAGGATATATAGACACACAAAATAATTCTCCTAGTGTACATAATACTTTCAAGAAAAGAAACATTGGAAGAAGTTTAAGCTGTTCCTCTTTTGTTTTCAGGGATGTTCACTGAACACATTATATACAAGTACCTCCAAGTAAATCACATGTGCCAGAGATTGCAATGGGAGAAGCGGGAAAGTGAAGGGAAGCATGTAGATGGATGAGCCAGTTTATAATCTATCAACCCATGTAGTTTCCTATTTAACTTTAGCCCACTGAGACCCATGTCAGATTTCTGATTTACAGAACCGTAAGATAATAAATCTGTGTTGCTTTACACCACCTACATCACTGTAGGTGTAGGCTCCTACACTGTAAACTCAAGAGCCTGCCTATCCCTGATGTTTCTAAAAATGCCTCAGCTCCTGCATCTTCAAGATGTTTTCTGTTTAAAATTCACTGATAAGCAAAGCAAAGTGCTGCACAGCAGAACTGGATCAATACCCTGTGTGTCTCTCTAGAAGACATAATAGGTTATCCTCCATTGTTCAGAGTAATGATCGCATTTAACCCTTCAGTCTTATCCTGGACCCCACCAAAACTCCCCTGGGTAATTCACCTGCAAATGATGCTACCCAATCGAGTGGGAGATGACTCTAACAAGAAATGCTGAGCTTTCTCTTTTCTAAAAGATTTGCAAAGCGTGCTTCCATCTTTTCCTTTCCTAGAAAGTGTACAAACTGTTCTAAAAATATAACATCAGGAAGGCTCCCCTGAACATGAAAAACATAATGCATCCTTTTAAAAATAGCACCAACTTGGATTCATGTCAATGTATGGCAAAATCGACACAATATTGTAAAGAAAAAAAGTCTTTCTTGAATTTGTTACAATAAAAAAATTTTTTGAAAAATAGCACCAACAGGGGAATTCCCTGGCAGTCCAGTGCTTAGGACTCGGTGCTTTCACAGCCGCGGCTTAAGTCTCTGGTCTGAGGGAACAAAGATCTCATAAGCCACTCAGTGCAGCCAAGAAAAAATAAAGTAAAAGTAGCAGCAGAACACTGCCTGTCCAGTGGAGGGTCTATGAGACATCAGCGGGGTAAGGCATGCACTTGGGCTTAGCACAGAGCGCTGAAAATAAGATGCAGTCATTACTCAACCAAACAGGTATATGACAGCTTATGAGATTTTATTTTAGTATAGAAATATGCACTTGGTTTGAAAACACAAACTCTGTGTAGGTGTATGTCCTGTATTTTTGAGCTGTGAGATGAAACAGTAAAATGATGAAATCAAGTTTTAACAAATATGGCAGGACTTCAACATTCTCAACCAAGGTATCTCTCTCAAAGCAGAATCCTTGAAAGCTATAAAACTCCCACGATACTGCTATTATCAAAATATTTTTGTAGCTCCTTTTAAGGAACTGTATTCTGAACTCAGGTATATCCTTCTGATACATTATTGGTCTCGATCTTGGTAGCTTGAGTGATGGATTTTACTGTTGCAAAGAGTCCAAGTCATTTGAAGCCTGGTTTAATTAGCAATGTAGTTTATTGATGGATGTTAAGCATGATGGATCAAAAATGAAGTTTGACGATAAGATCAGAAACTAGCCAATAAGACAGCTCTAAAATGGGAGATTTAAAAATTGACAGCAATGACATCACTGACCTAGGAATATAGGATTTCAAAGTGACTGTTTTGAAAGAAGAAACCCTCACTTGATGTATGCTACAGCATCTGTTTGAGAGAGAGAAAGTCTCATCACTTTTGAGAAGTGATTTTTAAATGCTTGGCCTCAGGACCCCTCTGCACTTTTAAAAATTATGTAAGACTTCAAAGAACTTTTGTTTATATGAGTTATGACTACTGAAATTTACCATACTAGAAATAAAACTGAGTAATGTGTAAAACATTTGCTGGCTCATTTTAAAATAATAATAATAAACCCACTACATATTTATATAATTTACATATATTTATGTAAAATTGCTACATTTTACAGAATAAAACAAAATTTACCAGGAATAACAGCATTGTTTTACATCTTTGCAAATCCGGTTAATGTCTGGCTTAAGAGAAAATTGCCAGATTCTCATACCTGCTCCTGTTGTGTGTGTTCTGGAAAACACTGTACACTATGGAATAATGAGAGTCAGAAAGATAGGCAATATTTTAATGCTATAAGAATTAATAGCCTGATTTTACAGAATCCCTGAAAGAATCTCAAGACCCACAGAGTTCCTCAGACCACACTGGGAAAACCACTGCTTTGAAGTCACATCTGGAGTTTGACAATGGACTCAACTGTGGGTGTGTGAAGGTCAGTGTATGTGCAGAGGTCTGTGTGAGCAAGTGTGGTGCGTGTCTGCGTGTGTGTGTGTGTGCACTCGGGTGAAAAATGCAGAATGGGAATTCAAAAGCTCCTTCATGCTGCTCCAAGGAAAGTAGATTTTTAAGTCTTCATGTTTCTAACTTCACTCGGTACTCTAACAGAGTGCTGTGTTAATTTGCCCCAGCAGTTCAGCTAAAACACCACTGTCTGCTGTACTATTTAGCCACACTGTTTTTCCCTGAGTGTCCTTACTTGCCAATTAAGTAGGCGTTTCAGTCTTTGGTAAGCAAAATGAGTCAGAGGAGCAACCTGGACCATCAACCATAGGCCTGTTGCTTAAAGAAACCACATTGTACGTTCTAGACACAAGGATTGCTCTCCTCCCAAAGTGACCCCTGATATTACTCAGTTAACAGAACAACCATGGAAGACCCGAGCCATGATGAAAAGCATGAGGGACGGGAGAAGGAGAAGGCACCAGATTCAGCTTCCAGAACTCCAAAAGCTGCAGGCACAAGCTCTCGGATAGCCAGGAAGGCATTTGCTGACGTCTGAAGGAGAAGGTTTTGAAAACGAACATGTCTTGGACTGAACAGTTGAGGAGAATATTAGAGTTTACAAAAGACTTCATGTTGGCACATATAAACTGAGCTCTCAATATGTTCCAGGGTATTCACTGTCTCAGTAAAAAGGTCACTCAAATGTTCTGGCCCTTGGACTATATCTAACTAGCTACATGTCCCAGGACAATTCACCTAACTTCTCTAAGCCCAAGTTTTCGAATAGTAAAACCAGAGATGTTGAAAGAAATGAACTGACCTTTTTGTTCTAAAATTCTATAATCCTAGAGCCTAGGGGCAACCTACAAATACAGAGCTAAAGAAAAGACTCTGAGCTGTGTGAGGAAGGAAGACAGTAGGCACATTTCTCTTATAACCTGCGTAAGGTTCGGGACTCTTTCAAACACTATGGGTGCCCACCAGTGGGACAGAGGTGATGACAGACGACACAGATGCCCTCTAGAAATGCTGCCAGAGCCCCGGAGCTGGGGCCGTGAGCATTACCCACCTCTACCAAGTGTAGCTGCTTTCCAGGGACTCTGCCCTTTCCTGCTCAAGACCGCATTATTCACAGCACTCCAGACGACACACACGAAGCCCAGTGATGCTGAGCATAAGGCCTGGCTCAAGGTATGCTCTCCTGTGCAGAGAAACAGGATGTGTCACAGAGACACAAACACCTGGCTATGACCAGGATTCTCAACGGCATGATCCTTACCCTTGGAACCTCTGATCGTAGCTAATGTTAAGCCTTCAGCTAAACATGAAAATGGTAGTAGCCTAGATCACATTCCCCCGAATGACACTTTCCCCACCTTGCTGTCAGCTCTGCCATATGTGCACATGAAATATCAAATTGCTTACAGCTCATATTGAATAATGAATATGCCCGCCTCAGCCTATCACCAAGCCTTCAGTAGTCTGCCTGGGGAACTGGGAGAGATGTTAGAGGTTTGCAGGCCAAGCACAAAATTGAAGACAAGCTTGAATTAATAATTTGCTTATTTCTATACATGTGCTTCAAAATAAAGTGCAAATTGAATAAGGTAATAACAGAGCTTGAGAGGGGGGAGAAAAAGGCTTCCTTTTGCAAACTGCTGACACTTCAATTTCATTATCTCTCACCACCCTGAATGTGATTTGCAAATATGCTGTCTCTATGTCATCACGTGGGAATGTCTTAAGGAAGAGCCCAAAATGAATGGAAAACAATTCCATGGAGCTGCAGGAAAAAAAAAACAAAAAGGAAATTAAACATCTCATTTTAAGCAGATTCTTTTAGAGCCTTGTTTCTTAAAATTGGGCTCTGTGGGCTTCTGCATCTGAATCACCTGAGCCTTCCTTGGAAATTCCAGATAAGTTTCATAAAATTGTCCATTCCAGGTTACTTCAGCCTTTTCCTACACTGACACAAAAAATCCCTGTTCTGTTCTTGCCTATCACAGCTGCATACATACCCCAGGAGCCATGTTTTTTTTGATCTGTCATTTTCAAGTACATTTGCCCCATATGTTGGTGCCTTAAAACGTAGACACATTCTCCTTTGTGTTTTTAATCACTGTCTCCCTGAAACTATAATCAGGCACTTGTAGAAGAATAAAAGCATATTTGGGTCCAGTCCCAACATCTTGCCCTACTTAATTCATCCTTTTCTGAGTCTGAGGCCATTAGGGAGGAAATAGGTAAAAAGAGGTAAGGAGATAGTTACACACACATACACACACATCCAGAAACAAATTTAGATTCAAAACAGTGGAAAAACCATATCAACAAACCTCACAGAAAGAACAAGCTGAAGACTTCCCTATTTTCCTGTTACCTTGGAATCTTCTCTGACTAATCTCTAGAATACTCTGTCCTTAGTAAAAGTGATTCTTCTTCTTCCCTCCTCTCCACGCCCCTTTCTTCACCTTCTCACCCTTATTCTGTCAGTCCTCTGCAAGCCTTCCAGATTCCTCAAGATTGGGTTAGGTTTCCATTACACATGTTCCCATAGCCTTTACTAATCTGGATTAAAACTGCCTAATGACTTGTCTATAATTTTACTAAAATAGAAGCTGTAACATAATAACTCCAACTTGTTGGGCTTTGCATTCCCAATACCCTGTTCACTGGCTGGCATATAATAGAAAGACATGTTGGTTAAATAAATAAGTAAATGTACCAGCACACTTAGACCAGTCTGACTTATTATCCAGAGGAGGGAAGGTGAGGCAAGCAGAGAAAATGAAGATTATGGATCTAGGGATGAGTGACAGGATACTATGTCTCCAACATCCAGGTTACTGGTTTGCATGAAATGGAAAATCACTATTATGCATTTGAACTATCAATGTCCTCTAAGATATAAAAGATTGGTTGGATAGTAGAGGCCAAAACAATCATTTTTCCTCTAGAGGCAGGTGAGGAAACTTTTGGTGATCACAATCCATGAAAACCCAATCAAAAAGATGTCCCTGAGGATGTTCATCTTACATGACCTTTTGTCTTCCTTTAAGAGGTCCAGGTAAGGCCAAAGATGAGGGAAAGCCATAGCAAAGTCAATACGGACCACGTTCTCCCTTTGTGGAGTAGACCCTAGACCTAAAAATCAGAAATGGACAGAGATGAGACTGTTCAACATAATCTGGGAGAGATTTCAAGAAGTAGAAGAGAAAACAACACAAAATGTCATATGGAAACGTTACATGCAACTGGTCTATTTCCTTACCTCTTCCAGTTCCTAGAGGCTGCACACATTCCTTGGAACTCATGTCTGTCTCTCACCACTTCCAATTTCAACTTTGGCCATGGAGCTGTCTACTCATGGCCCAGGACATGAAGAAGCAGAGGTAGGAGATCTGGTGGGAGCTTGAGGAGCAATAGATCCAGGTGCTGCCCAACACCAGTGAGGTGGATTTAAGATGGCATGCATGATCCACCACATCACATGAAGCCCTGCACCGACCTTCAGTGTGTGAAAAACATGGCTGGTGCTTCAGAGTTGCCTTCTGCCTCTCCCACAAAATCTCCCTTGTGGGCTGACTAACCCAAAATTATACAAGGAAGAGATTTCTGAGAAATGGTTCCACTTAGCTAAGTGGATACAATCCAGAGCCCCCACATGTGCCGGGTAAGACCTGGCATGATCTGTCCCCTGCCTACTTCTCCATCCTTATCTTAGTGAACCTTTCCCCTTTCCTATTATGTTTTTAATTGGAGGATAATTGTTTTACAATGTTGTGGTAGTCTCAGCCATATATCATCTCGAATCAGTCATAATATCACCTCCATCTTGAGCCTCCCTCCCACCCTATTCCACTCCCCTAGGTCATCACAGAGCACCAGGCTGTGTTCCCTGTGTTATATAGCAGCTTTCCCCAGAAAGATTCCCTTGACCAAGATCTTCTGCAAAGTATCCGATGGCCTGTTAACTGCTTGCTCAAAGTCTAGCTGTATCATTAGAGTACAAGCTCCGAAGGGGCAGGGACCATGTGCCCAGTCTGCAATACTATAGCCCAGCCCTGACACGGTGCCTAGCACAGAGAAGGTGCTCAGGAAAGACCGGGTGAAGGTACATCAATTGGTGTATCGATAGACTTCCTCTTAGCTGGGATTCCAGTTAAACCACACAGGATTGATACTTATCCAGCTTTATTTTCAAAGAATCTCTAAAGTAGGAAAGACAGTTATTTGAAAGAGAATTCATTCCAAAGTCTGACATTCATTTTCATTGTACTTCGCCTAAATCTTTAATGCCTTTAAAACTACCCACTGACGTCCCTAATCTCAGAGATAGAGGCCACTAAATTATTATATATTAGCACCAAGGAAGACAAGGAATCCTCTCTCTTGGAGATTTATTAGAAATAGTACACAGCTAACATTCCTACATTATATTAGAACCACCTGCCCAAAGAAGGAAGATAGCTTCAATGACCCTTCAGGGAAATTCCCGTTCAATGAGCCTATCAAAGTTATTTTACTAGCACAGCCATGTAAGATTAATCATCTTTGTGAATTCTTAATTGCTGTGGTTGCACAACCCCCAGAGAGTAATCATACACCACAGCAGAACTCACACCCCTTTTTCATTCTTCCATGATGAAGGAGAAAGCAGGAAGAAGCAGTAGCTCACTGCCATTTACTCATTAATTCATTCAAGAAATAATTAAGGATGTTTCCTACACAGTAAGTTCAAGGGATACAAAGATGGCTAAAGGAACTCGGAGTCTAGTAGGGAGAAAGCCAACTAAACAGATATGGTTGGCACTTCTTTAGAAGAATTTAAAGACAAGCAGGTGCTTTAAAATAAAATAATAGTAAGTGACCAAAATATCATAGAAAGTGCTCAGTAAGTATTAGCTAAATGTCAGACACTGTTGTGAGCACATTACATGAATTAATATATATATATTCTCAATAACAACTCAGTGAGTAGATCTGTTTATTATTTCCCAATTCCACGGGTGAGAAAACTGAGCCACAGAGAAGTCAAGTAACTTGCTTCAGGCCACACAGCAGGTGTCCAGAGCCCACTGCTTTACCACAGTACTACCCTGCCTCAATCTATCTCTCTACTCCCTTGCATGATCCTTCCATGACTATTAGCCCTAATGATCACAAATTAAGCTTTTAGAGGTCTGAAAATTAATTTTTAGAACATGATGAATTCTTAGCACTTTAACAAAAATTACATTTGAAATCTACAGAGGGATCAGCTTTGTAAACTCTTCATTTGTGAACACAAATACCTACATAGTCTTAAAAGATAAAAACAAATTATTGCCCAGAAGGAATGTCTGCCTTTGAACATGTCTCATCCTTGTCTCTATCTATGCTTCTCCCTTTACCTAGGCCTGAACGGTGGAGGAATGATCCACTACCCAGCATGCAAGTCAGCACATCTTGCAGGAGAAAAGGGACAAAGGAATCCCCAGTAACTATACAACAAAACAGTTTCTACCCTTCTCCTTCAAACTCTGGATTTCCTCAGCATATTTTGCTGAGAAATAAAATGGTCTCTGCCCAGTCCAAGGTGGAAGAGGGAATACAGAATATGCAGAAAATGTGATTCTTATTCTATCAGAAGAGGTAAATAAACTTACAAATAATTTATTGTTTGATTTCACATTGAAATGGACAGAATCAGCACACAGAACTCTCTTAAGGTGTTCTGCTGCAGTATCTAACATATTCCCTCACCTGTCCAGCTCTGGTTGGTCCACACTGGATGCTACTGAAGCCCACTGAGGCAGCGGAAAGGCTTCTCAGAAGATTCTGGATTTGAAGAATATGACATGGTGAATCTGTTGGAGAATTCAAGTCATTCCCTATGACTGGAGGGCGGAGTAATGGGAAGAACAGATGGTGAGAGTGAGGTAGGGTGGTCATAAAGATGAACCTAAGGACATAAACAGGGCCTGGATCACTAAGCGGGCATCGACTTGACAGAGAAGGCTATGGAGAACTGCTGGAGAATATGAACCAAGAGAGATCACTCCAGCAGTGACAGTAGAGAAGACAGATGGGAAGTCCTTCCTCTAGAACTTGTGTGGTCATCTAGCATCGAAGTAATAGCCCCGCCTACTTAGTTGAGATTCTCCATGGCACCTAATAATAAAAGATCAAAATAAAAGATAAAAAGCATCTCTTTGGTTTTCCCTTTTCCTTAGCTATGGTCATAGAATATATATGAACTGAAGTCAGGTTCAACTGTTGTCAGCAAAACTTTGTGGAATTAACCACTTCCCAAAACAGACAAGACAAGTTGAGGAAAGACAGACAAGAAGTTGAGATCTAGCCATGAGAAATGAAGAGTGTTTCTAAACATTTTTTTAATTAATTTCAGTTCAGGTCAGTTTAGTCACTCAGTCATATCCAACTCTTTGCGACCCCATGAACCACAGCACACCAGTCCTCCCTGTCCATCACCAACTCCCGGAGCCCACCCAAACCCATGTCCATTGTGTCGGTGATGCTATCCAACTATCCCATCCTCCATCGTCCCCTTCTCCTGCCCTCAATCTTTCCAAGCATCAGGGTCTTTTCAAATGAGTCAGCTCTTCATATCAGGTGGCCAAAGTTTTGGAGTTTCAGCTTTAACGTCAGTCCTTCCAATGAACACCCAGGACTGATTTCCTTTAGGATGGACTAGTTGGATCTCCTCACAGTCCAAGGGACTCTCAAGAGTCTTCTCCAACACCACAGTTCAAAAGCATCAATTCTTCAGTGCTCAGCTTTCTTTATAGTCCAACTCTCACATCCATACATGACCACTGGAAAAACCACAGCCTTGACTAGATGGACCTTTGTTGGCAAAGCAATGCCTCTGCTTTTTAATATGCTGTCTAGGTTGGTCATAACTTTCCTTCTAAAGAGTAAATGTCTTTTAATTTCATGGCTGCAATTACCAACTGCGGTGATTTTGGAGCCCCCCAAAATAAAGTCTCCCACTGTTTCCACTGTTTCCCCATCTATTTGCCATGAAGTGATGGGACCAGATGCCATGATCTTAGTTTTCTGAATGTTGAACTTTAAGCCAACTTTTTCACTCTCCTCTTTCACTTTCATCAAGAGGTTCTTTAGTTCTTCTTCACTTTCTGCCATAAGGGTGGTGTCATCTGCATATCTGAGGTTATTGATATTTCTCCCGGCAATCGTGAGTCCAGCCTGTGCTTCCTCCAGCCCAGCATTTCCCATGATGTACTCTGCATATAAGTTAAATAAGCAGGATGACAATACTTAATTGGAGGCTAATTACTTTACAACATTGTATTGATTTTTGCCATACATTGACATGAATCAGCCATGGGTGTACATGTGTCCCCCGTCCCAAACCCCCCTCCCACCTCCATCCCCATCCCATCCCTCTGGGTTGCCCTGTGCACCAGCTTTCAGTGCCCTGTCTCATGCATTCAACTTGGACTGGTCATCTAATTCACATATAGTAATATACATGTTCCAATGCTATTCTCTCAAATCATCCCACCCTCGCCTTCTCCCACAGAGTCCAAAAGTCTGTTCTTTATATATGGGTCTCTTTTGCTGTCTCACACATAGGGTCATCATTACTATCTTTCTAAACTCCATATATTTGCATTAATATACTGTATTGGTGTTTTTCTTTATGACTTACTTCACTCTGTATAATAGGCTCCAGTTTCATCCACCTCTTTAAAACTGATTCAAATGTTTTCTTTTTAATAGCTGAGTAATGTTCCATTGTGTATATGCACCACAGCTTTCTTACACATTCATCTGCCGATGGACATCTAGGTTGCTTCCACGTCCTAGTTATTGTAAACAGTGCTGTGATGAACACTGGGGTACACATGTCTCTTTCAATTCTGGTTTCCTCAGTGTGTATGCCCAGAAGTGGGATTGCTGTATGGCAGTTCTACTTCCAGTTTTTTAGGAAATCACACTGTTCTCCATAGTGGCTGTACTAGTTTGCAACACCATCAACAGTGTAAGAGGGTTCCCTTTTTCCGTACCCTCTCCAGCATTCATTGTTTGTAGACTTTTTGATAGCAGCCATTCTGACTGACGTGAGAAGGGACCTCATTGTGGTTTTGATTTGCATTTCTCTGATCATGAGTGATGTTGAGCATCTTTTCATGTGTTTGTTAGCCATCTGTATGTCTTCTTTGGAGAAATGTCTGTTTAGTTCTTTGGCCCATTTTTTTATTGGGTCGTTTATTTTTCTGGAATTGAGCTGCATGAGCTGCTTGTATATTTTTGAGATTAATTCTTTATCAGTTGCTTCATTTGGTATTATTTTCTCCCATTCTGAAGGCTGTCTCTTCACCTTGCTTATAGTTTCCTTCATTGTGCAAAATTTTTTATAAAGGGATAGATCATAGTCTTGAAATAGAGTCCAACAGATGACAAGAAAGCATCAGATATGACTAAATGACCTCTACTGGGAATTGACTGTAAAATAAGAGTTGGAGGACATAGAAATTCACCCTGGAGACCATAGTCAGTCCTCTCTTCATGGTGGCACTCCCACAGGCAGAGAGTGCATGGATCAAGAGCAGCTTATGATCTTTTGTTTTGTAACATTTGATCAGAGGAGAAGCTTTTATGATACTTTACAGTACCTAGTAGTTAAATTGAACAAATATTATGACCACAATAAAACACGTTCTTATCACTGGGACATAAATCAGTAATTGCTACACTGTAAGGGAGTTTCCCCCACAAGTCCAGGGATGCTGCTAGCATCAATTGGAGAAGTTTAAAGGCAAAGACATGCCATCAAATATCATTTAAAATCAAAACACCACAAAATTAAAACCCGTTCCCTCCAGGGCTTGCGTGCTGCCTTTCAAACATTTTACAAAAAAACCTTTTTGCTCTGCAGTCGATCACTAAAAAGCCACCTACATAAAACCTATTAATAAGGACTCCAATGGAGAGACTTGCCATAAAATCAGGAATGCTTTGGAGCTCAGTGGAGATTCACTCCTGCCACACACAGCTTGGCAGCCGCTACTCCACTCAACTCTGGCACATATGTTTTCCATTACAAATGAAAGATTTCTATCAGATTTAAAATTGTTTTATACTGCTAGTGTGGGAGAAAACTCTTTGAGGAGGCAACTACAGCTCATGTCACTGGACTTCTCAGGAAGAGGGCCGCACCACCCCCCACATGTCCAGTTCAAGGAGAGGGAAAGCGTTGAGACCCTGAAAAAGTGAAATTCATTTTGCAAGTTTCTTTGAATTCCTTCGGTTATCGCACCTTTTCAAAAGTGTGAAATCAAAGCTGCATCTCAGAACAACCTAAGGAGTATTTCTAATTTATGGACTCTTTGGAGCATGGTGAGCTCTGGACATTTGAGACAACATCGAATGTCCACATTTTGCTCTTTCCAGGCTTTAAGGTAGTCAAAACAAGATAGCTCTAAAGGCAGTCTGAGGAACTTCTAAGGAAAATGAGCTCAAGGAATGCTGCTTTTTCTTGATTAAATGCTTTGATTCATACAAGCTCATGAATTTACAAAGTTATGATCTCCCTATGAAAAAAAATCTCGTTTTTATGGAATGACCCAAGAGTAGTCCTGGAGAAGAATTTTTTTTAATTCAAAGCAACAGAGTCCCTAAAACATGAAAAGTCTTAGTTCACATGATAATTTTTTTAAACTAACAAATAACACTTGGTATGTGCCAGCCATTGTGCGAAGAGATCACTCAGTCTTTAGCATCCATGAGGTATATGGTCTTATCCTCCAATATTTTACAAGTGAAGAAATTAAGGCTCAGGCAGTTTAAGTTGCTTGGTGTGACACAGATAATAAAGAAAGGTAGTAGGATTTGAACTCAACACTCTGTGAGGGTTTATTGCAATAACATGGTGCCGCCGTATCAGAAATAACAACTGCTGTGAGGCCTCCATTCGGCCTCTACTGGTGCACCAGGGAACAAGCGTCATCTCACTGGACATATCAACGTTCATAGCCATCATGCCTCTACTTGTTTACCCATCACTTCAGTTACGTAGGGCTTCCCTTGTAGCTCAGTTGGTAAAGAATCTGCCTGCACTAGATGCCCATCAACTGACGAATGGATAAGAAAGCTGTGGTATATATACACAATGGAATATTACTCAGCATTAAAAAAAAAATTCATTTGAAGCAATTCTACTCAGATGGACGAAACTGGAGCCCATTATCCAGAGTGAAGTAAGCCAGAAGCAAAAACAACAATACAGTATATTAACACATATATATGGAATTTAGAAAGACAGTAATGAGAACCCAACATGCGAGACAACAAAAGGAACGCAGATGTATAGAATAGACTTGTGGACTTTGTGGATGAGGGTAAGGGTGGGATGAGATGGGAGAAGGGCATTGAAGCATGTTAATTGTCATGTGTCTAATCAATCGCCAGCCCAGGATTGATGCTCGGGACTGGTGCAGCGAGATTTCCCGGGGGGGAGGGAGGAGGGAGGGGGGACCCGGAGGGGAAGCATATGTAAACCCATGGTGATATCATGACAATGTATGGCAAAAACAATAATAAAAAAAAAAAAAGAATCTGCCTGCAGTGCAAGAGACCCGAGTTCAATCCCTGGGTTGGGAAGATCCCCTGGAGAAGGAAATGGTGACTCACACCCGTATCCTTGCCTGGAAAATCTCATGGACAGAGGAGCCTAGTGGGCTGCAGTCCATGGAGTCACAAAGAGTTGGGCACAACTGAGCAACTAACACTTCAATTACATAGGCATGTATTTCTCCACAAGAAGTGACTATATTGCTTTGGCAATCAATATATAAAAATAAATACGTATACAAATGAGATCACTTTGCCTTTCATTGTAACTCCTAAAACCTGACACACAGATCACATCTGTGTGCTCCAGACAACCAATGTATTTTCCAATTATAGTAGATAACCACTGTATTTATTACATACCCCCAAAAAAGCACTGACTTAACCTCCTTTAAACTTTTATAAATCTTTTTTCATAAGAGGAAACAAGGTATGGTTTCTAATACATATAGCAGAAGCATGAATCAATTTTCAAATACAAAATTTGTAGCAACAAATTCAGCTTCATCCGATTGAAGGGAGTAAGCACTAGGAACCAAAGCTGAGATGTTCTGAGATTGCTAACAATTCACCTTCAACACAACTGCAAAGAGGACTCTTCAGGGCTCATTTTTTGGTGTTACCCAACCACAATAGTTTCCCACCCAACACAGAGTTAACAATATAGAACACATTTTCATTGCCCCAATTAATTCAGGAAAAAAAAAAAAAGCTAAAAGACTCTTAGGGCAACCTGCAAGAGGAACTCAAATCAACCTTGTAAAGAGTGCCTGTTTCTGGTTCTGTATTAATTGCCATGTAAATTAACAAAAAGTACAGCCCCACCAGCAAGGAAAATGAAAGTTTCTTCACAGACCATCAGCAATGTCTCCCCAGAAGCCTAAGGTAGCATCATGCCTATTTCTTTAGACAATAAAATGCCAAAGTTTTTCTTTTGCTGTCAGCAAATGATGAATACATGTGGTACTGATTATTTAATACCACTAGACCACCAGGGAAGAAGATTTAGGTGAACTGCGGCAGAACTATGCCATTTATTTTTATTACCATGCATTAAAAATTACGTTTACAGATAATTGTTTTTCTCCTTCCAATAAAACAAGATAAAAAATCCACAACAATATTTAATAATACTGGACCACCAGGGAGGAATTTTTAAAGTTGATTTTTATTGAAAAATTAGATTTGCTTTTTTAAAATTTCCAATTATTTTTAAGTGCAATTTGTGAAGAAATTATTTTAAACCAGGGCAGTATGAATTTTCTACTGGGGGAGTGTCTCACAGATTAAGTTACTCCTTTACAAGGGTAATTACCTAATCAAATCACCCTTCAGAACCATCAGATTTAAAATACCTGTGTAACTGACTGCACATTTTACAACTGTGTTCCACAGCACATTCTCATGGTTTCTATCAGTCAGTGTTTCTAAAATCCCCAGAGAAGATTACCTCGATTTTTGTCCAATAGTGTAACTAAACTGTACTAAAATTTTTCTATTTACTAGCTTCTTTTAAAAAGGAGAAAGAAAAGTAAAAGGAAGAGGAGTAGAAACAGCAAACTGAGAAAAGGACAAAAGAGAACAAATGAAAAGGAAATTACATTAGGGTTTACTGAAGAGTTGAAATAATAATCTTTCTAAACTTCAGTTGGCATATTTACAATTAGGAGAGGAAGTCATTGTTTCCCTCCCCCACCCCACCCCCCAACCCCTGTTCTTCTCCCACCCTTTCTCTTTTCCCCTGCTGCTCTTCCTCTCTTTCCAGACTGCCAAGCCTTTCAATTAAAGGGAACTTTAGAGCTTGTCTAAGCTTGTCCTCCAGGGCTTCCCTGATGGCTCAACAACAGACACGACTTAGCGACTAAACCACAACCAAACATCAAGTTTAACCTCCATCAGTATGATCTGTATCAGAATGCCTTCTCTGCATCTCTCATGGATGCCTGCCTACCATGCCAAAGCGTTAGCTAACCTGCCCAAAAGACAGGTCACTATTTTGTCAGTGGACACCCCCTGTGAGACAAGTTTCTTCTCTCCCCGTGACTCTCACTTTGGGTCCTACCTCTACTCTTCCAAGGCAATGAAAAGGAAGAAGAGTGTTTCTCGAGATAGCATTGCAAATCTGTCAGCCAACCCCCCTGCAGAATGTGTACTTCTATTTTTGTTTTTTTTTAACTAATTGCATATAACAAATCCATCCCTGTGTTCTGAGCTAAAATCAATCAGGGGGATAGAAGGTCACACACACCTCAATTAACTTCCCCAAAAGGAAAGCTTCTTCCCAATTGGTTCTCAGGATAAAAGAAATCAGGGCCAGATGCAGGCAAAATTCTGAAATCATTCCAAGTTCTCTAGCTCTTCCCACTTCCTCTCCAATTTGTTGAGAAGGTCTTCATTCATCACAATATTGTTTAATAAAATATCCTAATTATATTAAATAAGTTCATCAAAGATAAGTTCAATTTACTCCATTTTTATAGAGTTTGCACCTCTAATCTCACAGAGCTTGTTCATACAATGATTTTCAGGATGGATCGCCTCTTTGACTCAGGTTTGTTACAGAATCACCAACATGCCCACATGTAAGCCAGAAAGCCATTTTCAATGCCAAAATGCTGTGCTTGTCTGGAGAGGCCAAGAATGGTTACCTATGATACAGGGCAAGCCTGGATCACACAGTGACTCCCTGTGGTAACCACACAGTCTTGGTATAGGTTCCTTTGATTTTAGAACCAGCTTTGCTACTATGTAAAGCTGGATTGCTGTGCTCAGTTCCCTACAGGCTAAGAAAAGCACAGGCAGGCTGGAGATGGATCTGGTCATGGCTGATTGGAATTGAACCTCTTCTCACAGAGTATAGGCGTGTGTGACTATGGACAGGCTTCAGGAAGACTTCTGGGCATGGCCCCTCACACTGGACCCTGACAATGGAGGTCTCTGACTGACTTCTGACTTCAAAGTATTTAATCTTGCCTCTGCCATAAAGCCTCCAACACCTCTTTACTACTTCTCCCTTGCAAGGAAATCACTTGCCCTTCTACCCAGTAAGCCATTCTTCTGGAACATATGCCTTTAGACAGCATTTCTCTGGTTCCCATATGCAGAGACCCAGGAGCTCTGTGGGTCTCCAAGCAAAGGTTCAGAGAACAAGAAGAGAGATTGAATGCCAGCCTGACCCCCAGCTTAACACGCTTCTGTGGCTCTACTGCCCACAAGTTCCTTTCACTGGTCTGCAAGGCCAGCCTATTTGGCCCTTGGCCTCTCTTGCCTCAGCACCTCATCCAATGAATCCCTCAACTATGCGAACTTCCAGGGACCTAATGACCTCTGAACTTTCACATGTGCAGCTTTCTTGTTAGAGCTCTACTAAGAATTTCTCCCCATCTTAACCAGCAAGAATAACGTAAGAACTTTGACAAAGGTAGAGCTCTAAGGTAACTATTGGAAGGAAGAGCTTATGTCTAGAACACATGCTCCCAAATTTTTGCATTTGTGATTTTATTATCAAAATAAAAAAAAATAGGAAGAAGACAAAGACAACCAAGACAAGATGAGGGCTTCTTTCAGACTGTCAATGTCATGCATGCTCAGAGGACAGGGAAGTCCCTGTGACTGCTCAAGGACAGTGTTTGTCCTCTCGGCCACCTTGCTACAGCTGTGCGGACTTCAGGAGGTGAATGTAGTTTGCAGAGAACAGATATTCTAGAGAACAAAGAAGGGTCATGCTGGTGGTCATATATTACTCACCACTGCCTAGGTCCTGGGGGTGGAGGGTGGATTCTGAACCTACTGAGTGGCCTCCCCAGCAGATTGGTGAGTGGGAAGGTGGAGGTCTTATCCAAAGAAGGTGTCCCATCAATTGGCAAAGATGCCCTGGATCTGATGATGCATTGCTGGGTTCTCAGATCACTGTATGAGTGTATTCAAACACACTTTCCTATAGCCAAGCTTGGTATCTTTTCTAGTCTACCTTGCAACAATCTAACTCACTAGAACATGGGCCACTGAACTGGAAATCAAATACAACTGAAATAATATAAAAATAAAACTACCACAACAGTAACAAAAACCAATGTGCCTCACATTTGAATAGTGCCTCCCATTTTAAAAGACTTTCACAAACATCATCTTTCTTGAAAATGTAGCCCTGCTACATAACCCTTTGGTGAAGCAAGTGTTCTTACCCCCTCATCGCAGATGAAAACACTGGGGCTCCGGAAGCATAAATGACTGGCTAAAGGTCCAGTTCAGTTCGGTTCGGTCGCTCAGTCATGTCCTAACTCATACATGGAGTCAGCATTCAGCCTTCTGTGTCTTCATACAAGGGCCTGTGCTCTTTCGGTTGTACATTTCCGATTTTCACCAAGACTGAAAGCAACAGCAACACAATTACATGGAGATTGGATTCCCCGATCAAGACTCAAACTCAATCCAACAAATATTTACTCAGCCTCAACTCTATACCTGCACGTGACCTCACCCCAAACATCTCTCAAAGACCATGAGACCCTCTTGATTTTCGGCTGTCTAGGCTCCTGTTTTATTAAAACAAAATATATTTTGCCAGCTATAAAAATTGTGGTCACCTAAATGTGTAGAGTTAAACTAATTTGCCAAACACACATCCGCACAATTACAATGACTGGATATAGGTAATTCACTTGCAAATAATGTCCAAGTCAAAAAAAAAAAAGAGAGAGAGAGAGAGAAGAGCCTTTGGTCAATGTGAGAACTTCGGGGCCCTTGGGACAGACTTATGCCAGGAAATTCCTAATTCAGTATCTCTACTGAATGAATTCAAGCATTTTTAGACTCTAAATGAGTTTTAAACAAAAACACAGGACTTTGGAGAACTTTGATTAAATTCCCAAACTACAATTAATAAATGCAAGCGAGACTAGGAAATAGCCCTGGATTTGGAGTCTAGAGACATAGACCCAACTGTCTCGTACTAGGCAGGAAGCCATGATTCAGCACTTCAGTTCCCTCACTGGTCCATGGGTTGCTAGACTGTGCTGTGTGGGATGCTTACAGCTTCATGTTCCATGATTTTAGTGCCCATCCCTGGAGAAGCTCCTTCCTGGTCCATGAACTCAAAGTAATGATCACTTTAGGCAAGGAGGACTGCAGAAATTATGTGGGAAAAAGAGAGTACGCTATCACCAAAGCACACAGCCCTGCCTTCAGAGACCAAGCCAAGCCAAATAATGGCAAATGGCAGGAAAAGAGGCTCACGGCACCCAAAAAGTTGTTTTGTTTTATATGCTATTTGGGACTGTTGTGAATTTTCACCAACATTCATGCACAGAAATTTCCAAAGCAAACCCTCTTTGAAAATAAAAACTAAAGTCCTAGATGTCATCATTTTCCTGAGGCTGTGAGCACTCAGGTGACTGCATTCTGTTTGTCCCCACCTCCAGGGGCTTAAGAAATCTTAATTTGCCTAAGGATGCTAATTAAGTCCAGAGACTTAGAGTCATGAGCTTGTATGCGGATGTGCTCTGTTTGTTTTAAAGCAGACTGCCTACTTGGTGTGAGGCTGAACAGTTATTAAATCCCCTTTTGTTCTGCATGTATACTCATCAATCTTATCTTACAAATCAAACAGAGAAGGAATGGCATGTTTACAATTAATTCCTATAAGCTAATTCCAAATATCTAGTCAGGTGCATTATACAATGTGTACCTCTAAATATTCCTTAAAGTGAAGTTTATGTTAATGGTATTTATAATCTCTTTTGCTGTGAAACAATGACACGTAAGCTCTTTAATATAATTTAGACTATGTGCATAGTCCAGGTACGTGCTGTCTATCACTCATGTGACTCTTTGCAACCCCATGGACTGTAGCCCACCAGGCTCCTCTCTCCATGGGATTTCCCAGGCAAGAATACTGGAGTGTGTTGCCATTTTCTCCTTCAAGGGATGTTCCCAGCCCAGAGATCAAACCTTTGTCTCCTGCAGCTCCTGCATTGAAGGCAGGTTCCTTAACACTGAGCCACCTGGGAAGCCCAATTTAGACTATAGAACCTGCTTTGAGTTAAAGTATTATTCTGATTTCTTAATTATATACAAGACAGGATAGTGTTATTATAAATGAAAAGAATCACTTATAACCAATGCCAACTGACTTTAAAAATTCCAAACTCATAAATATTTGAGTGCTTGTATTACTAAGTTGGAAATTGAACAGACTGTTAACTGTCCCCCAGTATTCATTGGCTCCGTCTCTTTTTTAGAAATAGGATCTGCCTGAAAGCTTTAGCAAAGCACAGAGACATCTAAATAAAGACTACATGTCTTTGCCTCCACTGCAGCTAACTGTGGTCATGTGACTAAGTTCTTGCAATTTCCAACTCATGGCATTTTGAGATATCTGAGTCCACACTCCTTCTCTCATTCCCATTTCCTGTGGGCTGGAATGTGAACATAACGCCAGACTCATCCAGACAGACATGGGCAACACCTTTGGGAGTAGTAGAACAAGAGGCGAGAAAGAAACTCAGTTCCGAGATGATACTGGACCCCTGCTTTCCTCTAGGTTATTACATGAAAGAGAAATAGACATCAGTCTTGACAGAGTCACTGCACTCTATTACAGCAATTTAGTAAATACCCAAATAAGGAAATCCTGAAGTCCCTTTTCCTACAGAAAACAATATTTTCCCATGTATTTTTCTTACCGTGCGGGCAGTCATAAACATTTTAACATGTAGTGTATGTATCTAGGGAGGCAGCATAGTATAGCATTTCTAAGTGCAGGATCTGAGATCAGACTTCAAATACTGGCATTGCCACTTACCAAGCTCTATGTAACTTTGGGGAAATTACCCTATCTAACCGCAGTTCCATCACATATAAATGCGATGGTGACCATGCCTACCTCATGGGGTTGTATTAAGAATTAAATGGCAATACATTTGGAAAACTAAGTTCTCAGTAGGTGTCAGCTCTGATGATAATGATCACGGTTATTGCTATGTTTAAGTGGTAGTTAAGACAGCCATTTAGAACAAAAAATATTGTCAGGTATAGCCTCAATTTATCCAGACTCTGAAAAGATAAGCAGAATCAAAATTGATCACATAAGATTAAAAAGCCTTTTTTCTTTATTCATTGTTTTGTTCATTTTTTTCCCATTGAAGCATCTCTTCCTCATCTTTATCCCTAGTTTCTAACCTGCTAGCCAAGTAAGAATGGATGCATTGCCATCAACTTCTAAGTCCACCTAGGTATTTTCATTTCAAGGATTTGTTCAGGGAATCACAGACAATACATTTTAAGTAGGAGAAATATGCAATGGTGCCTCTTACAAATTCATACTGAAACTCAGTTTGCCTTCCGCCCTTCATTCTACCCTGCTACTCAGACATCGTGCTTTGTCCTCAAAGTCTCCAGCTCCCTGGATCCTTGACTTGAGGCAGAGGAACAGATATTAACTATTCAGGAGCTCCATACATGAGGAGTGGAAAGAGTTGAAGAGGGCAGAAAGAGTTGGTATAATGACCAAACACTGGCCTTTCCTGCCCTTGAGGAAGTTTAGGGGTGTGGAGCAGGTGGAAAGAGATAGTGTTGAGAACAATGGAAAAGTGGTCATTATAAGATCTAGGACATCAATATTTTAGGAGTATAGGCTATGGATGAAACAATTAAACACAGCAGGGTGTTAGAGTAAATGTTAACGTAAACACCAATCACAGACCCTGGAAGATTGAAGCAAGAGGAGAACACTCATTGCAGAATTGTATAAATCATAGTGTCAAAGCAAGGCGTCAATAAAAGTGATGATATTCTTGAAGATATATGAAGCAGAAACTTTTGACAATGCCTGCCACATCCAACTTGTCTTATCCTGCCCTGCCTGCAGCAGAGTATATCTTCAAGAACTATAGTATCCTGGCCCCTTTGGCTGAGGCTATGAAATGAGCAGAACCGCCTAATCTAAGACAGGCCCTTCGTATTCTTTCTCTAGAATATATTATTCATTTACTCAACTGCTGGCTCCCACTTTTGGCTGTGATAGACTCAACTTAAATCAACCTTCTTACCAAGAGCTGTCAGGTGAGTTAAAATACAAAACCAAAAACATTAAAATAATCTAGACAGCCTATTAAAAACAAAGTGATGTCAACATCACTGTTGACAAAGGTCTATCTAGTAAAAGTGATGGTTTTTTCAGTAGTCAAGTACAGATGTGAGAGTTGGACCATAAAGAAGGCTGAGCACCAAAGAATTGATGCTTTTGAACTGTGGAGCTAGAAAAGACTCTTGAGAGTCCCTTGGACTGGAAGGAGATCAAACCAGTCAATCCTAAAGGAAATCAGTCCTGAATATTCATTTGAAGGACCAATGCTGAAGCTGAAGTTCCAATAAATTTGGTGACCTGATGCAAGGAGTCAACTCACTAGAAAAGAACCTGATGCTGGGAAAGATTGAAGGCAGGGAAGAAGGGGGCGACAGAGTATGAGATGGTTGGATGGCATCACCAAGTCAGTGGACATGAATTTGAGCAAACTCCAGGAAATAGTGAAGGACAGGGAAGTCTGGCGTGCTGCTGTCCATGCGGTCACAAAGAGTTGGATATGACTTAGAGACTGAACAACAACAAAATAACTACTAAGGTCGCAAGACATGAGGGCCAAGATCTTGGAGAGAAGAAAAGGAAAGCACAGAGAGAGATGAGTGACACTTGGCAACGTTTTTCTTCTTGAGGCATTTTAAGTAGTGGCAAAGAGGCTAAAATGCTGAGAAGAGCTTTCTGCTTTCAGTTTTCTGCTATTTGAGACAAAAAAATTAGAGTTCAGGATTCACTAAGAATAAAGGTCCTGGAAAGACCCCAAACTTTCCTTAGGCATCACTGAAGGGCCACACCCTAAGAACAAGGCCTTACCAGAAATAAACAATCTCTGTAAAGACTGAAACACAAATTTAAATTAGCTCAATTTCAGATTGAACTAAGGTAATGAACCTCTATTCTAATAGCTCTGCCCAAGCATCAGAAGCAAAAATATATCCTCTCTGGGGATGACAACATCATCTAGAACTTTAAACGCTCCCTTCAATCGTTCATATATAATGTTCAGCACTAAATAGGAGACCATTTAAACAAAACCAAGAGATGAGAACATATCAGACCACAGAAACAAATCTCAGGAAATTCAGATATTGGAGTTAACATTTACTCACCAATCCATTGCATACATGCTACATGTCATGAATGTTTCTAGCAAGGAGAATATACTGATTAGCAAAACATTTATGACTCCTGCATTCATAGAGTTTATAGTCCAGTTAGGGGAGATCGACAATAATCCATTTGAGTTAACAGAGCTAAAAAGTCAGTGAGAGTTCATCAGATGGTGATAGGTAAGAAATTGAGATCATGTAGAACAGTGGCAAGAGGGTACAACTTAAGGACCTTGCAAAGAAAGCTTACCTGCCACAGAGGAGAACAGAGTATATTTGTAGAAAAAATATAAATGTAATGCTATACAAATCCAAAGAGAAAACCAGAGAGATTGAGAGTAACTCCTGAATAGTGCTCTAGTCTCCAGGAAGCCTAGCTACATTTCCCATAACTGGGTTCCATGTGCCTGGCCCTATGCCCTTTTAATCAGCACTTTTTAAACTGAGCTTCCTTAAGTGAATTTCTTTTCCTTGCAGTAAAGAGAATATCTGACAGAGACAAGAGTCATTTATGTGACCTGGGAACTGTTAGCTGACTGCCATGCTGCCAAAAAAGCGAAGAAATATTAGGGGCTTCCCTGCTGGTCTAGTGGTTAAGAATCTGCCTGGCAATGCAGGGGACATGGGTTCAATTCCAGGTTCCAGGAATATCCACATGCCTCAGAGCAACTACGCCTGTGTGCTGCAACTACCGAAGCCTCTCACCTAGAGCCCAGTGCTCTGCAACAAGGGAACCCACCACAGTGAGATGCCTGTGCATCCCAACTACAGAGGAGCCCCTGGTCCCAGCAACTGGAGAAAGCCCATGAGCAGCGACAAAGACCCAGGACAGCCACAAACAAATAAATATTCTTTTAAAAAGAGAGAGCAGAAATATTAGTTAAATGTTGTAAGTTTTATCTGATTATCCCAGAAAACTCTACATAGGTATGATCAGACCTACATGGCGCAGTCATACGCTGAGTATGGAAGACAGTAAGAAAAGAAGAGCAGGAACCAAGCAATTGTGATCTGTTCCCCACCATAAGCAAAGCTGTCTCCAAATAAGCTGAGGTTATCCCTCAGAAAAGTAAAAATCTAAATGCAATTTCATCATTGTTGTACTTTTTGACAAAATCTCAAAATATGTTCCCAGTGTTTTGACCCATGCATTTCTTCTTTTTCTGGAAGTATTTTATTGTGTTTCATCTGTCTTTTGCTTCTCTTCCTATCACCTATGGCTCCAATTAAAAGGCCCCTCTGTCCAAAATGCATATATTCCTAGTGGCTCAGGAAGACAGTGCTCTGCAGAGGCAAAGAGGGCAAAGATACATACAGGCACATGAGACCACTGGGAAGATGTGAAGAAAGATGGAATGGTTTGGGGGGGCTAGCAAAACAAAACCAGGGACTAATTTAAAAGTAACATAACTAAAAAAAAAAAAAACTGGGCATATTTTAATTCCTAGAGCCAGAACTTCAGGAGTCTTTTGAGACTTTGACCAAATCTCTGACAAGGGTAGCAGTATCAGTATCAGTTCAGTTGCTCAGTCATGTCCAACTCTTCATAACCCCATGAACCACAGCACACCAAGCCACCCTGTCCATCATCAACTCCCGGAGTTCACCCAAACCCATGTCCATCAAGTCAGTGATGCCATCCAACCATCTCATCCTCTGTTGTCCCCTCCTCCTCCTTCCCTCAATCTTCCCCAGCATCAGGGTCTTTTCCAATGAGTCAGCTCTTCGCATCAGGTGGCCAAAGTATTGGAGTTTCAGCTTCAACATCAGTCCTTCCAATGAACACCCAGGACTGATCTCCTTTAGGATGGACTGGTTGGATCTCCTTGCAGTCCAAGGGACTCTCAAGAGTCTTCTCCAACACCACAGTTCAAAAGCATCAATCCTTTGGTGCTCAGCTTCCTTTATAGTCCAACTCTTACATCCATATATGACTACTGGAAAAACCATAGCCTTGACTAGACAGACCTTTGTTGGCAAAGTAATGTCTCTGCTTTTTAATATGCTGTCTAGGTTGGTCATAACTTTTCCTTCCAAGGAGTAAGCATCTTTTAATTTCATGGCTGCAATCACCATCTGCAGTGATTTTGGAGCCCAGAAAAATAAAGTCAGCCATTGTTCCCACTGTTTCCTGATCTATTTGCCATGAAGTGATGGGACCAGATGCCATGATCTTAGTTTTCTGAATGTTGAGCTTTAAGCCAACTTTTTCACTCTCCTCTTTCACTTTCATCAAGAGGCTCTTTAGGCTTCTTCACTTTATGCCATTAATTATGCTTTTTCCTCACTCATTTCGGCTTATTTGCAAGTAAGTTAGATTGTATTCATTTACAGATTCATATAATTTATGTTCATTTACTGGTTCATCTGTACATATATACCCCAAAACACACACAGTTTATGAATTTCAATCCAGAAGTCTTATTTTTTTTTAAGAGAAGAATAAACATCTTCTGTTGGTGAATTCAACAGAGCACAGCTTATAATTTCACCCATAGAAATGTCAGGTCCTTCTTTTCTCATCCAAACCCACAAAAATGAAACAAAAGAAACAAACCTCAGTAAGTAAAATGAGCTAAAATTAGCAAGCAACAAAGATGATGCCAGTCTCCCAGGGCAACAAATGGTTGATGGATGGAATAATTAAGATCGACAGTAAACTAATAGCTGTTCCTTTATTGAAAACAAAGTCCCCTGAATCAATTAGCCTTGTCATGGATACCTTTTGTAAAAATAGCTATGACATCCCAACCACTTCTCTTTGTTTATGGATTTGCCCACACTTCAGTAAGTGCAGGGACTGATTTCACAAGCATCAAGAGATAATAATGGAAGATTCCAGTCCATTAGGTACTGCACAAACAAATACAGCCACAATTCTTGAAAAGCATCACAGAATTGACCCAGAAGACTTCATAGACATTTTCAAAGAATGTCTCCAAAGTTTTGTTGCTAAGCATAGTCTAAAAACTGTCCTTTAAATAGAACAAGTGTGTACCTATTATAAGGGACATCCACTGACCTACCCTCATAAGTGATAAGCAAACAGTGTTAAGAGGAGATCCTCTGTGCTCACGTGGTCACTTTGAGACCTGAGACAAAACAAAACAGACAATAAGCTTCAAAAAACAACGCTTCCAGAGCAGAGCGTTTGTGCTAACATTCTTCAGCAAATATTACAGATGAGCTCCGCAGCTAGCTACTGCAAGCATTACCCTTAAGTTAGGGAATAAATTGAAATTATCAGAGATGACCCTATACTCTGGCTTCTAGAGCTTCTGTGACCTGAATTAAAGCAATGATTGCTACAGTCACTTAAGAATCAGAAAGATTCTACACTTAATCAAACAGCTTGGGGCAGAGGGTTATGACTTAAGCATAAAGCCTTTTTGAGTTATTTTTATATATATTTTATCTGTCTACTCTCTTCCTGTTTTTTCAGTACAGCAAAAGAAAATTATTTGTTGTTTCTTTGATGGTTCAGATGCCTTCACTGCTTTGGAAATAGTACTTCTGAATATCCTGGTTGGCTAAGTTTAGGAAAAACAGGTTTAAACAGAGTTTAAAGAATTTCTTCACTGCAGAATACTTCAGAGCATTTAAAGTAAGTATACAAATTGAGAATGGAGTTGGGAGGTAGTATAGTACCATAGTGTTTTTAAAATTTTTTGAGCTCAGAACCCTTTTTTCACCAACATGTCATGGAACTATCTGTTGCCAAAATGCACTTCCAGAATTCCTATTTTAGAACTTAAATGGAGGTGTGAAAGGTATCTGAAGGTAGGATGAATAGTTGGGGCCTAAGCATATATCTTATAAACTGTCCATTAAACCCTTATATATTAGTGTGAAAGAAAGAGAAAGGAGATTGGAGTAATTTGATAAGGAAACTTGCCTTTTTTTCTCTAAAATAATCAAATGTCAAAAATAAAAGGTCAGTAACTTAGGATATTGAATTACTTGATTATATTTTTAAATAAGATTTTATTATAACAGTAAGAACACTGAAAAAATTTTATATGTAAATATATGTGCTACACAAATATACCTTGTAATTTTTGCCTATAGAATTTTATCACACTGCTTTAAGATAAAAAGATAAAAGCTTCGGCATCAAAGCTAAAACCAAGTGGTTCTGATTTGCCCCCAAAAGGTGGCATCTGTCACAAATGTTCTAATCCAGGTCATATGTAAAACATCACTGTTTCTTAAGTGAAAATATACACAGCAAATCACAAGAGTTGGCTAATGCATGAAGCCATTTTACCTCCCAACAGAGAATGACAAAAGAGAATAATAAAAGGTTTTGCCTCATTACAAAAATTTAAACCCTTTTTAAATTGGCACTGATAGAAGTAGATTATTCCACTGTATTTTTTAAAATATTTATTTTATGCAGATTTTAAAAGTAATATTTACTCAGTGTAGGAAACCGAGAAATCACTGGACATTACTAATAGACATAAGACTAAAATAACCTCCTAAACTTGCCACCCACTAAGGGCATTTTTGGTTCACCGGATGGCATCACTGATTCGACGGACGTGAACTTGGGCAAACTCCGGGAAATGGTAAGGGACAGGGAAGCCCGGTGTGCTGCAGTCCGTGGGGTCTCGAAGAGTCAGACACAGCTTGGCAACTGAACAACAGCCCTTTACTGTATATGAAACCTACTGCTTCAGAGTTTAGCTCATATTGTGTCTATTTTAGTCTTCCCTGGTGGCTCAGACGGTAAAGCGTCTGCCTGCAATGCAGAAGACCTGGGTTCAGTCCCTGAGTCGGAAAGATCTCCTAGAGAAGGAAATGGCAATCCACTTCAGTACTCTTGCCTGGAAAATTCCATGGATGGAGGAGCCTGGTAGGCTACAGTCCATGAGCTCGCAGAGTCGGACACGACTGAGCAACTTCACTGGTGTCTATTTTGCATCCTGCTTGTTTCCTTTACTTACTGAAGATCTGAGGCATTTCCCCATGCCTTAAAAACTCTTTGAAAACATCATTTGAAATGGCTGTCTGTGATTTCCAAGCCATTAACATGCCCATTACAGAGAGTGCTCAGCACGGTGGGGGTTTGAGTTCTGTCTCTCCTGAGGCCTCATCCTGGTGAAACCTCCCTGGTCACACAATCAGGACCTTAGCAAGTGAATGAGTTTTGGGAGCCAGACCACTGAATATCCACTACACAGAAATAAACATTTTCTTTTACACGACTTCAAGAGCCAAAGCTGCATTTTTCTCCCAAATTAAAATGTAAAAAGTACCCTCCGGTCTAAAACACTATTTGCTTTTGCCACACTCACCAAACATAGGATTCATCTGTCCAGTGGCACAAGACAGAAATGGCTGCAACTCCCCTCTGAGCACTGTGATGTTACAAATCCCCAACGCGGCAGGACGCACACAGCCCGAGAAATCAGTGAATCACAGGGTGGAGCTTTACTACCAGTAAGTGTATGTGCTTCTGGCCATTCAAAGTCCCTCTTTGTGAATAAATACATCCAGCGGCGCAAAGAAAACAAGTCTTCTTACATTTCTTTTCATGTGATTATGGGTCCCATGAGAAGTAATACAAAAATTCTATTATCAGTACAGGCAGTGGTGGGGAAGCTTCCACCAACCATTCAAAATACCATCCATTACCTAGGATGGGGCCCCCTTTTGGAGAGAGCGGGCAGGTCCAGCTGAGCACGTAGGCCTCCTCCCTGGTGGGCTGTGGCTAGAGACCTCCAACCACCTTTCCCAAGGGTCAGGAAGAGCCACCAGTAGGAAATAACTTTGAATTACTACTCATGTGGGCTGGATATGAACCAGCCCCCTAGCAATGCTGATGCGGACAGAGCCGCACTCAACTCCAAGCCCTGCCAGCCTCCCACAGCCCAGGCTGCTGACACTTTTATTTGCTGGCGTTTACAATGTTGCAGCAGCTCAGTTCTGCGAAGGCGGCTGCTTCCAACCCTGCACTTAGGCAAGGACTTCTCTGGGAGGAAAGCAAAAGGCTACTTCTCTGCAGTAAGAGGCCTCCACCAGAGCTGTTCATGCAAAAGCGAAAGGTGTTGTCTCAAAAGCAAAGGCTCAGAGGACTTCTCTAGCGGTCCAGTGGTTGGGACTCCTCCTTTCCAAGGCAGAGGGTACAGGTTCAATCCCTGAGAGGGAAACTAAGATCCCACGTGCCCCATGGCCAAAAAATAAATAAAAATAAACAATAAGGAAAAACAAAGGATTCACTAGCCCCTAGTGTTTTCTGCTTCCCAAAGAATGTGATTATTCATCACACACACACGCGCACACACATATCTATTAAGGTACTTACCTTTGTTTTTTCCTTTTACTTGTAATGAAGAAAAGAGATTTGCTATTTAAAACTGCAGCTGCCTCCCTCCTATGTAGAGCTGAATCCCTTCACTGTTCACCTGAAACTATCACAGCATTGTTAATCAGTTATCCCCCAACACAAAATGAAAGAGTTTTCAAAAATAAAATAAAACTGCAGCCGCCTCCTAAGGAAAATGGCCCTATTAAATTGAAGATGAGTATCTACTAAAACTGGATCTAGCCAACTTATTGGCACAAGATATATATTATATAAAGATGGATGTGGAGTCCAGTTTGGAAGTCAGCCTGGAGCAGTAGAGCTTAAGTGTGTTGCAAAAGAGACAGAGGGAAGAACTGGGTATTTCCATCCATCACTGTAGAGAAGGGCACAGAAGTGTAGGTTATGCAAAGGTAAAGGCAGAAGACAGGAAGAGAGAGTGACCAGGAGAGAGCTGAAAGCCAGAGCCTTTTGCTGGGAAGTGCACTGGAGAGAAATCCTGATGGTGAATAGCCAAGAAGACTCTTCCCAACAGAGATGTCTTCATGTATTTGCTGTGATATGACCATGGAACCTGCAAGTCTTCAATGAAAATTCTGATAAATGCAATAGCTATGTTTATTTAGTTGATTGGGGCAGTTAAAATTTTGAAACCTACTATATCGTAAATTCTTTGTAATTTGCATGTATAAATGAATTAAATTTTTATAAGGGACCATGAGGTAGGTGCTTTTACAAAATCATCCCCATTTTACAAATAAGGAAACTGAGGCAGAGAGAAGTTAGCAAGCTAGCAAATGGCAGGGGTGGTATTTGAGCTTAGATAGTGGAGCCCCAAGGCCACCTGCCCTATACTACATTATACTAAGTTAAGAGACAATAAGAATTTAATATAAAAAGGAAAACAGGGCAGAAAGTCATAGAGATAGTCCAGACAACTTAGTTTGTTACCAGACTGTACTGGGTAGGATAATCCTAGCTGATGTCTGTGTTTTATACCCTTCCTTTCATAATTCACTGATGTGACGCATATTTAATGAACATCCTACAAGGTGCCAGGCCATGTATTTGACACAAAGAAAACTAAAAACAAGGCAGTCCTGGCTCTTGCTCACATAGAGCTTATAGCCTAAAGGGGAAAGAGACAAATAGGCAGTTCTTACCAATATAATATGTGCTACGATAAGGGAAGTATGATGTGCTTTAGGACACATAGCAGGGGCTCCTAACCCAGACTTGGAAGGCCAGGCAATGCTTACTGGGAAAAAAAAGAATCTAAACTGAGTTCTAGAAACGTAACCAGAATTAGCGAGGAAGAAAGGGCAAAGAGAATTCCAGACAGAAGAATCAACATGTCCAAAAACCCAAACAAAAGAGGCTGAAAGGTTTGATAGAGCTGTAACTATTCAGGAGAAAAATGAAAAGAAATATATTTGGATAGGTTATCTGAATCTGGATCATGTCAGCCACACAAAGAAGTTACACTTTATCACAAGGCCAGTGAAACCTATCATCACATTTTAGGCAAAAAAAAAAAAAAAAAAAGGATATGATGCATTCATTCAGCTAATATTTATTGAGCACCTACTAGGTGCTAGGCACTGCTCTGGATTCTTGACATATGTTGGTGAACAAATCAAAGATCGCAGCCCTGCATGGGAGATGGTGAGAGCAGAAAATTAAAACCAAACATAAAAAGTAAATTATGTAGAATGTTAGGAGGTGATAGAGTTATAAAAAAGAAAAAGCCATGTGGGATAAAATGGATTGGGAAGGGAGTGGTGCAGGAAGCATGGCCAGATGCAATAGTAAATAGAGTCGTCAGGGTAGCCCTTATACAGGCCATAACTAGCAAGTACTCAAAAGATCTTGTTGTCGGTCACTCTGCAACTCACAACATCCACAAACAGATGATTTGATACGCAAAGCACAGCTTAGGACTTTTTCATGTTCACTCCATGCATTCAAAGTCTTGTCTACCTTATTTGAAGTCATAGTCTCATTTTAACTCAGAATCATAAAATCACTTTAGACTATAGGCTCCAGCGTATAGGAAATTACCAAAAGCCAGAAATACACTGAAATTTAGCCTAAACCTCAAGTATTTCCATAAGCTACTAATACCATATGTACTCTCTAGATGTCTTTAACTACAAGAAACCTTCTAAATTCCCTTAGTTTCATGACCATCTCTTCTAAAATACAGCAGATTAAAAATATTTGATTTACCTTTATCTTTCCTAAGGCCACCTCAAAGCCTTGCTTCCTACAGGAAGACAAAAACAACCATATTTGGTCAATCTGGTTTCTTTCTCCCTTTTCTTTCCTGAATTTATAATTGTCAGAAACAGCTGTGTGCCTAGCCAATACCTTCCCCAAAACTAACAGGGCTCTAACATACAAAACATCTATTCTGCTTCTAAATTTGTTTTTAATTATATTACAAGATGGAAAAAGAAATGTCTTAGCTGTTAACACTGGCTCAGTGGGGCCAACAGTAGACATAGAGCAGACACGAGGAAATACTTCAAAAAAATTTTTTTAGCTCACCATGATTTAATAGCAGATATTCCTGGCTTTGAGTGAACTCTGCAATATCCCTGTGCGACAGAATAAATGATCATCTACCACTATTAATTTTAGGTCATAATGTCTGAAGTGCCGCTTCAAAAATAAATGCAGTATTTTCACTTTATTTGGTCAGGTAAATACTAAACTATTTTGTCATAATAACTTTACAACACTGTGTTTCACCTTGTCTTGCCTTGACTGCTGAAGGTAATAGGGACCGTTTTATTATGTCCATAAATTGAGTCAATTGACTTATCCTTATATCCTGTTTCCTGAACTTAACGAGAGATTCTGCATCATTAGGAAAACACACCATCCTGCAGCAGGATCAAAAGCAAAGGAAGCCTGATAATAAGTCATTTTGATTTCAGGGAATGTTCACCAGGCAAATGTTCAATATTCCAGCAGAAGTAAAACAAAGAACAGAGTTTGCAAAGAAAGGTTTGCTCAGAGCTGTGCTTATGCTAGAGACATCCCAGAAGGGTCTATAAACACCAAGAAAAAAAAAAGAAAGAAAATCAGCTTCTTTGAATATGAGGCACATGTATTGAATCTGTAGATTTAGGTGGTTCAATACACCTATCAAAGAACACAAATCAAAATATTAACTATTTTTGCAAGGAAACTTTTCTTTGAAAGATTTTTTACAGTTACAGGTTTTAAAATTCAGACTAACAATCACAACGCTATTCTTGGATTAGACCATATTGTGAGATGAACACTCATGGTAAAGCCAAGTTATTTCTTCCAGAACTTAGAAAACTGTGGGGTTGTTTTATTTGTTTTTGCTTTCTTCAGTCCCCAGGCCCTAGCAAAGTGACTGGTAGCTAGCTTAATAAATAGTTGTTTTGTATTAACCATGACAACGGTAAAGCTGTCAGGGTCCTCCATACCTCATTCCAAGGATCAGGACCCAAACCACAAATACCATGACAGTGATGACAAGCAATAATGATTGTAAATACTAGCTGTCATAGATTGAGCATCATGCATACTATGCTGCGCGCTCGCCATAGATTACTTCATTTGATCTTCATGGCACTTCTGTGAGTTAGGTACTAAGCATAGTACAAATGAGTTAATGATATCTTAGAGAAGTTACATAATGTGTTCAAGTTCACACTGCCGCTAAAGAGTTTCTGCTTCCAAAGCCTGAGCTCATGGACACAACACTGCATTGGGAATCCAGAGCCCAGACCTTGCAGTCTATCATCTAGAGAAAGCTGACCTTCCAGAAGATACAGAAAGCCAGCGGAGTCTGCTGAGAAATGACCAAAGACCCCACATATGCAGAAGAGCCGAAGACCAAGGGCAAGGTTGAGCTGCGCACACAGGTCCCACGTCCAGGTTACTTTAGCTTGTTGGAAATCACACCACCAGGAGCTATATTTTGGACCTGTAACTCCTCTGGGTCGCTCCCACCTGCTAGAACCACACAGGAATTCCTCTGCAAGGCCACTGCACTTCCATCCTCTATGTTATGCAACTTCCACATTCTCTCTGAGATCTCTAGACCAAAGGACTCAAAGATCTCTAGCTTCATAATAACAAACTCTACCAACATAACTACCCTCTAAAGCATTGCCCAAAATACGTAAGTGCTGGACTCCCCTGATGGCTCAGTGGATAAAAATCCCCCTCCCAATGCAGGAGACACAGGTTCCATCCCTGGTCCAGGAAGATTTCACAAGCTTCAGAGCAACTAAACCCGGGGGGCATAACTGCTGAGCCTGTGCTCTAGACCCAGTGAGCTGCAACTCCTGAGCCCGTATGCTACAACGACTGAGGAGCACGCACCTAGAGCCTACGCTCCCCAAGAGAAGCACCACCGTGAGAAGCCCACGCCCTGCAACGAGGAGTAGCCCCCACTCACCACAACTAGAGAAAGCCCGTGCAAAGCAATGAAGACTCAGAGTGGCCAAAATAATTAAAATTTACAAAAAAAACAACTTAAGTGCTAAGGACCACTAAGACTGAGTCACCCTCAGGCATTCCCACTAGATACCAAGCCCAGAAGCAACAATGCAGGGACCATTTCAGGCTATTGTTACAAAAGCCAAGTAAGTTAGAGAAGTGAGTGATCACCAGTGAGTTTTATTCATACTGTAGACCACCAAGGTACATAATTATTTCCATTCTCCACTGTACAGAAATAAAAGTAAAAATCATCTAGTGTTCGGTTGGAATCATCCAAAAAAAATGAAGAATTATAAGCTTGGTAAGTTTGTAAGGAGCCCAAATATAAATTATTATCTAATGTCCAAGGATGATAATGACATGATCTAACCCCCACCAACTCTCCAGGTTTATCTGCTTCCTCACTCACTGCTCTCTAACCACATGGAACCACTTTCTGTTTTCACCTCAGGGCTATGCATGAATTGTTCCTCTGTCTGAGAGGCCTTCTCCACTCATACTCATTACCTGGATAACTCCTGCTATCTTTTCAGGTGCAAAGAAACAGAAATTCAGACTCAACTGGTTCACTTAAGCCAGAGATGCTCCATGTTGACTTATACAGTTGAGGAAGCCAACAGGAACCCAGATCCTTTCTGTCTTCCTGCTCTATTTTTGGTGAGTGGGACTTGTTCTCAAGTGCATGCCACCCAGTGTCCGACATGACAATATTCAGAGACAAAATGGGTCACCTCTTCCTTGTAAAGAGTGAGGAAACCATTTTTAAAAGCCTTCTAACAGACCTTTTTTTTGTGTGTCTCAATAGCCAGAATCAAAACATATGCCCTAACACATGCTTAAACCAATCAATGGCAAAGTACTGGGACCACCAATATGGACTCAGATAAGTCAAGACCAATATCCTGGGGTTACCTCCCCTGAAGCACATGGGTAGACATAGGCAGCTGGATACATAAAAATATTAAGAGAGGAGAGAGAGCCTCTAATGAAGGAAAGGGAAGGGAAATGTGTGTTCAGCGAGTGATCTATAGCATCTGTTATAAACAATCCATAGGGTTTATTCTAGATGTTACTTTCTCAGGGAAAACTTCGCTGAAACCCACTCCACACTCAGACTCAGATCTTCCCACTACATGCAATCAAATAACTCCCTATTTTTTTATCATGGAGTTGATCATAATTATAATTAAATAAATGTGTCCATTAAAACCTAGCATCTTTCTGATAGCCTTTTCAACAAATGGTGCCAGGAAAACTGTACAGCTACACCTAAAAAAGTGAAATTAGATCATTTTTTAACACTATACACAAAAAATAAGTTCAAAATGGATTAAAGACATAAATGTGAGACCAAACACTATAAAACTCCTAGAGGAAACATAGGCAGAATACTCTCTGACATAAATTGCAGAAATATCTTTTTCTATCAGTCTCCTAGAATAGTGGAAATAAAAACAAAAATAAACAAATGGGACCTACCTACATGCTTTTGAACTGCAAAGGGAACAATAACCAAATGAAAAGACAACACACAGATTGGGGGAAAATATTTGCAAATGATGTGACTGAAAAAAGATTAGTCTCCAAAATTTATAAACAGCTCACGACACTTAACAGCATCAAAACAAACAACCACACTGAAAAATAGGCAGAAGACCTAAATAGATGTTGCTCCAAAGAAGACATACAGATAACCAAGAGGCACATGAAAAGATGTTCAGCATCACTAATTGCCAGACAAATGCAAGTCAAAACTACAATAAGATGTCACCTCACACCAGTAAAATTGGCTATCATCAAAAAATCCACAAACAATAAATGCTGGAGAGGGTGTAGAGAGTAGGGAACCCTCCTACACTGTTCAGTTCAGTTCAGTCCCTCAGTATTGTCTGACTGTTTGTGACCCCATGACTGTAGCATGCCAGGCCTCCCTGTCCATCACCAACTCCCAGAGTTTACTCAAATTCATGTCCATTGAGTCGGTGATGCCATCCAACCATCTCATTCTCTGTCGTCCTCTTCTGCTCCTGCCTTTAATCTTTTCTAGGATCAGGATATTTTCAAGTGAGTCAGTTCTTCACATCAGGTGGCCACAGTATTGGAGTTTCAGCTTCAGCATCAGTCCTTCAAGTCAATGTTCAGGACTGATCTCCTTTAGGATGGACTGGCTGGATCTCCTTGCAGTCCAAGGGACTCTCAGGAGTCTTCTCCAACACCACAGTTCAAAAGCATCAATTCTTCAACACTCAGCTTTTCTTACAGTCCAACTCTCACATCCATACATCACTACTGGAAAAACCATAGCTTTGACTAGATGGACCTTTGTTGACAAAGTAATGTCTCTGCTTTTTAATATGCTGTCTAGTTTGGTCGTAACTTTTCTTCCAAGGAGTAAGCATGTTTTGATTTCATGGCTGCAATAATTTTGGAGCCCGAAAGAATAAAGTCTATCACTGTTTCCACTGTTTCCCCATCTATTCTGCCATGAAGTGATGGGACCAGATGCCATGATCTTAGTTTTCTGAAAGTTGAGTTTTAAGCCAACTTTTTCACTCTCCTCTTTCACTTTTATCAAGAGGCTCTTTAGTTCCTCTTCACTTTCTGCCATAAGGGTGGTGTCATCTGCATATCTGAGGTTATTGATATTTCTCTCGGTAATCTTGATTCCAGTTTGTGCTTCTTCCAGCCCAGTGTTTCTCATGATGTCCTCTGCCTAGAAGTTAAATAAGCAGAGTGACAATATACAGCCTTGACGGACTCCTTTTCCTATTTGGAACTAGTCTGTTGCTCCATGTCCAGTTCTAACTGTTGCTTCCTGACCTGCATACAGATCTCTCAAGAGGCAGGTCAGGTGGTCTGGTATTCCCATCTCTTGAAGAATTTTCCAGTTTGTGGTGACCCACACAGTCAAAGGCTTTGGCATAGTCAATAAAGCAGAAATATATGTTTTTTGGGAACTCTTTTGCTTTTTCAATAATCCAACGGATGTTGGCAATTTGATCTCTGGTTCCTCTGCCTTTTCTAAAACCAGCTTGAACATCTGGAAGTTCACAGTTCATGTACTGTTGAAGCCTGGCTTGGAGAATTTTGAGCATTATTTTACCAGTGTGTGAGATGAGTACAGTTGTACGGTAGTTTGAACATTCTTTGGCATTGCCTTTCTTTGCGATTGGTATGAAAACTGACCTTTTCCAGTCCTGTGCCTTTTTTCAGTCCTACACTGTTGGACGAATGCAAATTGGTACAATCACTATGGAGAACAGTATGAAGGTTCCTTAAAAAACTATTAGAGCTGCCATATGACCCTGAAATCCCATTCCTTGGCATATATCTGGAGAAAAATATGATCCAGTAGAATACATGTGCCCCAATGTTCATTGCAACACTGTTTACAGTAGCCAAGACATGAGAGCAATCCAAATGTCCTTTGACAGAGGAATGGATAAAGAAGATGTGGTACACATATACAATGGACTATTACTCAGCCACTAAAAAGAATAAAGCAATGCCATTTGCAACAACACGATGGACCTAGAGATTGTCATACTGGGTGAAGTTAAGTCAGAGAAGGAAAAATATCCTATATCTCTTATATGTGGAATCTAAAAAGAAATGATACAAATTAACTTACTTAAAACACAAACAGACTCACAAACTTAAGAGAACATACTTATGGTTGCCAGTGGCAAGGATGGGGGAAGGAATAGTCTGGGAGTTTGGGATGAACATGTACACACTGCTATGTTTAAAATAGATAACCAATCAGGTCCTATTGTATAGTATATGAAACTCTGCTCAATGTAATATGGCAACCTGGTGGGAGGAGTGTTTGGGGAAGAATGAATACACGTGTATGTGTGGCTGAGACTCTTCACTGTTCACTTGAAACGATCATAACATTGTGCTATACCCCAATACAAAAGAAAAAGTTTAAAAAAAAAACTTAATGTCTTTCTATCCCATCACCTTCTTGTGTGTGCTCAGTCGTATTCAGCTCTTTGTGACCCCATGGACTTAGCCCATCAGCCTCCTCTGTCCATGGGATTCTCCAGGCAAGAATACTAGAGTGGGTTGCCATTCCTCCTCCAGGGGATCTTCCGGACCCAGGGACTGAACTCATGTCTCCTGCACTGGCAGGTGGATTCTGTACCACTGAACCATCTGAGAACCCCCTATCCCATCATACTCCTTTGTTTATTGCTCTAATCACAGCACCTAGGATAATACCTCACAAGTGATACTGGCCCAAACAGGGTCTCCTTCTATACCACTGGGGCTTCACTGCTAAGATTCCACCTCATCCCTTTCCTTCAAGATGTACAATTTTCATCAAGCCTACTCTACGGACTCAAAGATGTTGACAGCAGTCAGTCAGCTTAGGAGTCTGTCTGCCTCCCTACCTCACTGCCAGCAGCACTGTTGGCTGGTAACATGCCCTGCTCCGTCTCCCTTATCCATAAAGGCAGCCAATGTCAGCCCCTGCCAAGAGAGCAGATGGCCAGGCTGTGTCCAGCTTAATCTCCTAAGGAGGTATATTTCCTTTTGCAGCTCACAACTTCCAATAACAAGAAGCCTATGAAACAAAAATTGGGCACTAGCTAGTCAACATTTCTTATTCAAATCTGTTTCTCTGGTGACATCAGGGTGAGATGCCCAAACTGTGTTTCATTCCTTCACTTTGAGAGAACAACTGAGATAAGCACTGAGTTATTTGGAATCAGACAGACTTTGGAAAATTATTTAAGCTTTCTGCATCTCATTTTGCTTATTTTTAAAATGAAGAAAGCAACCATCCTCCCATGATGTCACTGTGAGGCACCACAGGATAATGACTGCAAAATGTAACAGATGACAAATTTCATTAGCCTTGTGCACTGACATCTACTCAGCATTCAAAAAACTAAGATCATGACATCCAGTCCCATTACTTCATGGCAAATAGATGGGGAGACAGTGCAAACAGCGACAAACTTTATTTTCTTGGGCTCCAAAATCACTGCAGATGGTGACTGCAGCCATGAAATTAAAAGACACCTCCTCCTTGGAAGAAAAGCTATGACTAACCTAGACAGCATATTAAAAAGCAGAGACATTACTACGCCAACAAAGATCTGTCTAGTCAAAGCTATGGTTTTTCCAGTAGTCATGTATGGACGTGAGAGTTGGAACACAAAGAAGGCTGAGCACTGAAGAACTGATGCTTTCAAACTGTGGTGCTGGAGAAGACTCTTGAGAGTCCTTTGGGACTGCAGAGAGAGCAATCCTAAAGGAAATCAATCCTGAATATTCACTGGAAGGACTGATGCTGAAGCTGAAGTTCTAATACTTTGGCCACATGATGGGAAGAGCCAACTCAATAGAAAAGACCCTGATGCCAGGAAAGACTGAAGGCAGGAAAAGGGAAAGACAGAAGATGAGATGGTTGTATGGCATCACCAACTCAACAGACATGAGTTTGAGCAAGCTCTGGGAGATGTTGAAGGACAAGGAAGCCTGGCGTGCTGCAGTCCATGGGGTCACAAAACGTCAGATCTGTGAGGGAGACAAAAACAGCAACTGACATCTACAGACTCTTTCATACTCAAAGCTGTGATGGTGAGGCCACCATCTAATGGAAAGTGATGAGACTTGGTATCACAGGCCTCAGAGTGCACACTGTTCAACAGAAATAAAATGACAACTGTGATTCTGCCAAGGCTAGTTGGCCAGGCCCAGAAGGGACTTCCTGAAGAAGCTGAAGATGTCTTCTGTGTTTAGAATGACTTGAGAAATTCCACATTTAGAAATTAAATCAAAGAGTTCAAAGGGACTTCCAGTTAACACATTCATTCTAAAAGAACAGTATCTAGCCCTGGAATTCGGACCATGAGAAGTTAGTCCATTTTTTTCTGAACACTTATAGCTTCCCCTCATTATCCCATACTTTTACCATTAAAGGGGCTGGGTGCTTATCTTTAAAGCTGGGATTCAGGAGATTTGAGGACACTGCATCTCTCTATAGCTACCCTCTGGAAAAAAAAGAATAGCAGGGTAAAAGATGGATGGTGGTTACTTCTAGAAGCAAATAAAGGCAACCTGCATAATTGGGCTGCACCAAAGAGGAAAAGAAAGACTTGTCAAGCCCACTGGCAGGAATGACTGTCCTCTGAAGGTTTTCAAGACCACTGCTTCCTGAGAGCAATAGACCTTTCCAATCAATGCCTTCTCTTGCCCTCGTGGATGTGGCAATTCCATGCTCTCCCAGGTCAGTCTTAAGCTATGCTGGAGGAAAGATGAAAGATGGACACTCATTATGCAAATGAACTGCTCCTCTGACCACAGAACCCTCACTCCTGCCCCCTGCAGAGCTGCAGTCAACACTGTAAAAGATCACATTTTATGAAGACAGTGATTTCAATCTGAAGAGTTCAGGATAAGACATGGTTGGAAGAGGTGTTGTTCCACACGTATGCCACAAATTTGGGATTAGGAAATTTAGAACGACAAGAAAATAATCATTTGCACTTTCCTTCAGACTCTGAGTAAGACTTGCATTTGTAGTCATCAAGAAAGCACAGTGTAATCAGAGAGTCATTGGAAGCCAGTATCCAAGGGTACAAGGTAGATGACACCATACCATGAGTAATAATATAACCAGCATTGAAATAAATGCTACTAGGGTCCTGTAGTTAGGTATACTGTTTCAATGCAAAAAGTTCTGAAGAGTCATGTCATTTTGAGTAACAACAACATTGCTATTTTTTGATTGCATGGGAGACACAAAATTAGCCAGGAACAATGCAATTAATAATAAAGAACATGAAGAGATGCCTGGGCACTGACTAGACACTACACAAATACATAAGCACCTCTTCTACAACCATTATTCTAAATCTTCATCAATAAATCACTTGACTTCACATACACCCATGGATTTTGTAATCCACTTGTAATCAAATTGCACAGGGAGATAGGAATCCTACAAAAACATACTTTCTCAAGTCTCCACACACCCTCCAAAAAGCCAGAAGCTTGCTCTTCAACATCAATTCTTCATTTCTATCATAGAAATAAAGCTTTAGTTGAACACATGATCACATAAAGACAGTATTTCCCAACCCCCCTTGTTATGGAAAATGGCCATTTGACACTTTTTCTCTAAAGAAGAGAAGTGCAGGCCCTCCTTGGATCCTTTCCCTGCCCCCACTGGCTGAGATATGATGGAACCTGAAGCATTCCGGGAACCCAGAAATGGAATCCTGGCATTAGGATGCAGAGCCAGCACGGTTAGCACGGCCCGCCTATCTTGAACAAGTCTGGGAAACAGAAATAAATTCCTGTTTTATTTAAGCCATTATATTTTGAGGTCTCCTTGAGATAGCAATTTACTGAGTGACTAAGCACCACATATGTTAAAGACATGAAGCAAGCACTGTCAGCATACAGATTTTAACTAATCTTATTAAGGTATGAGAGTGAGTGAGTGATAGTCGCTCAGATGTGTCCGACTCTTTGTGACCCCACGGACTATAGCCTTCCACACTCCTCCGTCCATGGAATTCTCCAGGCAAGAGTACTGGACTAAGGTGCTATGCCCTCCTCCAGGGGATCTTCCTGACCCAGGGACCGAATATAGGTCTCCTGTATTGTAGGCAGATTCTTTATCATCTGAACCACCAGGGAAGCCTTTAACTTACAAAAAATTGCACCTATTTAATGTGCTCAATTTCATGGGTTTTGACTGATGTATATAGCTATGAAACCACCATGCAATAAAGATATAAGACTCTGCATCACCCCAAAAGCATTCCTCAGGCTCTTTTGCAGACCATTCCTCCTTCTGCTCCCAGCATCAAGCAATAGTGATTAACTTTTTGTCACTATAGATTAGCTTGCATTTTCTAATTTTTAAATAAGAAGAATCAAAATATATATTTTTTATTGTCAGTCTTTCTTCACCTAGCATAATGCATTTGAGATTTATCCATGTAACATTATTTCATTCTTTTTTATTGGTGACTAGTATTCCATGTGTAGATAGCATGTTTTGTTTCTCCATTTACCTACAGAGGACTTTGGAGTTGGCTCTAGTTCGATGCTATTGTAAATGCAGGCCCAAACTCTGAAACATTCTATGTAGAGTTTGAATGTGCTGTGCTTAGTCGCTCAGTTGTGCCCAACTCTTTGCGACCCCATGGACTCTAAGCTGTTAGGCTCCTCTGTTCATGGGATTCTCCAGGCAAGAATACTGGAGTGGGTTGCCATTTCCTTCTCCAAGGGTTTGAATAAAAGAGAATTCCTTAAGACAGAGTTGGATAGAAAGGCCAAATAGTAGAAGAAAACTAGTTAAATACAGTGTCTGACGACAAGAAAAAAAAGTACCTCAAAATGGTAGGACTTGACAGCTCTGACAAATGCTGCTGTGAAACAAAACAGTATGTGGATTTAAAAGTGTCAAATTAAATTTGATAGCATGAATGTGATTGACAAGGGAGAGGCTGATGGACTAGACGTCTTAATGAAGTACTGCTGAGTGAAAGCAGGGAGGAAAGGAGGTAGGTGTTGAAGAGTGGCACATTTGAATAAGTGTCTTCAGAGTAATGCAGTACTGGAAATAAGTCTAGAATGCAATCATGGAAGTGAGCAACTAGGTCAGAGTGGAAGAGAAAGCCACCACCAACATGGAGGTCAAGGAACTGAGGGATGGGGTCTCTGCTTGTAAAGTTTGCCCACAGTGAATTTGGAAAGGCAAAAGCAAGAGTTAGGCTAAAAAAGAATGCTGGAGACAAGCAGGCTTATCTTGGAAAAAATCAGACTTCTGGACAAGATAAACTGGGTATGGGAGGGGAAAATTCTAGAAGGGGGTGGTCAATGAACACAGGAGTGCAGACTGTCTGGTCACTGCAGTAGGTACCTGGGTTCCACCTCAAATCCAAAAGCTGTGCAAATCCATGAAGGAGGGCAGGGTGAGAATCTGGTTTTTATAGAAGCTCATAGTTGGTCAGAAAGCTAATCTCATGGCATTAATGTCTTAACAAAAGAATACTAGAGAACCCATGGTGAATTCATGCCAATGTATGGCAAAACCAACATGATAATGTAAATAAATAAATAAAGAAAGAATACTAGAGAAAATCAATGTTTCTGCTATTTCTAACACAACTTGTTCATAAGCCAAAGTACCAATCCTATGAGATACAGCCACCATTATTTTATATTTATTGCTGTACTTAATCTTTTAAGAAAACAGGATTAACTTTCAGATTTAACACCATGTAAATGTTGCACTGTACTTTAATTAAAATGAATAAGCTAATTAAACCAGAAAAAAAGTTCAAGTAAACCCTTGGGAGTGTAGCGTTAAAGGATATACCCTTTGTTAATGCTTTGTGATGTGAGTAAAGATTATAGCACATTAGAGGTAAATATTAGTTGGCTTTTTGTTATCTTAAAGGTTCCTGGATCATATATTACATTATTAATGACTAGCTTATATTAATTATGTCTGCAGACCAAAGCAATATTTGACAATTATATGATATATTATAACATGACTAAATTCTGGACAGCGTTGTTAGTATAGATTTGAACTCTCCTTTTCAATTCAGATTTCTGAGAATTCTTGTGTTTAGTTAATGCCAATGGAAATGAGCTTTTTAAAAGGAAAAACCAACAACTTTGTCAAAGTAAAGGCAGAAATGCATTCACTCCATCCTGCTTGTTACATTAGGATCCTAACTGTGAAAGGGTTCCACTGGAGCTATTACTACCAAGTAAAGGGAAGTGCCTGGTAGCTCTCAACGAGCATTTAGTCCACAGCTCATTGCCACTGAAGTCAGGCCATGGTCTGCTGTGTAAATGTGCACTGCGGGGCTCTTTAACACGCAGATTATGGATACAGCAGGCCACTGCTGCTCTTCTCTGCATAAACATGTTCCTGAGAGGTCTAAATACGTATACTATTGCTCAAACTCAGTATAATTTCCAGGATTGTTCTTATCAGTAAAATCACATAACTTTAATGGGGACTGCCTCAACTTGCAAATGAGTGATTTTTCTACTAAAATATGAAGAAAACAGTCCAGTGAGGTTAACTGTATCCAAACACATGTCACAATTTGTCCTCAATGTGACTTAAGACACTTTGTGTTCCCTTACTTAGTGTGTATTCTTAATAATTCCTACAATAGTCTCTGAATTTCAACTGATTCTGAGATCATGGATGGACAAATGGATGGACAGACAGATGGGTAGGAGTGGAGGCGACAGTGGGGACCAGTCACTATCTGGTAGTCTTGGAGTCCTTGTCTCTACATAGACCACCTTTATCTACAGACAGCCGGCAGAGTACCCTGCAGAGTCCTCCTTCAAAGAGCCAGTTGTATCATTTAGACAGAAGCCACATACCAGGAAGTGGTAGGAAATCTATCCAAATGCCTCCTAGTCACTTCTCAGTAGTTTCGGTTATCTATAGCCCACACCCTTATCACTGTCAGCCTCTACAACACCCACTCTTACAGTGGCTGTCCAAACAGTCTGTGTACAGAGTATTAACCTCAGCCAACATATCATGCACAGTTGAACATACTTTTAACCTATTTACTTAATAAACCTTTGTCATTTCAAACTTGCAAACACAGGAGAGAAACATTTGAAAAAGCCCTTCCCACCCACTCCCAACAATTTTACTAAACCACAGGGACGCCTTACTACCCAAACTGCATTCCGCATCCTGCAAATCATTGAAAACCTATAGGCCTTTCATCAGCCACACCAACAACAGAACTGGCCTAAGTTTGCTTTCACTGCTTGCAGATTTGAATACATGTTATTTTTATGGTTAACATTATTATATTGCAGTTTTATAGCCTCTATTTTCTGAGGAGTTGAAAGAATTTAATCTTCCCCCTTCAAGATCACTTTTCATTTTCCAGAGAATTGTAGAAAAATAGAAGATAAGGAGAAGAAGAAAAATTACAATTTAAAAAATGTAGGGGACGTGGATTGGAAGAATCAATATAGTGAAAATGAGTATACTACCTAAAGCAATCTATAGATTCAATGCAATTCCTATCAAGCTACCAGAGGTCTTCTTCAAAGAATTAGAACAAATAATTTCTCAATTTGTATGGAAATACAAAAAACCTCGTATAGCCAAAGCAATCTTGAGAAAGAAGAATGGAACTGGCGGAATCAACCTACCTGACTTTAGGCTATACTACAAATCCACAGTCATTAAGACAGTATGGTACTGGCACAAAGACAGAAACATAGATCAATGGAACAGAATAGAAAGCCCAGAGATAAATCCAC
>ML660200.1:51982410-52000589 GCA_007570785.1 Antilocapra americana | reverse complement strand
AAAAAAAGCAAAGACATCACTTTACCAACAAAGGTCCATATAGTCAAAGCTATGGTCTTCTAGTAGTCACGGACGGTTGTGAGAGCTGGACCATAAAAAAGGCTGAGCGCCGAAGAATTGATGCTTCTGAACTGTGGTGCTGCAGAAGACTCCTGGGATTCCCTTGGACAGCAAGGAGACCAGATCAGTCAATCTTAAAGGAAATCAGTCCTGAATATTCATCGGAAGGACTGATGCTGAAGCTGAAGCTCCAATACTTGGGCCACCTGATTTGAAGAGCTGGATGGATCATCAGTGCAATGGACATGAACTCAGGCAAACTCTGGGAGATGGTGGGGGACAGGGAGACCTGGCATGCTGCAGTCCATGGGGTCTTGAAGAGTCAAAAACAACTGGGTTACTAAACAACAATAAGCGTAAACTGTTCAAGGGTGTGCTACTTCAGAAAGAATCAAATGGGTCCAAAAAAGTCTAGTTTTCAAGATAGGTAAATGAAGAGATTATTCACAACAATGAATGTTGCTTGCTTCTCAAAGTGTTTGAGTATATGTTCTTTTAGAGTAGCCGAATCACAGTAATTTAATGTGAGGTATGAATTGACTTATCAGAATGTAATTTTCAAGGCACATCTCTGAGTAAAAAAAGGTAGATTGATACTAATAAGATGTGAAAGAATGAATATTATTTAGGATTAGCAAGAACTTCATAGACTTTGTAGTTGGAAGAATCCTTGGAGTACATGGTGCATCTACTCAGCTAATGCCAGGAAGAAGGGTCTTCCATACCCCAAAAAGTTCATCCAAGCCATGCTTGATGTATGTTTTCAACAGTTGTCATGGTTCAGATAAACATAGTCTTAGTTTATCATAATAAAATGGCTCATTGCATTATAATTATCTATTATTGATATAGAAATCAATCAGATTTGAGTGGCAAAAATCCTTGTTTGCAACAAATAGTTTAATTGAAGGATGACAGAGTAGGGGACTGGTTGAATTGAGATGAAACTAATGAGAGAGACCATGAGAGACGAGGGGCCTGACATCTCACTTTGGATAGCTAAGGACCTTGATGCCCAGTGTACAAATGCTATGCCCCCTTCTGGTAAGTATAATGCCCACGGTCATGGAGTTGGTGAGTAGGGACTTGCACTCAGAGCACCCTCCACCAGGTCAGTGTTCCTTGAATGAACTTAGAACGGGCAGGAAGGGTGAAGACAGAAGCTTCCCCTGGAGTGGGAGTATCCTGCTACTTGGCATTACTATGAATCCTTTATTTCATAAGGCAAAAATGGAGCTGATTATTACTCAGCATTGGTCTAGTACTGAAATGTGTTAGGTTGGGTTTAGAGATGACCAGGGATCGTTTTCATTTCCAGGGGAAAAAAGGAAAGGCCTTTATGTATACCTATAAATCCTGCCATTTACAGTAGCCTAATGGAATGAAGTTAAAAGTAGCCAATTTCATTTTCTTACTGGATACAATTAGCTGATCAAATGCATCAGTTTGGTAGATTCAGCTGATTGAACTGAAGTTACTGTTTAGCAAAATATAAACATGGCTAATATAACTGATCCTTTTTTTTCCATTTTGTACTTATTATTATGGCTCTTCTGCATTTTCTGGTAATTAATCCCCTCAAGCTCCCATTCTAATTTGCCAAAGGCAGGCCCAGTTTTGGAGAAGGAGCTTAGGTAGCCGATTATGTGATAATTCCCAGAAGCCAGGCTATTGATGATCCCTGGCCAGGTTGCTTTAAAATTGCTGCAGTAGGTTGCCAGGCTGCCCTCTGGAGATTAGAGCAGTGGGAACAGACCAGCATTTTTAAGGATCTCCCCAGATAATTCTGAAACGCTGCTAGATTTGGGGGCTAATGATGAAAGGTTATGTTTCCAAGGATTGAAAATTCCGAATATAATTTTCTCCCCAGACTTTCTGTGTGTTAGTCACTCCCTTGTATCTGACTTTGTGACCCCGTGGACTGTAGCCCACCAGGCTCCTCTGTCCTTGGGATTTCCCAGGCAAGAATATTGGAGTGGGTTGCCATTTCCTTCTCCAGGGGATCTTCCCGACCCAGGGATAGAACCCAGGTCTCCTGCATTGAAGATGAATTCTTTACCATCTGAGCCACCAGGGAAGCCCCAGCCTTTAAGAATCCTCTTAAAAAAATGTAAGAGGATTCATATATTCTGGCAAAGTTAATACATAAGTCCTTTTATCCTATAGGGTAGAGCTATGGGGCTGGTGGGTGACGAAGTAGAGAGACAGTGGGGTAGGAGGAGGAAGAAGATGGTGGCAGGGAGGCCTGAGGAATGAGGACTCAGGAATCAAATGATCTGGGGGAAGAATCAAAAAGAAACCTGATCCATTTGACAAACATTCTCAGGACCAGCTCTGGATAAGTGAACAAAGCTTGTAACCAACCTTTGCTCTCCTACTTCCTTTGAGATGAAGTGATAACAGAAAGTAGGGGAGAGGGGTTGTTAGCTTTCAAGAATTTATATGGTGGTTTGATTTTTATCCTCCTCTCAACCTAAGAAACAATACAAAATTGAACAGTTAAGCAAACTAATCAACAAGTCTGAATGCCTAACACAATTTTGGGGAACTTTTATTAGTTTATTAGATGTGAAAATATTCTGATTTCACCATGAGAAGGCCACTTCTGCAATTTGATGGTATAAAGTTGAATGTTCCAGTTAGTGAATATTTTTCTTAATATTGAAGAATGTAAATAAACAATAACTGAGCATGTTCTACAGCCCTAAAGAAAATAGGGTTCTCCTGGCATGCCTGGTAGGAAAAATGGAGTGCTGGTGAAATTATGAAGTTCCTTGGTGCCGGACTCTGGGTCCTGGGTCCCAGGCTGCAGTGTGGAGGTCGACCAGACACAGCCACCCCCTTCCAGGTGTGAGGCCAGAGCCAAAACAGCCAACGATGAGACTGAAAAACTATCGTCATTAAAAAGAGCTCCTGATGCTTCTTGTTTAGGAATTGGAAAGAAAAAAGACCTCATTTTCTCATGTATTTGAACAGATTTTTGGTTATCTGAGATTTCTCCCTAAGCTTAAGGCATTTGCTTCTCCTTGAATTGTGCCTTGTCTGTTTTTCTTAAGGCCCTGACACATGAAACTGTGATTTACTCATCTCTGTAATTAGATGTAGTGATTAGAATCCCCTTTATCTTACTCTGCAGTTTCACTTTATGGGGAATTATGAAAGAATAATAGGTAAAAAGTTCAGAATGGGGGAAAGAATAAACAGAATGCTGAATGGTAAAAGGAGACAGAATGCTGAATGGATAATAAAATATTTAGTGCTTTTCAATTAACTGTTCTCACGATTAGTACACTAGTATATTATATCATAAAAATCATGTCTATTAATTTTTTGCAGCCATTATCTTGACTGTGATTTACTCCCCTCAAATCATTAACAATGCCATTAAAAAGGAGGATGGAGATGAACATCCTGAAGAGAGTTCAGGGATGTAATAGGATTATTGTTCAGGGTCACAGAGAGATTGAAGACCAGTGAATGGAGGGCGGGGTTTTGAGAGTGTGATGCTGGGTAAAAGGAGAAAATAGGGTAAGGCATAGAGCCCCAGGGTTTGAGAGACAAGTCACTTGGTCTGGAGTGTGGGGAGGGTGCTTTGGATGAGACAACGCTGCCTTAATCTGTGGAAGATGTGGGTTACGGAAAGCCCAGTGACTAGGAAAGCATGGCTTTCCCTCACAGTGGAATTTCATACGCACAGGGAGAAGATAAAAATGTGTGTGTGTAAAAGTCCCCAGGGTCCTGTTGGAGGCAGTGAGCATTCCTGTTCCAGGTTATGTTGGGGGCTTGAGGGCAGCATTTCCATCCAGCCAAAGAAAGGGCTGTGACTCTTCATAAATAGTTCTCTTCTTGGGAAAATGAGAAAAGCTCTATCCCCAGAAAAATGTTAATCAAGTACACCAGCGAAATTTGAGTGGTCCTGCAGCCATGCATTTTGAATGTACTTGTGGAAATCTCTTTCCTTTGTATTATTTACCAGAGTGTCTATCTTCAAGTACTCAGTTAATCAATATTTAATTCATCAATCTGTTATTGGTTCTGCCTAATTAGAGCCTTGAAAATATCTTTTGGCTGTACTCAAACATAGGAATTATATTAATATTAAAAACAATGCTTGGAAGATTTTTTATTATTTTTTGAAGTTTCTTTTTTTTTCTCTTCTCACTAGTAACTGGGACAACCATAGGGCCTTAGTAAATACAGAATCTATCTTAATTCAGAGTTTTAAAATTTTAGTTTTCTATCTGGGCTGCCAAGAGTGTACATTGGAGGTGGGCCAATTAATTTCCTTTATATTTATATTGTGCAAGTCAGTGTAGAAGCCAGAGTGAAAATCCTCTGGTTTTTAAATTTTAAGTAGGTCTTTTCCAAGTGAAGTTTGGCTGCAAGATCTATTCTCATAAAACAAGTTAATCTGTACAATTTCATAATCAGGAAACTGGGACTAACAAATCAATGACAGCATTTTTAGCAGCTTAGTATACTTATGAGTTAATACCACTTTTAATCATAACATGTCTTTACTCTAATACAAGACATAGAAGTCAGCATTGCTGCTTATAGCCTGTTCTTGAAAGATTAGACTGAAACCTCAAGAAATTTTTAAATAAAATTTTGATAACAGTGTTTTACAATCCAAAATTCAGGTGTTATATTATTCTAGATTAGTCTTCCTAATTCCCATTATCAGGTTATATGTATGTGTGTATTGTTTGTTGGGTTGTGCTCAGTTGCTCAGTCATGTCCAACTCTTTGTGACCCCATGGACAGTAGCCTGCCAGGCTCCTCTGTCCGTGGGATTCCCCAGGCAGGAATATTGGAGTGGGTTGCCATATATATATAAAATATAATTATATGTGATATATAGATATATATAACATAACATTATACATTTGTATATGAATAATATAAAGCCTTCCCCGATGGCTCAGTGATAAAGAATTTCACCTATAATGCAGGAGACTCAGGTTCGATTGCTGGGTTGGGAAGATCCCCTGGAGAAGGAGATGGCAACCCGCTCCAGTATTCTTGTCTGAAGAATCCCACGGACAGAGAAGAGCCTGGGCTGCAGTCCATGTTGTTGCAAAAAGTCAGACAGGACTGAATGACTAAACAACAACAAAATATAATATATAAACACATTATTTATAACATATTTAAACAATGTATATAACAATCTACATTATGTATATAATCATGTATTAAAATAATATATAAAATAAAATAAATTTTAATATATATTTATATACATAAAATTACCCTGACAGCTGTATAAATGGATATATGGACAGTAGTCCAAACTATACATTAATTCACTTTCATGATCACTTCTGATTGCCTTATGTGAATCAAATCATGACCAACAGTGGTCTTTAGGATCTTTAGTCTTTAGAATCTATAATGAATGGCTTTGCTATGCAGCCCACAAGCCTTCCCTGAAGACCTGGATGAGGACCCTTTTCCTAACAGGGCCTCTTGTGGTCACAAACTGTTCCACAAAGTTGGCAGCAGACCCCTCTGCTCTCATTTTCTCAGCGGCCTTGCCAGACCAATGGTTCTCAACCTTGGTTTCAGGGTTTTCAAACCAGAAATTCTTAAGCCCTACCCACGGAAATTCTGATCCAGTCCTTTGGGGGTGAGACTTCACAGTTAGTACTTTTTAAAAGCTTCTCAAGTGGTGATTTCAGCTTCCAAGAACAGAATTAAGACTTGTTGCTCTGGGTAGTTTGAAAGAAAGGTTAATACTGACTTACTTGCACACCCAACAGGTGACTTAAAATTTTTGAAGACTCACCAAGGAGTAGCATCTTCCCCTAGAATATTAAATGCTCTGCTTTCAGCAGCCCTATTCATTTACAAATGAGGTGGATACAGCTTCTGCCTAACTCTGGTTTCCTTCCCACCCCTTAACAATAAACACTGGTGTCTCTTCCCTAAGGAACTGTCTTCTTTTAGTCTAGAGGGGTGCAAAGCATCCCACTGCTCACTGGTTGAACTCTCACTGCCACTGTCAGAAGCAATCCAGGAGACTGAATCCTGGTTGTTAATCCCTTAACAGAGGAATGGGATGCTCAGCAGCTCCTAGGCATGTTGATCTTGCCTTCCCTATGGCGGAGAGAGGTCAAGTTCAGGATCCATACTCTTATAAGTCATGGTCATATTTCTTTCAATTATGTCTAACCTGGGACCAGTTGGTATACATTATCCTGAGACAGAGAATAACTCACTTGAATAATATACCAAATGTTACTTGATATCTCCAGAGAAGTGTTTCTCAAAAGCAACACTATTAACCTTTTAGATTGGATGATTTTGTTGTTGTTGTGAGTGCTGTCTTATGTATTGTAGGATGATTAGCAACATCATTGGCCTCTGCATACCAGATGCCAGTAGCACCCTTCCACCCAAGTCAGGACAATCACAAATGTCTCCAATCATTGCCACCCTGGGGGGAAAATCATTCCCAGTTGAGAACCACTGCTCTAAGGTGGAAGCTTGCAAATTAATCATTATGAATGTGGCAGGGGTTAGTGTGAGCTAATGTTGCTTTCTGCTCCTTTGTTCTGCTTTTAGAATGGTGTGCCCTTTGTCAGATTTACTAGAGTTCTGCTTAAATGTTGTCTCAGAAACACTCTGAGATGGAGACTAGCCCTAGGAAGGTTTGTTGAGGGATGTCCCTGGGACACCTGTAGGGAATGAGGGAAGAGGTTTGGGTAGAAGCAAACACTGCACCGATGGACAGTTATCCCAAATTAAGGTGAAGTAATCAGAATTGCTGGAGAGCTGGCCTCAGCCGATCCCAGGTGGAGCCCTGCAGCTGGGATGACCTTTCAGAATTGTCCCAATTTGAGGCAAAGTAATCAGACCTTTGAACCCTCTCTAGCAGCCAGTCATTGAATTTGGGCTCCCCCTCCTGCCCTGCCCCCAGGGATGGTGGCAAGGGATAGAGGTTAACCTCAGTGAGGCAGCTGTCTTTAGTCAAGGGCAATTCCTGCAGAGAGACTTGGCTGTGATCTGGTCAGGGGTCAAAACTCCAGACATCAGAATGAATGAGTCTTCACCCTGAGAGATGTGATCTGGGCAGGGCACCATAGGTTAAAAGAAAACAGTTTAAATTCATTTTACTGCTGCTTTGAGGCTCAGCACATGATAGCATAAGAAGTGTAGTCCATGAGTAGATGGACTGTGGGGAGACCTGTTTTGGGTGAAACCTACCTAGGGCATCCATGTAAGGGCTTTCTTAATGCAAAATATGCCCTTCTGGTTTCCTGTACTGGATGATCGAGTCTCTGTCTTGATCTGTCTCTGAGCCAGAAATTACATTATCTAAAGCCCATTTTGAATGGCATTGAAAGAACATAATCCCCACAGAAAGGCAGATAGTGCAAAGGGGTGACCTATGATGGATGACCCCTGACATTATTTAGGCAAAATGTCACCTGTCACCATTATGGGTCAAGAGTGTGTAATAAGAAGATTGCTTATCACATCAGACGGTGGGGAGCATTGTTGGGTAGGTTCCCACGGTTACAGAGGCCTTGGATATTGCATATTTAATGTTTAGAAGTGGCATACTAACAATAGCTCAACACTGCTTTGGAGCGTGTAGCTGTGTACATGCTTAGAAAGTGATATTGTCAGGTGATGGGTTAAATTTTGTACTGGCCATGCATCATTCAGTAGTGCCAGGGAAGCTCAGAGGCTCACAACTGGCCCTTGAGATTAGTTTCAGGTACACCAGAGGGAAAAAGAAACAGGAGAGAAGGGAAAAACAGTGAAGAAGATGAGAAAAAAAGGAGGGAGAAGACATTAGGGGAGTCAGTAACATAGATGACACTGGAGTGAGTGCCAAGTTCTAGGAAAAAGCACTAGGTTTCAGTAGCATAAGTCTTATATAGCTAGAATATTTTATATTGTTTCATTTGACATGTTTTTATTGTTTGTTCCTTTCTTTCTCACTGCCATGCAAATATACACACCTCCTTTTTTTTTATGACAATAACAACAAACACCACAAAATATTCTACTCTTTTATTTTGCTGTTCCATTATACTGTTTCCAGTAGTGTTTTTATTCTTCTGAAAGTGTTTAGTCACTCAGTGGTATCTGACTTTTTGTGACCCCATGGACTATATATAGCCTGCCAGGCTCCTCTGTTCGTGGAATTCTCCAGGCAAGAATACTGGAGTGGGTAGCCATTCCCTTTTCCAGGGGATCTTCCTGACCCAGGGATCGAACCTGGGTCTCCTGCATTGCGGGCAGATTCTTTACCATCTGAGCCACCAGGGAAGCACCTTTTATTTATTTTATTTATCCAAACCATTTATTGGATGGTTTCTAATTTGTTATTTGAATCAACCCTATGTTTAGTGGTAGCTACATCATTACTATAGAGCAGGGTCTTTGGTCCAATAGTTTGGCCACTTGATGCAAAGAGATGACTTGTTAGAAAAGACTTTGATGCTGGGAAAGATTGAGGGCAAGATGAGAAGAGGGCAACAGAGGACGAGATGGTTGGAAGGCATTACCCGCTTGATGGACATGAATTTGAGCAAACTCCAGGAGATAGTGAAGGACTGGGAAGCCTTGGCATGCTGCAGTCCATGGGGTCACAAAGAGTCGGACACGACTGAACTACAACAAGGGTCTTTGGAGTGGCTATCTGATTGGACAGAGGGAGGCAAAATGGGCAACTTGTCTTGAAGCAGCGTTTGTGTAGCAGGGGGATAATAGTCCATATAATAGTCCATATAATAGTATGTACTTTTTGGGTCACATGGGAGGAGGCTTATGGAAATTACAGAGGACTCCTCAGCCCCAAGCCAGCCTGGAAATTGCAATGCCTGTGATCTGGGAAGAGAAAGTGATACTATTTTTATAGAAATTGGGAACTGAACCAAGCTTCTTATTACCAAGGCATCTTCAGGATACGCTGTATCAGAAACCACCAGTCCCTTCCCAACCACCTGGAAACACTTATCTGGAGCCTACTATGTGTCGTAACTAGTCGTGGTGATGGAATTACCATCACCACCTCTACCGTCATTACCATGCTGTTCTGCCCCTCCTAGGGACACAGCCCTAGGCTGACTGCCATCACCCTTTCCCTGAGACGTTGGTGCTTTTGGGGACAGCTTTCCTGGTATGTGACATGAATCTTTCAGCCTGGTGAGGAAGGGGAGAGGAGGGATTGGAGATGGCAGCTACAGATGGGTAGTCTGTGGGGAGCAGAGTTTAACAATTTAGAACTCAGGCAGCATGGCTCTGCTGTGTGGGCTTGGGTGAGTACTTTTCATTTTATCGAACTGCCCTCTACCTCCATCTTCACAGCTTCCCACAGCCATCCTTCTGAGCAGTGTGGGGACAAACACAGCTGTGCACGTTAGCGGCTTCAGCTGTTCCCACAGCAGCGCTACGCTGCAGTATCCCAGGAGTCATCAAATATTTAGGAGGAGGTTGCAGACCTTTGTTTCATGGCCAGGCATGCCATGTGCTCAGATTCAGAGCCCACTGGGTTCTTGTTCACGTCAGCAGAAAATTGTGAGGAAAAGGAAACGGCTCTTTTACCAAATTGTCTGGTGCTATCAGGTCAAGTGTGGCTTTATGCTCACTGTACAATTACAGCCTTTTGGTTTCTTATCAGGGACGATAACTAAACAAGAACAGTCCTGGAACAAGGGCCTATTTGTTCTCGTTATAATCTATTCATTGAATGTTGTAGCCTGGCTCTCTGGGGAGAGTCACACACTACAAGCCATGCTGGAGACGAGCCTGTGTGTTTAGAGTCAGCCTTGGCTGATACATGCGGAAAACTACAGACGGCCTAAACATTCCCTGGTGACTCTGGATGCTAGAGAATGCATCTGGGGATGCTGAGGAGCGTGTGGTATTACAGCCAAGTGTGGTCTAAATTTCTACTAAATATTTCCTTTCAGATGTGTGACTTTTTGTGAGGAGAGAAGTATTACCCTTGTAATCAAAGGCTAGAATCCCAGTCCGGGTAAAATTTGTTCTCAGTTTAAAGTTGCTTTTTCTTTAACACAGCTAAAATACCATTCTTAATGCAACTAAAATGGTTTTAGAGTTTTGTCTTTTCTAGATTTCCAGTCGGAAAGCCAGTCTCCACTGTAGCTTAATATGATGTCATTGGTTCAGTGTCAGCCAATAGGAAGATTAAGTGGATTTCCATCCTGGCCTTCTGTGGTCCAGCCCTAGTCAACATTTCCTTAATAATTGGATGAAGGAATCTGCTTGTGAATTTTGCCAATAAAAATAGCTGGGTGGGGTGGCTTGTGTCTTGGAGAGTCAGTCTTGAAATGTATTAAGAAAAAGAAGAAATGGGCGATTGAAAATTATATTTTAGAGTTACCGTGTAATATTAGGGAGAACCATCAAACTGCACAGCACCAACGAGTACATTATTCTTAGGACAGATATTACAGAAAATGACCCACAGATCCAACTGTAGCAAATGGAAAACTCCAGATGTGTGTCTTGAAATAACCAGGTCAGAGTTTTGACTGTTGCCAGGTTATCAAACATTTACTCTGCACTGGAGATAGTGAAAACAGATCCTTTTACGATTCTGATGGGGGTTATGTTGACTTTAATAAATTCAGATTGTAGAGAGCACTGGTGTAATGGTTTCAGTGGAAGCAAGGACCTAACTAGGTGTATGGATTTAGAGTAGGAAAACTGTCAACACCCTCAGTAGAGTCAAAAGATGTGGATCCTTGTTCAGACTTCAGCTGTAATTAGTTGAGTGACCTTGAACAAATCCTCTAGCATTTTGGGTCCTCCATTTCTTATCCTGGAAATAAGAGGTTGGGTTAGTTTAGTGATTCTCAATCTGTGATCCTTAGTGCATTTGTTAGCCACTCAGTCACGTCTGACTCTTTGTGACCCCATGGACTGTACCCTGCCAGGCTCCTCTGACCATGGAGTGGGGTTGCCATGCCCTTTTCCAGGGGATCTTCCCAACCCAGGGATTGACCCTGGGTCTCCTGTATTACAGGCAGATTCTTAACCATCTGAACCACCAGGGAAGCCCCTGTGGTCCTTAAGAAATAATTTAAGTCTGTGAACTATTTTTAGTGCCTTATTAAACCTAAAGCAATAGTGTATTTCCTATTAAGGAAGCCATGTAGACTTTTACTTAACAAATACAAATGGTAGATGAAAAATTTTAAAATAGGATTATACATAGGAAAAATAATAAAACTCTTCTTCTTGGTAATCAAATGATAGGAAGCATTTCAGTCTCTAAACTAAGGCTGATGAGGACCCTAATTGCCAGTAGAACTAAGAAGCCTTGAAGAGACTGTATCTGTATCACATAAAGAGAGACCCAGGGAAGCATTATCAGTGGGCAGGTACACTTTGATTGCAAGATTAGAAAGAAGACAGGAGGTATAACTAATATCAGCTATGTGCCAGACACTCTTCTAAATGCATTAATTTATTTAAAGCTTGAAACCATCTTGTAAGGTAGGTGCTGTCAACATCCCATCTTGAAGCTGAGGAATCTGAATGGCAAAATTGATACTTATTAATTAAACTCATTATTAGCAATTATTACTAATGACCTGTTTCCCACTATGTGACTACTGATCCCACAGAAATGAGAGAAATACATCAAGAGAGCAAAAACGGGGCTTCTCCTCTTCAGTCCCATCTCAAGGATGTAATTAAGGGCTCTGAGATGGAGGACCTGTGTTCCAGGTGAGCCTCTGGCTCTGAATACCTGTGTGACCTTGGGCGAGTCATTCTACCTTTCTGAGTCATAGTCTCATCTGTAAAACAGGGTGATGGCCCTGCCCAGTTACACCACCAGTTACTGGGAAACATGGAATTATCTGCAATTGCTTTGGAAGATGATACAAACATAGGAGAATGAGGGATGACTTGCCTCGGTGGAGTTGCTCCCCAGTGATGTCAGTCATTCGTTTAACAAACATTCATGATGTGCTCATTATGTGGGAGTAGAAGGAAATGAAGATCTTAGGGTAACCCTTATCTCCTAGGTTGAGATGAAAAAGTGGTCAGTGGTTCTACTGCTCTAGTCCCTGCTCTAGATGTTCTTGCTGTAGATAATTTCCTTAGATGATAACGTGTCCCCATTTTGCTGCAACCCAGTCTCCTGCCATTAGTTCAGGGTCTTCATTGGCGAGCATCTTCTTTTTCTTGCTTCTGCCCTATTACCTCCTGATGGTGTGTGTTGTTGTTGCCTCTTAGCTCCAGGGTCAGTTTGTATTCCGTGATGTATTCCACTCCATTCTTGTGTCCTGCCCCTCCCTTCCAGAAGATCAGATCAAATACTTCATTATCAGGAACAGTGAGGAGGTCTTGATGTCCTGTTTGGGAGGTAGGGTGGGCATGGCCATTCGTACACAGGGCTTTCTGTTTGCGCATAACCACTAGACAGGCACGGAGACAAGAGTTCATCTGACTAGCTGGATGCTGTTTCTGGTTGTGTGATAAAAGTGGGTTAGGATGAAAAGGCAAGCGGTTTCTCATTCTTACACACTGAGAACATGGTCTCATTTCAAATGAAATGCCCTCAGCTTTCAGCTATGATAAATTATACTCATGTAATGCCATGATCGCTCAGGTCATAGGTAATATACTAATTAAGGCCATCTCAGTATTGGAAACTCAGTGTTGAGCTTGAAATCGAGAAGGCTCCTGGCTTTAAATATAAAACCTCATTAAAGGCTCTTTTTCTACACTAGGCCACGAATAACTGATGCATTGCACCAGACTGACACATTCAGGCTCAACTGAAGAGAGGGCCAGAGATGCTGGAATGTAAGGACAAGATGTATGCATTTTACCTGAGCAATAAAGGTTTAATTTTGAAAAGATGTCAAAATAGAGACCAAAAAGATCCAGGAGTTCAGAACACAGGTGCCTCTTAAATAAATATGAGTATTAAAAAAAAATAAACACCATTCAATGGTTTGAAAAGACTGCACTCTATCTAGATGGGCTGAGAAAGAGCTAACACACAATATGAGTATTTCTTGTATCTTAATTTTTGTGCTCATGATAGCACAAGTTGATTTTCTTTTCAATTGTATTTTATTGCAAATCTTAAGTACAGAGCATCTTCTCTCTTTGCCATTGCCTGTTATATTAATATCTGTGGAACTTCGAGAAACATTCCATGTTCTCTATATCTTTCAGTATTCATAGCATTAGGTATGTGTCCCCTTATAAAATTTTAAAATTTCATAATTATTCCTATAGTCGCCATGTTTGTTAGGAGAGAATGCATCTTTATGGGAAGCGTAAGGGTTTGGATCTATTGAGAGACCAAGTTTTGAGTCATGGTTTTGGCACTTGCTAGATATGGGATCTTAGGTGAGTTACTTGATCTTGCCAAGCCTCTGTCTCTTCTGATATAAAATGAATAATAATATGCATCTCCAACACTTTGGAGAAATAAATAATATAGTAGCTGTAAAAGTACCTGGCACTTGGGCCAGTAGATATTATTTCTCATTACACCTGTTTTAGTTTCTTGAGCCAAGTATTGTGTTTCCTATAATTCATCATAGGATATTTACTGAATACTCAAAAATACTACTGAATAAGATAATCTATTCTGTGTTTATACTTAAGACATAAAAATATAACTTTTTTGTGTTTTTGACTTACCTTTATTCTGGGGCAGTTGATTATTCATCCTTGATAATTTTGTCTCACAGCTTATATTTCTCTTCCACTGCACAAAAGTAATATCTGGCAGGTACTGGTATCACTGAGGATTTTTTCTTTTAAATACAAGTTTATACAGAAGTATTTAACATTTAAAAGATGGAATCACATGTTCATTCTGACAGCTTTGCCAGACTGGGCCACCTGATAAGTTACATGCACACAGGGGCTTGGAAAGTTTCTGCACAACTTTTCAATGGATTGAGTTGGTGCAAAGCAGCCGCCTTCCCGGCAGCCAGGCTCCGGGTCCATCAGATGCCTTACTCAAAACAGGTTGCAGGGCAGCTGCACTTGAACCTTGCCTCTGGATTGATTATAGAACCAACTTCATTTAAATTTGCACTGACTTTTTATTGATACTTTGGTTCAAGCCAACTCCAAGCCATGGAGAATAAACAATGCTATATATATATATATATATCCTTCAGCAAAACCATTCTTTATAACAATTATATTTTCGATGGGAAACTGAGGCAAAAATGTCTACCCAGTGAATGCCTAAGATTATACAATAAGTTCCTGTGAATGCCCTGTTCCGTTTCCCCAGGCTTTCTTGTTCTCAACAACCATTGTCTCTTGCTAGTAACAGTCTCTTGAAATGATATATGGGCACTGGGAGAAAAAAGGAACAGGATGTGAAAATATTCTGAAGAATTAAAAAAAAATTATTTATTTAGCTGTGCTGGATCCTATTTGCAGCCCATGGGATCTTTGATCTCCATTTTGGCATTCAGGATCTTTGTGCTGTGCTGTGCTTAGTCACTCAGCCATGTCCAACTCTCTGTGTCCATGGACTGTAGCCAGGCAGGCTCCTCTGTCCATGGAATTCTCCAGGCAAGAATGTTGAAGTGGGTTGCCATGAATATTACTCAGCCATAAAAAGGAACAAATTTGAGTCAATTCTAGTGAGATAGATGAACACGAGCCTGTTATGCAGAGTACAGTTAAGTCAGAAAGAGAAAAATAGTGTATGATAACAAATAAAAGTGTAATCTAGAAAATTGATATTGATGAACCTATTGGAAGGGCAGGAACAGAGACAGACATCAACTTAGAGAGCAGACTTGCAGCATCTTTCTTAGTGGAGGCATGCCAGCTGTTAGTTGTGGCATGTGGGATCTCCTTCCCTGACCAGGGATTGCACCTGGGCCTCCTGGACTGGGAACTTGGAGTCTTAGCCACTGGACCACCAGGGAAGCGCCTCTGAAGAAATTTTAGGAAAGAATTATGCAGGACCAACAGGGAAAGCACTTGCATCAATCAGGCTCTTGGAAGTTCTAAAGAAGAGATGGACACCAGTGATTCTCATGGACGCTCAGTGGGGGTGTTGGGCAGCTCCAGGAACCCTCTGGACAGTTACACAGTTGCTTTGGGTTCCACTGCTAACTCAGCCAGAGCTCAGAAGAACATCCCTCCCTCCGGGGGACCTGCCTGCTTTTAGATCACCTGTCATTTATCCTGCCCCAGGAGCAGGCTCTGGTTGAATAGGCTTGCCAATACACAGCACACAGCTTTTCTGCAGGGCTCACACTTGTTTGGCCTTTTCAGTGTCTGCCCTGATCTTTGGCTTGGGAATCATCCCTCCAGAAATACAAGTAGAGAGTTGAGAGTCTGGCAGGTGGTTGGAACCCGGAGGGAATAGTATGACTAGAGGCACAGATTACTGCATGGAGCATGTTTGGGAACAGCAAACAGGCTGCATTGGCTGGAGAAGTGTTTGTCAGGTATGGGGTCTGTGAACTTCTAAGGGGCCATGAAGATGTTATTAGGGAAGCTGAGTTCTCTTTATGCATTATTATAATTTTAGTTTTATTTTAATAATAACCCTAAAATATTTTTTATTTATATTTTTATTAGTTTTGCCATACAATGACATGTTATCGCCATGGGTTTACATATGCTCCCCCTCCAGAACCCCCTTCCCTCTTCCCTCCCTCCTCCCTCCCCCCGGGAAATCTCGGTGCACCAGCCCTGAGCATCAATCCTGGGCTGGCGATTGATTACACATATGATAATTAACATGTTTCAATGCCATTCTCCCTTATTATCCCACCCTTGCCCTCATCCACAGAGTCCACGAGTCTGTTCTATACATCTGCGTTCCTTTTGCTGTCTCGCATGCTGGGTTCTCGTTACCGTCTTTCTAAAATCCATATATATGCGTTAGTATACTGTATTGTTGTTTTTCCTTCTGGCTTACTTCACTCTGGATAATGGGCTCCAGTTCCATCCACCTGAGTAGAACTGATTCAAATGAATTTTTTTTTTAATGCTGAGTAATAGTCCATTGTGTATATGTACCACAGCTTTCTTATCCATTCGTCAGTTGATGGGCATCTAGGTTGCTTCCATGTCCTGGCTATTGTAAACAATGCAGCGATGAACACTGGGGTACACGTGGCTCTTTCAATTCTGGTTTCCTGGGTGTATATGCCCAGCAGTGGGATTGCTGGGTCATATGGCAGGTCTATTTGCAGTTTTTTAAGGAACCTCCACACTGTTCTCCATAGTGGCTGTACTAGTTTGCATTCCCACCAACAGTGTAAGAGGGTTCCCTTTTCTCCACATCCTCTCCAGCATTTATTGCTTGTAGACTTTTGGATGGCAGCCATTCTGACTGGTGTAAAGTGGTACCTCATTGTGGTTTTGATTTGCATTTCTCTGATAATGAGTGATGTTGAGCATCTTTTCATGTGTTTGTTAGCCATTTTTATGTCTTCTTTGGAGAAATGTCTGTTGAGTTCTTTGGCCCACTTTTTGATTGGGTTGTTTATTTTTCTAGAATGGAGCTGCAGGAGTTGCTTGTATATTTTTGAGATTAATTGTTTGTCCGTTGCTTCATTGGCTATTATTTTCTCCCATTCTGAAGGCTGTCTTTTCACCTTGCTTATAGTTTCCTTTGTTGTGCAGAAGCTTTTAATTTTAATTAGGTCCCCTTTGTTTATTCGTGCTTTTATTTCCAATATTCTGGGAGGTGGGTCATAGAGGATCCTGCTTTGGTTTATGTCGGAGAGTGTTTTGCCTATGTTTTCCTCTAGGAGTTTTATAGTTTCTGGTCTTATGCTTAGATCTTTGATCCATTTTGAGTTTATCTTTGTGTATGGTGTTAGAAAGTGTTCTAGTTTCATTCTTTTACAAGTGGCTGTCCAGTTTTCCCAGCACCACTTGTTAAAGAGGTTGTCTTTTCTCCATTGTATATTCTTGCCTCCTTTGTCAAAGATAAGGTGTCCATAGATGCGTGGATTTATCTCTGGGCTTTCTAATTAGTTCCATTGATCTATATTTCTGTCTTTGTGCCAGTACCATACTGTCTTAATGACTGTGGATTTGTAGTATAGCCTAAAGTCAGGTAGGTTGATTCCTCCAGTTCCATTCTTCTTTCTCAAGATTGCTTTGGCTATACGAGGTTTTTTGTATTTCCATACAAATTGTGAAATTATTTGTTCTAATTCTCTGAAAAAGACCTCTGGTAGCTTGATAGGAATTGCATTGAATATATAGATTGCTTTGGGTAGTATACTCATTTTCACTATATTGATTCTTCCAATCCACGAACACGGCACATTTCTCCATCTGTTTGTGTCCTCTTTGATTTCTTTCATCAGTGTTTTATAGTTTTCTATATACAAGTCTTTTGTTTCTTTAGGTAGAAATACTCCTAAGTATTTTATTCTTTTTGTTTCGATGGTGAATGGAATTGTTTCCTTCATTTCTCTTTCTGTTTTCTCATTGTTAGTGTATAGGAATGCCAGGGATTTCTGTGTGTTGATTTTGTATCCTGAAACTTTGTTATATTCACTGATTAGTTCTAGTAATTTTCTGGTAGAGTCTTTAGGGTTTTCAATATAGAGGATCTTGTCATCTGCAAACAGAGAGAGTTTTACTTCTTCTTTTCCAATCTGGATTCCTTTAATCTTTATCTGCTTTGATTGCTGTGGCCAAGACTTCCAAAACTATGTTGAAAAGTAGTGGTGAGAGTGGGTACCCTCGTCTTGTTCCTGACTTCAGGGGGAATGCTTCCAGTTTTTCACCATTGAGGATAATGTTTGCTGTGGGTTTGTCATATATAGCTTTTATTATGTTGAGGTATGTTCCTTCTATTCCTGCTTTTTGGAGGGTTTTTATCATAAATGGATGTTGAATTTTGTCAAAGGCTTTCTCTGCATCTATTGAGATAATCGTGTGATTTTTATTTTTCAATTTGTTAATGTGGTGTATTACATTGATTGATTTGCGAATATTGAAGAATCCTTGCATCCCTGGGATAAAGCCTACTTGATCATGATGTATGATTTTTTTAATGTGTTGTTGGATTCTATTTGCTAGAATTTTGTTAAGGATTTTTGCTTCTAAGTTCATCAGTGATATTGGCCTGTAGTTTTCTTTTTTTGTGGCATCTTTGT
>ML660200.1:51811101-51982010 GCA_007570785.1 Antilocapra americana | reverse complement strand
ACAATTATCTCTTCAAGAATTTTCTGATGGTCTTTCTTTTTGTCTTCTTCTTCTGGGACTCCTATGATTCGAATATTGGTGCATTTAATATTGTCCCAGAGGTCTCTAAGATCGTCCTCATTTCTTTTAATTCTTTTTTCGTTTTTCCTTTCTGTTTTATTTATTTCTGCCATTCTGTCTTCTACCTCACTTACCCTGTCTTCTATCTCTGTTATTCTACTGTTGGGTCCCTCCAGAGTGTTTTTGATCTCATTTATTGCATTATTTATTGTATTTTGACTCTTTTTCATTTCTTCTAAGTCCTTGTTAAAGCTTACCTGCATCTTCTCAATCCTTGCCTGCAGGTTATTGATCTGCAACTCCAACTTATTTTCCAGGGTTTGGATCATTTTCACTATCATTATTCGGAATTCTTTATCAGGTAGACATCCTATCTCTTCGTCTTTTGTTTGGTCTGGAGGACGTTTATCCTGTTCCTTTACCTGCTGGGTATTTCTCTGCCTTTTCATTTTGTTTATCTTGCTGTGTTGTCCCTTTATTGTGGGGGTTCCTCACTATGGGAGGGGTTGGATGTGTGTTTTGTCAAAGTTTCCTGGTTGGGCTCTTAAGCGGTTCCCTCTGCTTGTTTTGGCGTCTTCTGTTTGCTGGTCTCTTCAGTGTCTATTCAGCGCTCTGGGGTTGGCCCCGCTCCCGGCGCATGCTCTTTCCCCGCCCCCTCTGCTCAGGCTCTAGGTCTCTCCCCAGGCGCCGGGGCTGCGGCTTCTCCCCTCCCCCGGCCCAGCCGCTCGGTTTTCTGGGTGTGCAGCTGGGTGTGTCTTCTCAGGTGTGCAGTGCGTTGGTCTCTGGCGGCGCACTCTTTTGGGCGCAGTTGGGGGCTGCGGCTTCTCCTCTCCCCCGGCCCCGCCGCTCGGTTTTCTCGGCGTGCAGCTGGGCTTGTCTTCTCAGGTGCGAGAAGGGCCAAATTCTGGCGGCGACTGTCCAGAATCCTCAGAGGTTTTGGCTAGCACCCAATTCTGCCTGCAGTTTGGGAGCAGAAGCCTCACCGCGGCGCTCTCCGCTGAGGGCTGGGCAGGTCCGCAGCCTGCAGCCGCCCAGTTCCACCCGACTGTCTCGCGCAGAGGACCGAGTCCTCACTGCCCTTTGTTCTGTGCACGAGCCTGGCGGGGGTCTTCCTCGGGAAGGCTACCCAGCGGTCTATCTCCGGTTAGCACCCTTGGTTAGGACCCTCAGTCTGCCCCAGGCGTTCAATCTCAGTCCTTCCGCTAAGCGCGTGGCCCGCCCCTCCTTGAGCAGTCCGCTGGCTCGTGGGGGATGGGGCGCCTGGGCCGCCGCTCCAGTGAAGTTTGCGGTTAGAGACGTACTCTGAGGGGCTTAACTATTTATCGGCTTCTACTCCCGGCTATTATGCTCTCTGAGATTCGCCTCAGATCCCTCAGCTCTGCCAGGGAAAATGTTTCCTGGCGTTCGAAAACCTTTCTCTCTTTCGAGACTCCCCTTCCTAGATGGATCTCTGTTCGTAACTCTTTGCCTCTCTTTTTACTTTTTTCTTTTTTCCTTGGTCCTACCTTCTTTTGTCGGCAATGGGCTGTCTTTCCAGATGCCTGATGTCCTCTGCCAGCATTCAGATGTTGTTTTATGGAGAGTGCTTGGTTTTTAAATGTTCTTTTGGTGTATTTGTTGGGGAGAGTGTGGACTCCCCATCCTATTCCTCCGCCATCTTAGTTCCCTCCCCCAACCCTAAAATATTGAAGACACACACATTTGGGGCTATCAGTGTGGTCATTTTCAATATAATATGCACGGAGAAGATTATATCATATTTATGGTGCTGTGAGTTGAATTAGAACATCATGACTGGACTTGCCAAACTGATGTTATTTGAATTTTATTTGTCTTGTAAGCTTAGTTGTATCTCATTCATAAATACTTTTTTGATGTGTAGTTGTTTAAGAGCCATGTGCATAAGAAGGTTTTTTGTTTTACCAAGTTTGTGTTATTATGATAATATTGTGAGTGAAATGTTTATTCAACATTTTGTATCTGAAAGAATATATCTTCTTTCTTTCTTTATTTTTTTAAATTAATTAATTAATTATTTCCCTTTACATTATCGTGTTGGTTTTGCCATACATTGTCATGAATCTGCCATGGGTATACATGTGTTCCCCTTCCAGAACCCCTCTCCCACCTCCCTCCCAATTCCACCCACCCTGGGTCATTCCGGTGCACCAGCCCTGAACACCCTGTATCTAGCATCAAACCTGGGCTGGCGATTGATTTCACATATGATAATTTACATGTTTCAATGCCATTCTCCCATATCATCTCAACCTTGCCCTCTCCCATAAAGTCTGTTCTATACATCTGCATCTCTTTTGCTGTCTTGCATACAGGGTTATCATTACCATCTTTCTAAATTCCATATATATGTGTTAGTATACTATATTGTTGTTTTTCCTTCTGACTTACTTCACTCTGTATAATAAGCTCCAGTTTCGTCCACCTCAGGAGAACTGATTCAAATGTATTCTTTCTTATGGCTGAGTAATATTCCATTGTGTATATGTACCACAGCTTTCTTATCTATTCGTCTGTTGATAGACATCTAGGTTGCTTCCACGTCCTGGCTATTGTAAACAATGCCGCGATGAACATTGGGGTACACGTGTCTCTTTCAATTCTGGTTTCCTCGGTGTGTATGCCCAGCAGTGGGATTGCTGAGTCATATGGCAGGTCTATTTTCAGTTTTTTAAGGAATATCCACACTGTTCTCCATAGTGGCTGTACTAGTTTGCATTCTCACCAACAGTGTAAGAGGGTTCCCTTTTCTCCACATCCTCTCCAGCATTTATTGCTTGTAGACTTTTGGATGGTAGCCATTCTGACTGGTGTAAAGTGGTACCTCATTGTGGTTTTGATTTGCATTTCTCTGATAATGAGTGATGTTGAGCATCTTTTCATCTGTTAGCCATCTGTACGTCTTCTATGGAGAAATGTCTGTTTAGTTCTTTGGCCCACTTTTTGACTGGGTTGTTTATTTTTCTAGAATGGAGCTGCAGGAGTTGCTTGTATATTTTTGAGATTAATTGCTTGTCCGTTGCTTCATTGGCTATTATTTTCTCCCATTCTGAAGGCTGTCTTTTCACCTTGCTTTTAGTTTCCTTTGTTGTACAGAAGCTTTTAATTTTAATTAGGTCCCATTTGTTTTGTTTTTTTTTTGCTTTTATTTCCAATATTCTGGGATGTGGATTATAGAGGATCCTGCTTTGGTTTATGTCGGAGAGTGTTTTGCCTATGTTTTCCTCTAGGAGTTTTATAGTTTCTGGTCTTACATTTAGATCTTTGATCCATTTTGAGTTTATTTTTGTGTATGGTGTTAGAAAGTGTTCTAGTTTCATTCTTTTACAAGTGGTTGACCAGTTTTCCCAAAACCACTTGTTAAAGGGATTGTCTTTTCTCCATTGTATATTCTTGCCTCCTTTGTCAAAGATAAGGTGTCCATATGTGCATGGATTTATCTCTGGGCTTTCTATTTTGTTCCATTTATCTATATTTCTGTCTTTGTGCTAGCACCATACTGTCTTGATGACTGTGGCTTTGTAGTATAGCCTAAAGTCAGGTAGGTTGATTCCTCCAGTTCCATTCTTCTTTCTCAATATTGCTTTCGCTATTCGAGGTTTTTTGTATTTCCATACAAATTGTGAAATTATTTGTTCTAGCTCTCTGAAAAAGACTGTTGGTAGCTTGATAGGAATTGCACTGAATCTATAGATTGCTCTGGGTAGTATACTCGTTTTCGCTATATTGATTCTTCTGATCCATGAACACCGTATATTTCCTTTAAAAGGGCTCAATATTTTACTCAAATTCGAGAAACAATTGGCTAGGGTGGAAGTTGGCAAACTTTTTCCATCAAGAGCCAGGTAGTAAATATTTTAGAATTGTGGATCCAGAGGATATTATGTTGGTGTTTATATATTAGAAGATAAAACAAATTTCCATATTTTTTAGTGATAAAATAATAATAATTGAGTACATTTTTTTTGTAATATAGGCCTACTAAGGAGCAGAATTAAATTTCTCTTTGGGGGGAGGGTAACATTTCATTTAATTGGGGTTCAAAGTTAGTATTCCTTAGATTCTAAACATTCATCTGTAAAACTCATTCTTTGCTTGCAGATTATGTAGAAGTAGAAGATTTAATCTCTGGGCCAAGTTTGTTGACATCAGAGTGAAGTATAAGGTATGTGTTGGGAGTGGAGCAATTTATCCAACCTCTCTACACCTGTTTTGTTTTCTGTATGCTCTTCTGTAAACTTGGGACAGTAAAAACATCAATCTCTTTGAGCTGTTGTCAAGATTAATAATCTTGTGATTAATAATCATGTGATAATTCATGACATGTACTTCACTCACTGTATTATCATCATCATCATCATTAAATTTCAGAGAATATTTTATACTTTGGAACGTAGTATAGGTCACTGCAGGGTTTGAACAGGAAATAGCAGCCCTGGAGCTACACTTCAGGAGAGTCATCTGGCAATAGAACTGAGGAATGGATTGGAGCGGTGGAGGACCAGGAGGACGTGTATCCAGTTAGGAGCTATTAAAGCAGCTTGTGATCTTATCATGGCTTGTTGGCAGTTTTATCTGTAGTAGCACTATTCACTCCAAGGAGTAGGAAAGACCAATTGTGGTAGGCAGAATAATGGGCCCAAAGGCATTCACACCCTCATCTACAGAACCTATGGGTCCATTACCTTACATGGGCAAGAGACTTTGCAGATGGGACTAAGGTCAAGGACCATGAGATGAAGGGATTATCCTGACTTTCTGGGCCCAGTCTAATCACACGGGTTCTTAAATGTAGAGAACATTTCCCCACTACAGAGAACTAGAGAGATAGCAATATGAGAGAGACTCAGCCACCATTGCTTGGCCATGAGCCAAAGGATGTAAGCAGCTTCTGGATGCTGGCAAAGGCAGAGGAATGGGTTCTCTTAGAGACTCCAGAAAGAAACACAGTCCTGCCAACACCTTGATCTTAGCCCTGTGAGATTTGTGTTGAATTTCTGAACTACAGAACTGCAAGATTATAAATTTATGTTGTTTAAGCCACCAAGTTTGTAGCAATTTGTTTTAGCAAAAACAGAAAACTGATACACCAATACATTCTAGTTATACATGATAATAAGAAAGTGGAATAAGAGACTTTCAGATATGTGTAAATATTATATTTCAAGCATTTTCTTACTTTGAACTTTAGAAGATTGCTTATATTAATAGGCAGCTTTTCTTGACCCCACTGGATACTTGATAAGCCAATATTTAAAGAATAGTTGTTTGAAAGGCCCCAAACTACTGGCATACATGAGGTCTTTGCTTGGAAATATGGAGAAGTTTACCTAAGGCTGGTTCAACAAATAATTCTTGAGTACTTTATTTCAGAGTGGCTTTCAAAAATGATTTTTTATGGGTTCCTGCTGACAAACTACTGATCCATACATGAAGATGAGTAGCCATATGAACTAGATATTTCAAGCTCTGAGTTCCTCAGGGTTCCTAGGACATGGGCGCCGTGCCAAAGCAGTTGAAGTTCTTGGAGATGACCCTAGTTCCTGGTCTTGAAGGATAAGCAGGGTGATCAGAGGAGATAAGAGCCAGAAGTGCCCAGGAAACAATGGGATGAATGTACAGAGTCCTCAGCAGCTCTGGAGAGCTCTGACACTGACCTGGACAGGCAGGGAGCCTCCCCCACTGCCCTGCAGCTGTTGTGGTCCTGTGGAGCAGAGTGGAGGAGAGATACAATGGCAGGCCCTATTCCCTGAGCATTGCATCATGCCTTGACACACTGCTCTGCCTAGCCCAGATTCTTTTCCTTCCACGTTGGTCTGTTCAATATTTGAAAAAATTGGGGAAAAAGTCCTGTATAGAATACTAACAGTATAGTATACTGTTAGTAATACTAAATTACTAATTTAGTAATTAGCTAAATATTCCTCCTTGTTCTGTAGAGGAAAGGAATATTTAATTAGTCTACCATGGGTTTAATTAATAACAGGAAGTTACCTCAGTACTTCCTGAGGGGATAATCATGGATAGAGTAAATGAAGTTTGTTTATGAAGTTTTGTAAATTAATCATTTCTGACTAACAGAGTGGGCCTAAGAGGATGGGAAAGTATGATGGTTCCTGGCACAGATGAGGAAATGAATGAGGACAGAGAGGTAAGGACAGGTCACCCTGGATGGGGGATGAGGAAGACCTCAATTAACTTTGCTGTTTTCTTCAAAGAATCATGTCCTGGAGACTCCTTTCTGAGGTTGTGGACCCCAACTTTGAGCTGTGGTGAAATTGCCAAACATAATAACTCACTCACTACCACATCTCCTAGCTGAATCTGTATAGGAACTCATGAAGCAGCCTCCTAGCTGACACATACCTCATGAGATGACTTCCTGTACTTCCAGGTTCTTGAGCAGATCCTATGTTAGTGCCAACAAACCCCAACAAATCAGCAGCAGCAGCAGCAACAGTAACAAATACCTGGCATTTCTCAAACAAAGTGCAGTTTACAAATACCTCCATATGCATCACACCACTTTCTCTTGTCTGCTTTCTATGGCCAGATAGGTTCTGTAAGCATGTTATCAAGACACCTAGCCACTACCTGATGGGTCAACCAAAACCAATGTTGAGTTATGTACACCTTAAATGAGACCTATCCCAGGGGTTTCCTTCCTGGAGCTCACCTCACACAGGATGCTTGTGAGAGGAAGTCCACTGGCCTAAGGCACAAAAAGAGCAAGGATTGAAAGAAAGAAGTAAGGAAAAGAATTCGGCATGGATGCCTTGTACTCCCAAGTTTCTCCAGGGCTAAAGAGTGATTCAGTTTATAAGTAGGGATGAGACCACACATGCTAATCAGGATTTAAAGGAAACCCAGACACAACTCTGAGGGCAAGGTGCTCTGGGATGTTAGCTGTTGACTATAAGAAGAGAACGTCATCATCTCCCCATTTGTTGGTAGCAACAAAGTGAAAGCGTGAGCATGAGCTCGCTTCGCCTGCTCTGTTTGAATTCTGTCTAGTGACTGGGAGAGATGTGGTCGCCGAGTACCTGCATTCTAGGGTGCACGAGGGCAGTCACTGTTGTTCTGTCTCTCAGTCGTGTCCGACTCTTTGTAATCTCATGGACTGCAGCACACCAGGCTTCTCTGTCCTTCGCTCTCCCAGAGCTTGAGCCAACTCATGTCCATTGAACTGAAGATGCCATCCAGCCATCTCATTCTCTGTATCCTCCTTCTCCTCCTGCCCTCAATCTTTCCTAGCATCAGGGTTTTTGTTTCTTTTTCCAGTGAGTTGGCTCTTTGCATCAGGTGGCCAAAATATTGGAGCTTCAGTTTCAGCATCAGCCCTTCCAGTGAATATTCAGGGTTGATTTCCTTTAGGATTGACTGGTTTGAGGTCAGTTACTTCATGAGAATTTCCAGATGATGTAAAAAATCCAAAGATAAAAGATGATAAGAAAGATGAACTGGATGAAGTAATTAGCTAAATATCTGTGACTAACAGAAGCCACAGGATGACTGTCCTGAATTTTTACTGTGAAATACTTATCTGCAATATTTTAAGGACTTAATAGAATTTTATTTCAAAGCCATGACATTAGCACAGTTAAGCCAATCAATGCATTTTAATAGCCTTTTAAAGGTACCTTTTTAATTGTGCTCTGTGGGAGGGAAAGGTACATGAAGACTGGAAAACATCTAAAAATGGCTTAGTCAGATCTTTGAAAAATATTTGCGAGTGCAAATTTCTGGCTTTGTTTGATTGCCATTCAAGCATGGTTAAAGTGTGAGATCTAAAAGGCTTATTCCCCGGTGGGAAAAACAAAGGCTTAACTCTTGTGCAGATTCTTTCAGTTTGGCACTATAGCAAAATATTTGGAATCTGCACCATTTTCCCTTCAGAGCAACAAGAGTGAGTGAGAGCTGTGGTTTCTCTTGAGGCGAACCAGCTCTATATGGAAGCTTTCCTCCTTTCCTCGGGGCCCAGGAGGGCCAGAAAAGTTCTTGTTGCTTTTTCCAGCGGTCTTCTGATCTGACTTTTCGCCAGTGATAGCTTCAGTTTTTATAGTTGGAATATGCCTAACATCTGGATGAATCGCAAAAAGTGCTATTAACCTTCCAACTTGCTTGTTGGCACAATGCCTATGCGATTGGCAGAACCTTCACAGTCCATCTCCCCTTCTTCATAACTTACTTTCATGTGATGCTTTATTGTTTAAAAAATGCTTTTGTATGTATTCTATGGGGAGCCCCACAATAGCCATGTGATACAAAGAAGTATGATTAGTTTCTGTTTTATAAATGTATAAACTGAAGCTTGAAAGTATGGAGAAGTTTACTCAAGATCAGTTTAACAAATTCTCCCAACATTCACAAGTACTGTGACTTTTCAAAATGATTATTTTTTAGCCTCTGTTAACAAGCTAGCAAGCCACATATCTACCATATCTTCTCACTTGTTCTGTCTCCAGGTGTCCAGTTCTGTTTCCATGAAATCAGGTTGTTTCTTGCCTGTCATGTGGAATTATCTGAAGAATTTACCACTTTAAAAATTTCTAATCCAAGTATCTATTGGTTCAGAGTTGCATCATAAAGACAGAGTGTAGTAGAGATAACTTGGGGGGATGAATTAACCAATAGAAAAGAATATTTGGTGTTGTTTTTGGTTTGATTAGTTTCTGAAAGAGGAGTATGTAATTTGGGGGATTTGTTTTTCCAGTCATTTCACTGCAGTATTTCATCACAGACCAGCATGCTGCTGTATTGATCTGCTCTTCTCTGCTGTACTCAGTTCCAGCCAGAGGCCATCACTGTACACGCACAATAGAACAAACTGAATGAGGTGTAGAGAGGGACTGGAGAAGAGGGGAAGTGCCTGAGTTCTGGGCCACCATGGCCATCTGTGGCCAGCCAGGGGCTACGCCGGTAGATTTTAATGCGTTTATAGTTGGCCCTATGTTTGGCTAGTCCTACTAGCAAGTCATGTGCTTGATGGGTGGTTGTTTTCCTTCATTTGCTAGAGAAAACGTCCCTCTAAGCTTTTCTGTGTGAAACAAAAAGGACTAGATTGTCCCCCTCTGTGTCTCCGTTAGGTTTGCCTGAACGTCCTCCATGACAAGTGCATAGGAACCGGAAAGTAGGAGTAGCTATCAGGAGTGGTGTGGTATTGAAAGCAGGAGAGGATCTATCCTAGGGTAGAAGGGCATGTTCTTGTCTCAGAGAGCTGAGTTAGCACGCAAGCTCCACCGTGCAAGCCTTAGACAACCTTTAAAGGGACTCTGTTCCCATATAGTAAAATTGGTCTAATAATGCCTATTTTACTTGGCTGTTTTAAGGGTTACATGAGGTAGTATAAGCAAAGAGTTAAGTGCCTGTGGTATACAGCAGGCACTCAATAATGGTCACGACTCCTGCTACTGTTACTGGCACTCTGACTGCTGCTAGTTGCAATCAGAACAGAGAGCAGAAACCGGGTGCGGTCTGCCGTGTGTTCCATCCTCTTGGATCCTGTTCTTGAGGATAGAAATGGCAAGACTTCTATCAACAAAACCACAGTTGGAAACCCATGCCTCAAATATTTCCACTAAAGAGGTAGGCACTCTAAGGATTTTACCAGTAATATTTTAATATTGGTTTTGCCTGGAGGCTACAATAGGCACTACAGTTTGGATTCCAAATATTTTCTCGGGTGCAATTCGAGTGTTCTCCCACTGTGGTGATGACCTTAGTGTTTTGAACTCCAGTTAGCCTTGTGCTAAATGGAAGGAGACCTATGTCTCAATAGAATCAAAATGGTAGAATTGTTTGAATGATACAGCCCAAATAATCAGTGGATAATTTCTTGTCTGTTTCTTTCCCCCCTATCTCCTTCATAAACACATCCCTTTTGTTCTCTTTGTAATTAATACTTTGGTTCAATGAAGACACAATCAAGGAATCCATGCTTTCATTTGTCCGTTTATTCAAGGACTTTTTCTGAGCATCTATTATATGTCAGGCATTGACCTATTTAGGGAAATGCTTGGGTTCCCACAGGCATTGTAATGGAGAGCACATGAATCATGGATTCATATATGATCTGGCAGCATGAGAAGTTTATAAGTGGAAACAGTGTATCAGTAAGCAAAGAGGCAAAGTCCATCTCTGTACAATGAGAAAGAGTTAGTTTGGAATAGTGTACCATGGCCTGGGAACCTCATTATTAGCAAGTTGGAGATGTACTGGGGAATGTTCGGAGAAAAGCAACAGAGGTGATTAATTGCCAGAATGACTGATTTATGAAGACTTACACAACAAAATATGTATTCTTGGATCCATGAAGACTTCAGGAGAAATATGATCACTATCAATAACTCTCTGAAGGTTATGAATACCCCAGAGGCAACTTGGATGTGTTTAGCCTGATATTTGAGATTGTAACAGGGAATCAGAGGATGGCAAATTCAACCTGTGGATCAGAGAAGTATGAGGCTAGCAAATCTATCTATGCCTATTGACAGAAAGTAGCTTTCAAGGGCAACACCCTTAACCTATTTTATGTCCTATATATTTTTATGCAGTTGAATTATGTGTAATTATTTGCTGTCTCCTGATGTCCAGGGATTTTATGTCTGTTTCCTATTTATACATACTTTCCCTGAAGATGTCAAGGATGAAATACTTGATTTTTTTTTTTACCTTCCACTTCAAAGGCTTAAAGATAAAAGCAATTGAATTATGGATGAATTGTTTTTTTAAACCAAAGTTTGCATGCTTAACCTTTGTTGAAGGTCATTGTTGTAATGTAGGATTTTATTCCTATGAGAAGGCAGATGGGTGACTCTTTATAAAACTATCCATCAGTGACTTGAGCAACAGTTTTACATAACAGATGTACACATACACATGATACAATATAAATTTTTCAGAGAATGTAAAATCAGTTTAGAGGTAGAATCCAATCCCATGCAATTGTATTTATTCTAGGCTCCTGAAAGAGGGGCTATTTTAGCTATAAGGTAAAAGTGTAATAATCCAGTGGGACTGGGCCTGAAGTTTGGGTCACAGAAAACCCCAGAGGAGCTGGATCCTGTGGACTAACTGGGCTGTTTCCTCTCAGCATTGCTCACTGTAAGCACTGGTAACTGTCTCCAGTGCAAGACTGCCACTGACTCTAAGGAAATGCTTGTGGCTTCATAAACCTGACCTCTGTTAATGATCTGACTGTTCCCAGGCAGTGATTCCATGTCTGAGCTGAGGCTAGTTTGGGCATGGGTTAAGGGCACAGTCCAGGCTAAGACTGTAAGTTTGGTCCATCCCTCTGGCTACAGCTATTTATCGGCTTAGGGGGAAGCATGTGACCTGAGGTGGGACCCGAAAGACATTTTCTGAGAATGCTGCCATCAGATCTTCTCTTGCTGGTTGGTGTGACATGCAGATAAAAACTGGAACTGCTATCAGTTTGTGGGCTAGCCTGAGAGAGAGGCCTGTGCATGGACAAATGCAAAACCAGCCGAAAATCACAGGGAAGTGATCAAGTGCTGCCCATTTCTGTTGTTTTCAGTTATCAGAGATAATAAAGGTCCCTTATTCTTTAAGCAGTTTTGACCTGGACTTATTCCCCTATTACATGAAAAGTAAAAGTGAAAGTCTGTCAGTTGTGTCCGACTCTTTGCAACCCCATGGACTATACAGTCCATGGAGTTCTCCAGGCCAGAATACTGGCGTGGGTAGCAATTCCAATCTCCAGATGATCTTCCCAACCCAGGATTTGAACCCAGGTCTCCTACATAGCAGGTGGATTCTTTACCAACTGAGTCAAGGGAAATCCAAGAATACTGGAGTAGGTAGCCTATCCCTTCTCCAGCCTATCTTCCTGACTCAGGAATTGAACCAAGGTCTCCTGCATTGTAGGTAGACTCTTTACCAACTGAGCTATTTGCATGAATACCAAGAATATCTGAGTTTCAGTCTCAGTTCTTGCCGTTCAAACTTGGTTAAGTCACTCATGTTCCCTGTGCCTTAGTTTCCTCCTGTATAAAATAAAGATGAAGATGCCCAGCTCTCAGAATCAATATGAAAGTTAATGAATGGAAAGTACTTTGTTAATTGTGAAGTGCCAGATGAAAGTGGGACATTATTTTATTGAGGAGGGTTTTAGGGAGGAAGTAATATGTAGACTAGGGACAGGAGAATAGGTTAAGTTTTTGTAGAGAGTTAGAGGGGAAGGATGAACTGAACAGACTAACTTGGTCTAAAGCTCAGAATGCAGCTGAGTATGAGTTATTTGTGTAGAAGGAAAACAACTGCCTTAGTAGTTCTTGATGGGAAGCTTTGGGGAATAAGGTGCATGATAGTTCCTTTGTATTTTGGGTTTGTTCAATTTTCATTTCATTTATTGAAGGAGAAATGTACTCTCATAACTCCATTTAATGTTATTCCTGCTGCCTAAATACTTGTATTCTACTGAAGTTAATCAATACATGTAGAGTTTCCTCTCCAAGATGACTTTCTTTCCCTCTTTGAAGCCTTTTTTCTTATCTCAGATACTATATGTTCTAACTTTTAAAATAAAAATATTTTTAATTAAAATTTATTTCTTACTTTTGACTCTTTTAACCCATATCTCCTACCCTCACTTCCCATCTCTGGCAACCATCCAACCTGTTCTTTCTAAGTATCTATGATCTTTTTTTTTTTGTTTATTCCACATAAAAAAGAGATCAGACAGTATTTGTCTTTCTCTGTCTGATTTACTTCACTGAACCTAATGCCTTCAAAGTCTATCCATGTTGTTGAAATAGCAAAACTTCATTTCTTTATATGATTGAATAATAGTCCATTGTGTATAGGTACACAGTTTCTTTATTCATCTATTTATGGACCCTAAACTTGTTTCCATAGTTTGACTGTTGTAAACATTTCTGCAGTGAACATGGGGCTGCAGATATCTTTTAAGTGGAATTGCTGAATCACATGGTACTTCTATTTTAAATTTTTTGAGGAACCTTCATATTGTTTTCCATAGTGGCTACACCAATATACATTCCCATCAACAGTGCCAAAGGCTCACTTTTCTCTACATCCTCAATAATACTTGTTATTTGTTGTCTTTTTGATTACAGAATTCTGACAGGTGTGAGATGATATCTCATTGTGGCTTTGATTTGCATTTCCCTGATGATTAATGATATTGAGCATCTTTTCATGTATCTGTTGGCCATATGTCTATCTTCTTTGAAAAAATGACTATTCAGATATTCTGCCCATTTTTAAATCAGATTGCTTTTACTGAGTTATATGAGTTCTCTGTATACTTTGGATATTAACTGCTTATTACATACATGATTTGCAAATAGCTCTTCCCATTCAGTAGATTGTATCTTTATTTTGTTGATGGTTTCCTTTGCTGTGCAGAAGCTTTTTAGTTTGATGTAGTCTCACTTGTTTATTTTTGCTTTTATTACTTTTACTTTTGGTGTCAGATTAAAAAAAGATATTGTCAAGACCTATGTCAAGGAGCTTGCCACCTATGTTTTCTTCTAGTAATTTTATGGTTTTAGGTTTTACATTAATGCCTTTAGTCCATTTTTTTTAATATTTGGAACTTTTTCTTTTTTATTGAAGCATAGTTGCTATACAGTATTATATATTGACAGATATATGATTTAATGATTCATAATTTTAAAGGTTATACTCCATTTATAGTTATTATAAAATATTAGCTATATTCCCCATGTTGTATGATATATCCTTGTAGCTTACTCTACATCTAATAATTTGGGCCTCTTAATCCTGTACTCTTTTATTACTCCTTCCCATTCACTCTCCCTACTGGTAACCACTAGTTTGTTCTCTGTATCTGTGAGTCTGCTTCCTTTTTGTTATATTCACTAGTTTATTATTTTTTAGATTCCACATATGACTAATATCATACGGTATTTCTCTTTCTCTGTCTGATTTCACTTAACGTAACCTCTTCCAAGTCCATCTGTGTTCCTGCAAATGGGAAAATTTCATTTTTTATGGCCTAGGAGTATTCCATTGTATACATATACCATATCTTCTTTATCCATTCATCTGTTGATGGATACTTAGGTTGATTCCATGGCAATTATAAATAATTCTACTATGAATATTGGAGTGTGTGTATCTCTTTAAATTAGTTTCTTTTTTTAAATGATATATACCCAGGAGTGGAATTGCTGGGTCATATGGTAGTTCTGAGAAATCTGCATACTGTTTTCCACAGTGGCTGCACCAATTTACATTTCTACCAACAGTGTATGAAGATTTCCTTTTCTTCACATTCTCACCATCATTTGTTATCTGTATTGTTTTTGATGATGGCCATTCTGACAAGTGTGAGGTGATACTTCACAGTGGTTTTGATTTGAACTTCCCTGATGATTAGTGCCAAAGCCTTTGACTATGTAGAAAATTCTTAAAGAGATGGGAATACCAGACCACCTGACCTGTCTCTTGAGAAACCTGTATGCAGGTCAGGAAGCAACAGGCAGAACTGGACATGGAATAACAGACTGGTTCCAAATAGGAAAAGGAGTATGTCAAGGATGTATATTGTCACCCTGCTTATTTAACATATGCAGAGTACATCATGAGAAACACTGGGCTGGAAGAAGCACAGGCTGGAATCAACATTGCTGGGAGAAATATCAATAACCTCAGATACGCAGATGACACCACCCTTATGGCAGAAAGTGAAGAGGAACTAAAGAGCCTCTTGATGAAAGTGAAAGAGGAGAGTGAAAAAGATGGCTTAAAGCTCAACATTCAGAAAACTAAGATCATGGCATCTGGTCTCATCACTTCATGGGAAATAGGTGGGGAAACAGTGTTGATTTTTTAGGGCTCCAAAATCACTGCAGATGGTGATTGCCGCCATGAAATCAAAAGACACTTATTCCTTGGAAGGAAAGGCCAAGGAAAGTTATGGCCAACCTGGATAGCATATTGAAAAACAGAGATATTACTTTGCCAACAAAGGTCCATCTAGTCAAGACTATGGTTTTTCCAGTAGTCATGTATGGATGTGAGAGTTGGACAGTGAAAAAGGCTGAGTGCTGAAGAATTGATGCTTTTGAACTGTGGTATTGAGAAGACTCTTGAGAGTCCCTTGGACTGCAAGGAGATCCAACCAGTCCATCCTAAAGGAGATCAGTCCTGGGTGTTCATTGGAAGGACTGATGTTGAAGCTGAAACTCCAATACTTTGGCCACCTCATGTGAAGAGTTGACTCATTGGAAAAGACCCTGATGCTGGGAAGGATTGGGGGCAGGAGGAGAAGGGGATGACAGAGGATGAGATGGCTGGATGGCATCACCGACTTGATGGACATGGATTTGGGTGGACTCTGGGAGTTGGTGATGGACAGGGAGGCCTGGCGGGCTGCAGTTCATGGGGTCACAAAGAGTTGGACACGATTGAGCGACTGAACTGAACTGAATTGATATTTAATGATGCTGAGCAGCATTTCATATGCCCGTTGGCCATCTTAATTTCCCTTTTTGGAATAATGTCTATTTAGTTTTTCTGCCCATTTTTAGATTAGGTTTTGTGTTCTTAATATTGAGTTGTATGAGCTGTTTATATATGTTGGATATTCTTGGCCATATCATTTGCAAATATTTTCTCCCATTCAGTAGAGACAAACTTTTCCCTTGCTAAAGCTGATATTCTTTGGGGGTATAATTAACTTTAATGCACTGAGTTACTCTCAAAGACTTTCTCTGTCCTCTCCTTTCCAGGAGAGGATGAAGAAGACCTGTAAAGAAAGGAAGGAGAAAATGAAAAAAAATGTTCATCCTATCATAAATGGATGGATGAGAAAGTATATTGAGCAACAGACCTAATATTAATCACTAATTTTATTTTTCTCTCTCCTTCCTTGTTTTAAATTTAATGATGCTTTATGCTAAGTAATGGATAGAAACACATTTTAGTATTTTTAGTGATGCAATGGCTCAAATATTGCATTAAGCAAATATGAAATATCTGTTTGTAACTACCTCTGCTAACATTTCTTACCCTAGGCAAGACCTTGTTAATTTTACCTGCTCATTTTCACTAGGTGACCAGGTGTTTAAATCAAATCATTTTTAATTAAAATATCTATTGTGGGCAAATGGAACCATAAAAATCAAGAAGGTGCTCTTAGTCAAAGGATAGCTGAAAATAATCGAATTGATAAAGCTGCAGACTCTAGGGATTTGGCATATTCAATTACTCCAATTCTAAAAATTCCAACTGGAAATTTCAAAGGACCACAGAGTAAGAGATGGACAAATGCAATTAAATGACAGCATCACAGTATGTGTTCTTGGCCAACATTCTTGCTTTTCAGCCCATACCTTGATGTGTTTCATGTTCTGGATATGCAGTCAGTGGATAGCTCCTGTGTGGCATTCGGGTTAAATTCTTCTGTGTGTGGGAAACACTCACCTCTATTACATCCTCTCTGTGGCACTTTGACTTGAGCGTTCTTCCTGGCGACCAGGGTTGCTCATATGGGCTCAGGGTTCTGTTTGATCAAGGAGAGCCCAGTGTCAGGCTTTGGTCAGCAACAAACCACCATGTGATAAACAAGGATGATGTGATGATTCTGTTCACTCCTTGGTCTGCCAAAGCTGGGGCAAATCTCACCAGTGCAGGCTTCCTGGAAGGCTTTCAGTGTTTCCTGCTTCTGGCTGGAAACTCAGAGGATGCCAGTAGTGAAAAATAACAGGGTGGAGAAACATGCTCTTTGAATGTGTACCGGTGAGGTTTAGGGAAAGAGATTTCATTTGTGGGTGGGTTTTAGTTTTAAATTGACCATTAATCTTGCTTTATGACTTTTAGAAAAAAAGATACATTTTCAATCATATTTCTATTCATGTGTGATTCATACCATAGTATTAATATCCAAAGTGGAAGCTTTATTTTCAAGGACATCCTTTTTTTCCTATTTGCCATACTGTGCCAGTATTAATTCTTAAACTCCAGGAAAAGATGCTTGTAAAAGCAGAAAACTAGACTCAGATGGAAAGTAGAGTCTTTGAAAATCAACTGGAGTACAGAGTGAAACGCTTATTTAGATATTATTTGTATTTCAGGAGAATAAAATGGAAAGTAGCAAAGGCCAACATGACCAAAGTGATATATACAAGTTCAAAATGTAGGAAAGTGCAAGTGCAAGTTGCGCAGTTGTGTCCAACTCTTTGTGACCCCATGTGTTGTCCATGGAATTCTCCAGGCCAGAATACTGGAATGGGTAGCCTTTCCCTTCTCCAGGGAATCTTCCCAACTCATTGATCAAATCCAGGTCTCCTGCACTGCAGGCAGATTCTTTACCAGTTGGGCCACATGGGAAGCCCAGGAATACTGGAGTGGGTAGCCTATCCCTTCTCCAGCGGATCTTCCTGAACCCGGGGTCTCCTGCATTGCAGGCAGATTCTTTCCAACTGAGCTATCAGGGAAACCCTTCAAAATGCAGGAGTCTGCAGGAATTATGGCATAATAGGCGGTATTATGGGATTGTGGTGCTTTCATTCAGAGAAATACCAATCAATCAACTTTTCAGGACAGATGTCTAAAAACATTGTATATATGCACTTTTGAGCATACTTTGACTTAGAATCTGTACAAAGGTCTAAATCTGCCAAACGACCTATTCATCTATGAATCCTGAAATAATGTTTCAAGATTTTAATTTTAAAATTTTTAAAATTTTTTAATTTTCTAATTTTCTTGTTCTTTTCAACTTTTTCTCTCCAGTTTTATGACTGACCATACTTTGGCCATCTTGTGGAATTCATGGGGCTATCTTCATGAGCTCCTCATTCTTTTCTTTTTCCAGTTTTATCAAGATAATAATTGATATATAACATTGCATAAGTTTAAGGTATACAATGTATTGATTTGATACACATATTTTGAAATGATGACCACCATAATGATAGCTAATACTTCCATCATATTACATAATTACCATTTCTTTTCTTTTCTGAGAACATTTAAGATCTACTCTCTTAGCAACTTTCAAGTATGTAATACAGTATTATTAACTATCAAAATGCCGATCATTGAATCTCCAGAACTTACTCATCTTTTAACTGTAAGTTTGTGCCTTTGACCAACATCTCCCTATTTTCCCCACCACCCTGAACTTGGTAACCACTCCTATACTCTCTGTTTCTTTGAGAGAAAGAAAGAGTTCATATGGCTTTTTTAGAGTCTGTATGTAAGTGATATCATACTGTATTTGTCTTTCTTTTTCTGATTTGTTTCACTTAGCATAATAGCCTCGTCTTATTCATGTTGTCACAAATGGCGGAATGGAATCCTTGTTCTTAACTGCTTTTCTGAAAGTATCTAGTTTTTATAAACAGTATGAAAGATATGGCTTGAGAATTCTTGCTTGTGAATTCAAATCTTAATGATGCTACATATAATTACACAGAAAGATCTTTCTATTCCAGAAATGAATGATCCCATTGAATATTAAGTTGTTTCATTGGTCAGTAATTCATAAGGAGAGAAGGTCTGGAGACCATTACTTTTATTATGGAGAGGTAAGGAAATCCAACTCTAGATGGAGGTATATAGGAAAGAATTATTGGTTTATGTTGAGCATTTATAAATAGCATAACTAGAGAATAATAGGTCAAAGTTACTGGAAGGAGACTGTCCACACATCACACAGAGATTTCTAGCAGTTGAAAGTGTTGAAACAGAATGGGTCAGGAAACCAAAATTGAAAAAGACATTGTATTCCAATGTTCATTGCAGCACTGTTTACAATAGCTAGGACATGGAAGCAATGTAGATATTCATTGACAGATGAATGGATTAAGAAGCTGTGGTACATATATACAATGTAATATTACTCGCCATAAAAAGGAACACATCTGAATCAGTTATAATGAGGTGGATGAACCTAGAGCCTATTATATAGAGTGAAGTAAGTCAGAAGGAGAAAAATAAATATTGTATACTAACACGTATAAATGGAGTCTAGAAAGATGATACTGGTAAAATTATTTTCAGGACAGCAGTGGAGACACAAAAATAGAGAACAGACTTATGGACATGGTGGGTTGGGGGAAGGAAGGAGAGGGTGGGATGTATGGAGAGAGTAACATGGAAACACACATTACATGTGTAAAATAGATAGCCAATGAGCATTTGTAGTTATGACTCAGGGAATTCAAACTGGGCCCTGTAACAACCTTGAGGGCTGGCATGGAGAGGGAGGTTCAAGAGGGAGGAGACATGTGTATACCTATGGTATGGTTCTGTGAACAGAACACATATTCCTGGTGCTCTTGAAAAACCACCCAAGCCAACAAGGCATCTGTTTTGTTTCTAAGACCTCCTTTTGGATGTAACCCTCTCAGTAAGGTTATTTGGAGCTCTTCTGACCTTATGTTATTATTGGAACTTTTCTAAGTGTCTTTAATGTAGGAGAGGGGGAAAACCAGATAATAATACCAACAAAAACTAAAATCACAACAGCTCAATTTATTGTAGGATGTTCTTCTCACAAGAGACAAAAACAGCATCAGTGAAGAGCAATTATAGGAGGCTCACAGTTGTTGCAGAGCCAGTTCAACAATTCTTAGAGGTCTGGCTTCATGCAAACAGCTGTAGAATAGTAGTTAGATGATTTTCTTCATGTTCTTGCTGGAAGACTGTGTCTCATCTGATGTCATTTGCACTAAAGGAGCACTGTTAATGACATCTATACCAAATATCAGGTCAATAAATTGCTTCCCTTCATTAATCTGAATGTCAGTGTCTACACTAATGATGTTTATACAGAGGAAGGTCTCCAAGAAAGAATAAGGACCTGTTTATAGTGACATGTGATGGTGGCCCCATAAAAACAAGCAAATACGTAGGTGGTCTCTTGACTCTAGTGAATCAAAATTACTTCACTTATTCATTCTTTCACTCTGTATTTATTCTTTGAGTGACTTCTGTGAGCCCAGCACTGTACTAGGACCTTACAAGAAATGAACATAAATCTTCAGGGAGCTTATGGTCAGCAGGGAACAGAAATAATCACCCACATATATAATGGACTGTGAGGGCCATTAAGGAAAAATACAGATTTCTTTGGAAGAATTTAACAAGGGAAACAAGTTTAGGCGGCATTTGACCATTTTTTCCAGAAAGCTCAGAGCTTCAGGTTGGAAAAGCTTACAGTCTTGTATGGGTGATGGTGGGCCATCACTAGATGGCCAACACCAAAATCAGATGGATTATATTCTTTGCAGCCAGAGATGGAGAAGCTCAATACAGTCAGCAAAAACAAGACTGGGAGCTGACTGTGGCTCAGATCATGAACTCCTTATTGCCAAATTCAGACTTAAATCGAAGAAAGTGGGGAAAACCACTAAACCATTCATATATGACCTAAATCAAATCCCATGTGATTATACAGAAGAAGTGACAAATAGATTTAAGGGACTAGATCTGATATACAGAGTGCCTGATGAACTATGGACAGAGGTTTGTGACACTGAATGGGAGACAGGGATCAAGACCATCCTCAAGAAAAAGAAATGCAAAAAAGCAAAATAGCTGTCTGAGGAGGCCTTACAAATAGCTGTGAAAAGCAAAGGAGAAAAGGAAAGATATACCCATTTGAATGCAGAGTTCCAAAGAATAGCAAGGAGAGAAAAGAAAGCCTTTCTCAGCTATCAATGCAAAGAAATAGAGGAAAACAGTAGAATGGGAAAGACTAGAGAGCTCTTCAAGAAAATTAGAGATACCAAGGGAACATTTCATGCAAAGATGGGCTCAATAAAGGACAGAAATGGTATGGATCTGACAGAAGCAGAAAATATTAAGAAGAAGTGGCAAGAATACACAGAAGAACTGTACAAAAAAGACCTTCATGACCCAGATAATCACGATGGTGTGATCACTCACCTAGAGCCAGACATCCTGGAATGTGAAGTCAAGTGGGTCTTAGAAAGCATCACTACAAACCAAGCTAGTGGAGGTGATGGAATTCCAGTTGAGCTCTTTCAAATCCTAAAAGATGATGCTGTGAAAGTGATGCACTCAATATGCCAGCAAATTTAGAAAACTCAGCAGTGGCCACAGGACTGGAAAAGGTCAGTTTTCATCCCAATCCCAAAGAAAAGCAATGCCAAAGAATGTTCAAACTACTGCACAATTGCACTCATCTCACACACTAGTAAAGTAATGCTCAAAATTCTGCAAGCCAGGCTTCAGCAATACATGAACCGAGAACTTTCAGATGTTCAAGCTAGTCTTAGAAAAGGCAGAGGAACCAGAGATCAAATTGCCAACATCTGCTGGATCATCAAAAAAGCAAGGGAGTTCCAGAAAAACATCTACTTCTGCATTATTGACTATGCCAAAGCCTTTGACTGTGTGAATCACAATAAACTGTGGAAAATTCTTCAAGAGATGGGAATTCCAGACCATCTGACCTGCCTCTTGAAAAACCTGTATGCAGGTCAGGAAGCAACAGTTAGAACTGGACATGGAGCAACAGACTAGTTCCAAATAGGAAAAGGAGTGTGTCAAGGCTGCATATTGTCACCCTGCTTATTTAACTTCTATGCAGAGTACATCATGAGAAACGCTGGGCTGGAAGAAGCACAAGCTGGAATCAACATTGCCAGGAGAAATATTAATAACCTCAGATACGCAGATGACACCACCCTTATGGCAGAAAGTGAAGAGGAACTAAAGAGCCTCTTGATGAAAGTGAAAGAGGAGAGTGAAAAAGTTGGCTTAAAGCTCAACATTCAGAAAACTAAGATCATGGCATCTGGTCCCATCACTTCATGGGAAATAGATGGGGAAACAGTGAAAAAACTGAGAGACTTTATTTTCTTGGGCTCCAAAATCACTGCAGATGGTGACTGCAGTCATGAAATTAAAAGACGCTTACTCCTTGGAAAGAAAGTTATGACCAACTGAGACAGCATATTAAAAAGCAGAGACATTACTTTGCCAACAAAGGTCCATCTAGTCAAGGCTATGGTTTTTCCAGTAGTCATGTATGGATGTGACAGTTGGACTATAAAGTAAGCTGAGGGCAGAAGAATTGATGCTTTTGAACTGTGGCATTGCAGAAGACTCTTGAGAGTCCCTTGGACTGCAAGGAGATCCAACCAGTCCATCCTAAAGGAGATCCGTCCTGGGTGTTGATTGGAAGGACTGATATTGAAGCTGAAATTCCAATACTTTGGCCTCCTGATGTGAAGAGCTGACTCATTTGAAAAGACCCTGATGCTAGTAAAGATTGAGGGCAGGAGGAGAAGGGGATGACAGAGGATGAGATGGTTGTATGGTATCACGGACTCAATGGACGTGGGTTTAGGTGGGCTCCAGGAGTTGATGATGGACAGGGAGGCCTGGTGTGCTGCGGTTCATGGGGTCTCAAAGAGTCGGACACGAATGAACGACTGAACTGAACTGAACTGAACTGAACTGGGTCTCTTTGGGAGTCTTTATTGTTTAGTCACTCAGTTGTGTCCAACTCTTTTGTGACCCCATGAACTGTAGCCTGCCAGGCTCCTCTGTCCATGGGATTTTTTTCAGGCAAGAATACTGGAGTGGATTGCTATTTCCTTCTCCTGGGGGTCTTCCCAACCCAGAGATCAAACCCACATCTCTTGCCACATCTCTGGCATTGCAGAAGGATTCTTTGCTGCTGAGCCACTGGAGTCTAGGCAGGAATGAATGCTGTGCCTCCATAACCATCAAATCTGTATATGATTCTCAAGAAAGTGTAAGTTTCCTTATCTCAGCTGTTAAATAATGGAGTTCTGGTGAGATGCTTATGGATGACAATGACCATTGTGTAATTAACAACAGGTTCACTGTGTGTCTCTAGGCAACTGTGTAATATTTAGACTTGCCCCTGCCACTCTCAAGCTTTAGGCGGATTTAAAACACGCCTTGTCCCCATGATGCCACACTGACTCTCAGTGTACATTGCTTCACGGATAAGCTGAGGCTGCTTCTGGACAGAGTATTTTTTCCTCTGAATTCTGGTGTCTGTGAGGTGACCCAGCTGATTCAGGTGTTCTCGAGCTTTCTGGATTCAGCCTGACAGTGACATCAAAGACCCTGAGTCTGACTGGCTGTCAGGAGATGCAGATGTGAGGAGCACCCTGCCTTAGTGCTGCCTACTGCTATGCTAGTTCAGGAGGAGCAAATGCATGCCCCTGGTGGAAACATACCAGTGCCTGGAAAGCTCATAAAAATAGTGTAAGAGTAGACCTGCCATCTGTGCCTTTATTCTGCTGAGTCAGGGAGCAGATACTAGGATGTGTCATCATCTGACTGAACTGTACCATCATTCCCGAGATGTACATTCCTGAAATGCATGCTTCGTCCTCCTCATTGATTACATTATTTCAAATCTTGTTTGTCAGACATCACTTTTAAATGCTGCCTATCATCTATTGTTTTTCTTTAGGATCTTGCTTAATTCTCACAACTGATCCCCAGAATGTATCTCCCAAACACAGGAAATTTCAAATTTATCCTCATTTTAAGAGAAGATATTTTCCAGTTTCCCAAAGGAAAGAATGACTAGCTTTATAGATTAGGTTTCCCCTCTCCTACCTGCCCACCTGTGTCTTAGAATATTATTCAGAATTTGACTGCCGTGTATTGGCTTCAAGGGTAGGAGGAAGCCAGCATAGTTTGGGGAAATCCGTCAGGTCCTCTAAGTTCACAGGTGCTTAGTCACATAATATACAATGGTATATATGTGTCTCCCAACAAGGTTCCAGGGTTGACAGTGACTGTCAACTTCATGAGGACAAGGATTCTAACCCCTTTTATAGTAATGCTTTTTTATAATGTATTTACTCCACTCACTAGAAAATGCCTGTTACATAGTAAGGACTCCATAAATGTTCACTGAGTAAAAAAAGATATTTTGTTGAATAAAAAAGCAAAGTCAGGGCTTTCTAATTGGAACTGCTTCTAAATTTAGTATTTCTAATTTAGTCCTTGGTTTAGTTAGAAATGAAACAGTGTTTGAAAGCCTCCTAAAGCTGAGTAGGTGAATGGTTGCTTAAGAACTAAATATTTTGCATGGATTCATTGAAGGTAAGTGAAACAAGCAAAAGTCACCAAGTGACCTTAATACTTCAGTTACATGCTCACCTGTGTTTTACTACCATGCATGTCACCTGAAAAGTTATCTGCCCTGAATCTTCTTCTACTCGGCATTCATCGTGGTGGTGAAAACGAAGGATGTCGTCAAGGCATTTGTGAACGTACTTGATGTCTTTCAACTTAGCCATTGTAGTCTGAAATCCTCAGTGCCAACAAGATGTCATCAGCCCCCAGTATTTTATGAGCCTTTTAAAAGGGTGAGTATCCAGGAATGATACTCGTGCAGTTTCTCAGGGCACTGTGCAATAACTACTTTGAGGAGCTGCTTCTTGGACTGAAATCAAATCGCAATGGCTCCACACAGCCAATGGAGATTTTAATATCAGTCCAGTCCCTCACCCACAGAGAACACTATTAATAACCCGGTAAAAGCCTTTGTGTATAAGCCAATTCCACTTACAGTTATATCATGTCAGGTGAATGTCAGTGTTGTGTCTTGTGTTGGTCATAATGATGGCTAATATGATCCATACAGGATAATAGATGGGGTGGGAGGGATTACAGAGTTAAAAATCAATCAGGGCTTTCTCATACATTTCTATGCTTTTGTGGCTGGTTAATCATCAAAATCTCAAGATTGATTTTTTTTTTTTTGCTTTAGTAATCATTCCTTCACAATCTGTTACCTTTCCCCTCCTCCTCCTTCTCCCACTCTAATTTTTTTTTTTAACATGAGAGTTAAATTCTTTTTCTAGATAAATACAGAGAGGCATTCTTTGCCCCATAGGGAAGATTTATCACAGGAGAGATTTATCTAGTTTTGGAGGCAGAGCTAGAAAGTTGTGCATGCTACTGTTCCAGACAGGCAAGATATGGAGGCTGATAAGTTTGAAGTAGTTTGTTCTTTTCAGAAATAAGTCATTTATGCTTGGATGTTTGGTATTTTATTTTCATCAGCCAAGCAGAGGCTCAGTTTGTAATCTCCAAAGGAAATCCGGTGTTAACATTTATACAACGAAACATGTCAGCATGAAACACCTGCATCTTCAAGCACTAAATGGAGCGACAGATCATGTATCTTTGGCTTTGAGATATATATGCTGTATATATGTGTGTGTGTGCATGCGCATATTCACCAAGGTTCTCAGACACAAGGATGAGAGTGCTAACCTGATACAGAACAGCTCGGAGGGGAAGCCATACATCTGCTACTCGTTAGAATTTAGATCTCTGTCGTTAAAAACCACTAAAAATGTAGGTGATCATTTCAGAAGAGGTTGACTGTGGTTTTATGAGGGGTGAAAAGGAGAGAGAGTGGGACTTTGAGATGGTCGAGAAGTAGGACAGGATCCTATGATGGGCCTATCTGAGGAACTGGGAGGGGGGACCGGTGTGTCAGCACAGCTTGCGCTGCGGAGGTACTGTTACTTGCACAGCAGTGGGTGCCTGGGAGAGCTGACATGGAACAACCGCACTTCATGGGTGTGGAGAACATAAGGGACCTGGAAGGGATATTCATTCACTCACTAACCACAGTCTTACATTAAAGAGACACTATACAAGTTATTATAAACCAAGAACTTGGATGCAAGGAGATAAACTTCACAACTGGTGGATGCAGATCACCTGGTACTCTAAGCATGGAGGCAGGCAGGAAGCGTTAGGGTTCAAGGATGATACTCTGGGGAGCAGGGTAGCAAGAACAATCCAGGAGGTTTTTCCATCGTACCTCCCGACACATCCTACACTTAATACCTTCTGTTTGCCCCTCCAGAATCAATCATTTTCTTTCACTCTGTAATAGAACAATCTTTGGACTTGCTTTCCCTCTGGCCAACAGAGAGTCCTGATAGGAGGCTGGAGAGGAGGATAGTGTTGGCATGTTTATTTCCATCAGTGGCCTTCTAAAGTGGTAACATAGCCTGGGACTGGCTATGTCCTCTGCCCAAAGGTTGGAGCGTCTCTTGAGGGAGCCTTCTTGGCACACTTTCTCTTTCTGGGTTCCTGTAGCCTCACTTCCCATTCCCTTTGGGCTTAGGGTTAAAAGTCAGGCTACTGTCTATTCCTTACAGTTTTCTTATACTCAGTCCACACATTTGTAAATTGTTTATGGTGATCTTCACTCAAATTGTCTCGATTTTGACACTTCCTCCTGCTACCACCCAGCCTGATACATATCCCAATTCCATTGCTCTCTCTTTATCTCTTCTGCTACCACCTAGTCCTGTAAGGTTACTGCACTAGCCTTCTAATTCACTGCCTCATTTCACTTTTGTGTTCCTATAGACTACTTACGGGGTTCTCTGGTGGTTCAGTGGTAAAGAATCCACCTGCAATGCAGGAGATGCCAATTCAATCCCTGCATTGGGAAGATCCCCTGGAAAAGGAAATGGCAACCCACTCCAGTATTCTTGCCTGGGAAATTCCATCGACAGAGAAGACTGGTGGGCTATAGTCCACGGGATCACAAAAAGTCAGACACAACTGAAGCAACTGAGCAAAGCCTACTATTACATAGCAACAAAACAATCTTTTAAAAAATGAAAATCGGATCATAATGATCTCCTGCTTAAAACCCTTGAATGACTTCCCAGAACTTTTGTAAAATACAAAGTTCTTACCCTGACTTGGGATACCCTTCATGGAAGAATCCCTTCTTTCTATTCTGGCCTCATCTATGACTACACTCTGCTTCAAAACTATGTTCCAACTACCCTGGCCTTCTCTGATCACCCAAATACTCCAATGATTTTCCTCTCAGAACATTAAATTGGCTGCTCTTGCCAGCCAAATCTCAGAAAGGTCATGTATGACCTGCCAAGATAATGTGGCCAAGCAGTCATTTTTCCATGACATTATCTCTACTTACTATATAGCTTCCTGCCTAACCGCTTCTTTCTATCTATCTATTCATCCATCCATCCTCCCATTAGAATCTAAGCTCTACTGGAACAGGGAACTTGTCTTGTTCTGTAATGTATCTCTACCACACCATACAGTATCTGACATATAGTTGGTGCTCATATGCTTATTGAATGAATGGATAAGTTCAGTTCAGTCGTTCAGTCATGTCTGACTCTTTGCGACCCCGTGAACTGCAACACACCAGGCCTCCCTGTCCATCACCAACTCCCGGAGTTTACCTAAACCCATATCCATTGAGTTGGTGATGTTTATCCAACCATCTCATCCTTTGTCGTCCCCTTCTCCTCCTGCCCTCAATCTTTCCCAACATCAGGGTCTTTTCAAATGAGTCAGCTGTTCGCATCAGGAGGCCAAAGTATTGGAGTTTCAGCTTCAACATCAGTCCTTCCAATGAACACCCAAGACTGATCTCCTTTACCATGGACTGGTTGGATTTCCTTGCAGTCCAAGGGACTCTCAAGAGTCTTTGCAATACCACAGTTCAAAAGCATCAATTCTTTAGTGCTCAGCTTTCTTTATAGTCCAACTGTCACATCCATACTGATTACTGGAAAAACCATAGCCTTGACTAGACGGACCTTTGTTGGCAAAGTAATGTCTCTGCTTTTTAATATGCTGTGTAGATTGGTCATAACTTTCCTTCCAAGGAGTAAGCGTCTTTTAATTTCATGACTGCATTCACCATCTGCAGTGATTTTTGGAGCCCCCCCACCCCAAAAATAAAGTCATCCACTGTTTCCACTGTTTCCCCATCTATTTGCCATGAAGTGATGCCATGAATGAATGGATAAATGAATGGGCAAATAAGAGGACCCAGTCCTAAAAGGAACAGAGAATAAACCTAGTTTCTAAGACAGAAATTCAAGCAGGAAATAGACAAGGATTGGGCTACTAGAGTTGTAATACTCTTTAATAAGTGAAAGTTGCTCAGTTGTGTCTGACCCTTTGAAGCCCCATGGCTGTAGCCTCCCAGGCTTCTCTGTCCATGGGGATTCTCCAGGTAAGGATACTGAATAGGTTGCCATGCCCTCTTCCAGGAGATCTTCCCAATCCAGGGATCAAACCCAGTTCTCCCGCATTGCAGGCGGATTCTTTACCGACTGAGCCACCAGGGTAGTACTCTTTAGGACCATATAGAAACTGTTTTGTTTTGTTTGATGGAGGGTCTGTGGGTTATGTGGTAATGGCCAGATAAGAACTCTAGAGTCATGCTGGGGTCAGAGTTCTTCATCTTTTGTGTGTGTGTGCCATAGACCCCTTTGAAAGTTTGATGAAGCCAATAAATCCTTTCTCATAAAAAATATGTTTAATGCATAAAATAAAATTTCTAGAATTATAAGAAAAACCAATCATACTGAAACACAGTTATAAAATGTTCTAAAATTATGGTTAGTATTACATTTGCTTTATTTAGTAGATTAATAATAAAATATATCTGATATGTGTCTGGTAACCACCAGAATTTTGAAATAGTGATAAATATAAGTGGTATTTAGAGATAATGGCATCAATATAATAGTAATATGAAAAAAGTATATATATATATATGTGATTTCTGTAAGTTTCAGATGTGCTCATTCTGCTCTGGCTTGTTTTGCATTCACAGTTCAAGGAAATACCAAATTTTGTTAGAATGTAGTGAAAATAATTTTTCTCTCACTGAAGTTCACAAACATCTTTTATTCTACCCATGGGCCCTTAGAAGTCCCTTTAGAAACTTAATGGAGCTGGGCCTGGAGATGGAAGTCTAGCAGCTCCTCCAAGGGTAGAGGGACTGGCAGAGACATGTACTGCTGCAAAACACTGCTCTATAAGAACACTGAAATGACCCCAGAGGGACCAGAGACTTGTGAGTATCAAAAGAGCTGAGAATCTAAGGATGCTCTCTTGTACAGATCCAAACCACTATCCTTTTGAAAACTGAATTTCTCCACTGGAAATCATGAAAGAGAATACTTTCTGTTGTGATATTTGGGGCTTGGTACTTTCCAAGAGTCAAAGAAACAGTTTAAGGAGGAGGATTCATGCAGTGTCTGTCTGTTTCTCTTGGTTCCCATACACATAAAATGAAACCCTGCAGTTCTGCAGGACATTCCACACATATTTGCTATAAAAAAAAGAATCCCTCTCGAAGAGTGTTTTAAGATAAGCCATTCAAGCTCTACCATTAAATCCGGAATGCATAAGCACTTACAGATGGGGTTCCTTTGGTTCATTCATCACATTTATGATCCATAGACTCTCCCCAAAGTAGTTTCCTCTTTAACCACATTGGTTTGGGATGTATGAAGTACATCTGTAATTGATCAGAGTTGGAGATGATGCTCCCACTCACCCCATGTAGAAGACAAGTTCATTTGCAGGTACCCCCTGCTCCTGGCTACAGCCTTTCAAAATGGACTTGTGGCTTATTATTTGCTTGGTCTTCATCAATCAGAGGACTTTAATAGAATGCAAATTACTCATATGAAATCTCTGAAAATAATGGAAGTCCTTTCCTATGTATTTTGTGGGACAGGTCTACAGCTTGGAAAGTTTCTCACAAATTTAGCCTGTAAGGTTGTTTTGGTCCAATTAGAAGAACAGAGGAATTTAAATCTAGGCATTGAGTAATTCAAGGGGCCATAGAACCTAATATGTATTGAACCAGAGGTTGGTGTGCAAAACTTGGAAATCTTCAAGGTTTTCTTGTATGCCACTTATCAGTTTGTCTAATATAGGAGGGTTTTTCAGGGGTAACTAATCCTAATGCTTTGTGACAGTTCTTGGCTTTGTGGCAAATTTTCAAGTGGATTTGAATGGCTTTGGGTTACTGAAATAATTCAATACAATGTAGGTTGACATGTGACATCTTATTTTATTAAGCCAAGAAATTGGAATGGAAATCAAGAGCATGAAACATTCTTTGCTAAAATAAATCAGCAATAATTCCCTATAGGGCTGGAGGAGAAGGAAGGTCTGGTCTTATAAGCCTGCCCTTCTGACATCTGACAATCAAATTAAAGCCAGGTGTAAGCTATATCACCAGAGCCTGTCCCTTCTAATCACTTCCTGGTTTTTGTAGCTACTATATGTGATTCTGATAAGTAGCACATGCTCTCTTGGTAGGAACTTCTGAAAATACTCCATAGAAATCATGAAACCATGTGAAAAGGGCAAAAATCTCCACTTTGTGGTTTGAGTTTATAGTGTGGCGTGCTAAGAGCTTGGTGCTCATGGGATGGATGATTTTTCATCCCGTCTGCTCTAACACAGCTGATTGTTCTTGGTGCCTGATGGCCTTCCAGGCCATAGTTCTCCGAGAGGGTCAGGTTGAAACACATTGGTACTAACTAGAATTCAATCCCCTTGACAGGAAGTCACAGTCGAACCTGACTTAGGATTGTGGCCCAGGGTCTTCTCTGTTTCCACTCCTAGGTCAAAGGCTTATTACCCTTTAAGCCTCAACTTTTACAAGTAATTAACAATTGAATCTTCTCCGAGCTCAATTCTCTTATCCATTTTCTAACCAAATTCCCATTGAAAACAACAACTAGGCTTATTGATTTAATTTAGACTAATTTAATTTTAATCGATGAATAGCAGTTGCCTTCATTGGAAGTTTAAATTAAGAAAGTCCCAATGAAGTAAACTAATGGATTTTGGTATTTCATAAATACTTATCTTGAAAATGCTATGTCTAGTTGTGCCTTTAAAAGAAGTAGAGTTCTTTAGCTTTTGAAAAGCATAAGAATCAAGTAAATAAATGATTTGTCAGAAATAATAGAACACTCATAGGGTTGAAAGTCTAAAGTCTAACGTCCTGTTCTCCACATTGAGAAGTGATTGGTTTAAGAATAATTTCCTATAAGCCACTGTATTGAATGCTCATTCACCTTGAAAGCCAAGTCAGTGTGGGGGCAACTTTGTCAAGGGAGCAGAATCCTGACAGCACAAATTTCATTCTTTTCTAATTACTTAAAAAAAACAAAACAAAAAACAGTCACCCCACCCAGCATGTATGGAGAAATCCAGGCCTTGTTGCTATTTTAAGAAAAAAATGATTAGTCTTTCTCTTGCTATGAAAACTTTGGCTCATGCATCTTCCAGTGATTTTTAGGATTTAGGAATAATTTGAAGACTGGCCTTTGTATGTTGAAGCCTTAAACGCTATGGTCAGAAGTGCCCAACATTAAGTTATGTTTTAAATTCTGCTTGGTTCCCTCTACCATTCTGAGTTCTAATGTCTTTTCATCTTGGCCGGAAGCTGCAGCTATTTTTCTCCGTGTTTGACCTAGCCATTTATTCCACTTTCTTTTGGCAGAAGAATAGAAAACAACATTTGCAGCATCCCTAAATTAATTATACTTTTCTCAGGCTAAAGAACTGTGACAGAACCACAAAACAGCAACTGAAAACTAATTCCTTAAAAGAATATGAAAAAAGGAAGTCGTATAAGATAGGGTAATTAATCTTGCAATAAAAATAATTGTTTACAGTTAAAATTAATGTAACATGCATTCCTCAGCAGATAATAAATTATGGACTTTCTCATTAGCATTTGAATTGATTTCCTCTAATTTCTGAGGAGCACATGAGCATGTGACTAGATTAAGTTTAATTGGACTACAGCTGGTGCTGATTGTATGCACATGGGGTGGGCACTTTGCTGACTGATTGGCTGTCTCTGCATTTTGTTTCCATTGTCTTTCTCTTTCTCCACTGTTTTTTTTCCTACAGGTAAAAAGATTGAAAATACTAGGGTCTTGATATGGAATTAAACTAGAGATAGGATGGTAGCTTTGAATAATGTTAGGCAATGAGTTCCTACCAAGAATGATTATAATATATGATTATCATATAATTGTTATTAACCATCTTCTCATCATTACATAATTATTATTTTCAACCTCTATTTACTGAGCATTTTCCATTTCCTGGTATTGCACTCGATACTTCATGTGTCATTTAATCTTCACAACAGTAGATGTTATTATTCTTCCCATTTTAGGAATGAGTAAATTAAAGTTCAGAGGGAGTAAATAATTTGTCCAAAGTGGCACAGATAAATACGTTAGAACTGAGATTAGAAACAAGTTTTTTTTTTTTTTAATTCTAGGGATCATGCTCTTAACCATGTTATTATTCTGGTTATTTGACATTTAAAGCCGTCTAATTACCCTGACAATGAGGAATGAAAAATACGTAGTCTGTATTCCTAACTAAGCATCTGAGACTCAGCAGAGCATCTACAGAAAGAGGAAATAGCTAAGAAGGGGTTAATTTGGAGCTGATGAAGGACTATATGGTCACCATGGAGATAGGCAAGGTTTCTCAGAGGCCCATAATTAGGAAAAAAGCATGAGTCCAATTAATATTGGGATTCCTAAGAAGTGGGAAGCAACCAGTATTTCACAAAAATTGAGGGGAAGAATTAGTTAAAATTTAGGCCCACTTCTACTAGGTTGCATCTGATTTGCAGCTGAGAAAATTAAGAGCAAAAGAATAATGGTTCACCAATGAATGTTTTCTCTTAGAATAGATTTCTCACTTACGTGAAGCAGAAGAACTATTTAGAGCAATTTGAAAAATAAGCTCCTCCAGATTTTGGTGGTGTGATGCTTTGGTGTCTTTCTCACTTGAGAGAGAACTTAGGTCCCATCCCAATAGGAATAGCTCAAGCCTATTGCCTTATTGATATATGTATGTAGATATAAAGGACAAGTTTGGGAGTAGGGGTTCTTTCAGCAGAAGATAAAATAATTTTAGGTGAATTTAGTGGCTTTTTCTTCAGATTGCCGTTAGCACCTGCATTTACTCAGTGTCCTTGTTTTACTCTGCCTTACCTCATAGTCGGTTGTTGACATGATGGTTTCCCAAAAACTGGGCACTCCATGTGGATGGGGCCTCTAGGTGTGACAAATAAATACACAGAAGTGCAGGTATTAGCTAAAAATCTATATAAAATTTTCCTAATTCTAAGTATAGTTAGATCTTGAAAACTTTTTCTTTCTCTCTTATTTGCCAAATATCTCTTACCACACAATATTGTATTCAGTAGGCTATTAATGAATTCAAATGTTGTAGGTAATTATATGGAGAAACAGGATTTGGCCATGGTACCCAATATCAGTGTGGACAAAAAAGGAGACTTTAGAAAACACTATATTTGAGGTTATACTTCTGAATATAAAACTTTGATCAAGGTAGAGACTTGCCAGAGTATTAAACAGGGGACCCATATTTTTAAAATATACACACACAATTTAGGTTTCTCCTCCCTACTTAAATATTAATCATGGGAAAGAAATAAAAAGTAGACACTTGGCTGATGTGCCTATGTTTTAGTGGAGCTGACATGTCCAATATAAATGCCAAGGAACCAGTCTGCTTGGAGCCTTACTTGGATCCTTTGACTTTCGGCATTTTTCACTAAGTTCCTAGATGGCTCCTGTCTTTTTCACCCTCCTCTTGTTTGGAGCTGTTAAAAATCTGTAATCCCTAGTCTTTGTTCCAGTTTTATCAGAAGTTGAAATACAGCCCCCACTTAAATTTTCCCAATAAACAAAGTGCCATGTTGTCGAAGCCTAGCCTTTCCCCTCGTTACAGTGGTAGCAGAGTGTGATGTCACAGTTGACCCAATACCAGCCTGCCCATAAATGATACAGCCTGTTCCCCCTTTGCTTCCTGGCTCAAGCACCGGGAAGGAGCTTAGTATGAAATTCATGCCGTGTTGACAGATTTAAAAGTTGCTACAAACTCTAACAGACAGCAACTGCGGTTTGTAGGCACACACAACACGCACCGTTCTCTTGTATTCCTGAGTGATGACATTCTTCGTTTAAAGAGTTACGTTTATATTGCTCATTACTGCGGCCTGTCTATGAAATGAGGGTGGTGGAGAGAAGGGGAAAGAAGGCTAAATTGGATATGAAGACATTTACCAGAAGAATTTTCCAAATGTTAATGAGCAGCTTAAAGGGCTGCACACGTGTTGCAACGTAATTGGGTTTGCTGCCTTGTGGGGACTCTCAAGCTTTTCCACGCTTGCCCATTGTACTTTGAGAGGTGGAATGCACCCCTCAGATTTCTAACACTTTGGCTTGGAAGATCCACATGGTGCTAAATTGTAAATCTGCAGACAGCCAACAAACAGGGCCAAGCTCCAGTGACTCTTGTTTGGTTTGGGCTTTTCAAGCAATTAAATGAATGGCAGTCTCTAAATGTCCCAGGGGAGGTACAACGTGCTATGAGGAGAATTTACTGGAAAGGGGCAAGGAGGGGTTCCTTCCCTATTATGGGGACTTTTCCTGGAAAAAAAGAATAAGCAATTATATCCAAACGTGTCCTGAGTATCTTGCCAACCTGCTCCTATTCCTTAGTGCCCATCACCTTCATAGTCTGACTTCTCCATTGGGAAGGGCTTGGATTTTTTCCATGTGAAGCAATTGCAGCTCAGATTGAGCTTATATTGCAGTTAAATACGTGTACCCTTTGAAAGGTTTCTTTTGGTTACCAAAGGGGGAAGGGGTGGTGGGGGTTGCAAATTAGAAGTATAGGTTTAAGAGATACAAATAACTGTGTGTAGAATAGATAAGCAATAGGGATATATTATATAGCACAGAGAATTATAGCCATTATCTTGTAATAAGATTTAATGGAGTATAATCTGTAAAAATACTGAATCACAATGCTTCATACCTGAGATTAATATAATACTGTAAATCAACTATACTTCAACTAAAAAAAGAATAAAAGATTCTCTTTGGTCATTTTGCAGCCTCTTCTACAGCAGCTATGTCCACCTATCAGAGAAAGAGCAAGATACTCCTCGATCTTGATTCAAGAAGACAGGTTGTTCCCACTGTAGGTTGTCTCCAGATTCCTGGCACAAGGGCAGGGTATGGGAATAACCACACTGGGAAGTGGTGAGCTGTTGGGTGGGATTCACAGATGCCAGGGCTTCTGCCCTCTCTGAAAGAATGCACGGGGGCCACAGAGAGCTTCCGGTTGCATGTTGCCAGTCTGGGTGAACTTAGTTTTGACTTTTGTTATAATTCAGGAGAGAGTTTTATTGAACAGTGGAAGGTCCTTGATTTAGGGGATCATAAATTACTCCTGCAGAAGCAGGGGGCTATTGACTAGTGCAGTGATTCTGTAAAGTGGTCTGAAGCTTCTTAAGGCAAGAGTCATAGGTTTTCTGAAGTTGCATTTGCTTAGGTCTAAGTTTGGCCATGATGATGGCCTAGCAAAATGAGTCCCTTCTGTCTCAATTATTTCTTTGAAGGCATATGCTTGTGATTCTTATTATTGTGAGGGTGCTAGTCACTGTCTTAGCATGCCAGCTGGACTGGGTTGACTCTTAATTAACCTTTTAATTTTCTGCCTGGGTTCCTATTTTGGTGATCTGTTGTATTGCAAAATACTCTCTTTTTGGTTTGATCTTAATTGTTTCATGGCTATTGAACATGAAGAGCAATATGAAATTAAGTGGATAGTATTTAGATATGAATATTTTCAGCCTTTGTATTTGGGTTTAAACTCAGTAACAACAGAAATAAAAGAAGGAGGTTGTTCTAAGGTGACTCCCCATTTGCAAGATTAGGTAAAGCTCAGAGGAACAATCTGAATGTTAGATGAGTCTCCAAATTCAGAAGAATCTTTAAACTACTAATGTCAACCATGAGGCATCAAAGATCATTAACCACCCGTCTTCCTTTGCCCTCATTGTGACCAACTATGCATGTCTCAGGTATCAGGAAACCATAAAGAGGCTTGTCACATCCTCTGGTGCTAAGCAGGGAGTTAAGGTAGACACACAAAGCAACAAAATTCTGTGAAGCAATTATCCTTCAATTAAAAAATAAATAAATTTAAAAAACCTAATAACTGGAGGTGGCTTGAAAGTGTGGTGGTATAACATGCTCTGGGAATTTGGTAGGATAGCTCACTTTTTCCTGTAATTGTCCCAGAAAAATCATCATAAAGCCTTTGTTAGATGCTTTCACACAGGAGAGAGATTAAATCATCTCATTTAATCTTTTCAACATCCTGGAAATGTAGGTATTGTTATTTTCATTTACCTAATTAGGAAAGTGAGGATCCCAGAGATTAACTAACTTATTCAAAATCCTGTAGACAGAATAATGTAGTTAGAATTTGAATCCAAGTCAGATTGTGTCAGATTGGGGCACTGTATTATAAGTAAGTAAAGTCACTCAGTAGTGTCCGACTCTTTGCAATCCCATGGACAGCAGCACGCCAGGCGTCCCTGTCCATCACCAACTCCTGGAGCGTACTCAAACTCACGTCCATCAAACCAGTGATACCATCCAACCATCTCATCCTCTATTGTCCCCTTCTCCCGCCTTCAATCTTTTCCAGCATCAGGGTCTTTCCAATGAGTCAGTTCTTCACATCAGGTGGTTAACATATTGGAGTTTCAGCTTCAGCATCAGTCCTTCCAATGAATATTCAGGACTGATTTCCATTGGGATGGACTGGTTGGATCTCCTTGTAGTCCAAGGGATTCTCAAGAGTCTTCTCCAACACCACAGTTCAAAAACATCAGTTCTTTGACGTTCAGCTTTCTTTATAGTCCAACTGTCACATCCATACATGACTACTGGAAAAACCATAGCCTTGACTAGATGGACCTTTGTTGTCAAAGTAATGTCTCTGCTTTTTAATATGCTGTCTCGGTTGGTCATAGCTTTTCTTCCAAGGAGCAAGTGTCTTTTAATTTCATGGCTGCAGTCACCATCTGCAGTAATTTTGGAGCCCAAGAAAATAAAGTCTCTCACTGTTTCCACTGTTTCCCCATCTATTTCCCATGAAGTGATGGGACCAGATGTCATGATCTTAGTTTTCTGAATGTTGAGCTTTAAGCCAACTTTTTCACTCTCCTCTTTCACTTTCATCAAGAGACTTTTTAGTTCCTCTTCACTTTCTGCCATAAGGGTGTTGTCATCTGCATATCTGAGGTTATTGATATTTCTCCCAGCAATCTTGATTCCAGCTTGTGCTTCTTCCAGCCCAGTGTTTCTCATGATGTCCTCAGCCTAGAAGTTAAATAAGTACGGTAATAATATACAGCCTTGATGGGCTCCTTTCCTGATTTGGAACCAGTCTGTTGTTCCATGTCAGTTCTAACTGTTGCTTCTTGACCTGCATACAGGTTTCTCAGGAGGCAGGTCAGGTGGTCTGGTATTCCCATCTCTTTAAGAATTTTCCAGTTTGTTGTGATTCACACAGTCAAAGGCTTTGGCATAGTCAATAAAGTAGAAGTAGATGTTTTTCTGGAACTCCCTTGCTTTTTCAATGATCCAACGGATGTTGATGATTTAGTCTCTGGTTCCTATGCCTTCTCTAAATCCAGCTTGAACATCTGGAAGTTCACCGTTTCAGGAGACAGAAACAACAACAAAACCGAACTCTAGGAATTTAAAGCTTAATGTGAAGCTCTACTGGTCTGATTTGAAGGTCTCAGTGGTTTGGAGTAGTAATCAGGAAGTATAAGCCTTGGAGAGGATCGGATTCTATTTTGGAGGACTTGGTTTTTCTGGCTGTAGTCAAGGGAGCCCTCCAGTGACTGTCAGACTCTGTCTGTTGGGTTCACTATGGGAGTTCCCAGCTAAAACGTTTGTTTGGGTTTTTCCATATGAACTTTTGGGTCAACCTAACACAACACTGAAGAGTTATAGGCTCTCAACAGATAAGAAAGGAAGGGATCGAATAAGGGAAGAAGTGGGGATGGAGGGGAAAAAGGAGGTAAGAAGGGAGAGAAGGAAAAAAGAGTTATTAAACTTTATTTCCCTGAGAAGTGATATGCTAAGTGATGTTTGGGACCTCTAATTTTGATGTAGATGTTTAGAACGGCATGTGACTGGTGGAGCCTAGAGGCAGAGTTAAATGATGGAAAGAACATCAAACTTAAACTACATGTGTTCAAATTTGGATTTTAAAATTTTTGACTCATGATCCATATATGGTTGCTGTTGGGCATTTTTTTTTTTTTGCTGCCTTAAAAATCTTATCTGAATTCATGCTTCCTAAAATGTTATATCTGGTTGGAACTCTGTCTCACTTGGATAAATAATGTGAAGTGACTGGAGATGAAGTGCTTAATTGCTTGTTTAATGTTTCCAGTATATACACAGTTGAGACTGTCGTAATGCTACTCAGCCTTAAAATTCACTCTTTCAAACCTTTCTCCTAATAAATGCCAAGTTATTTTGGTAATCAGGGATGATTACTGTGATAATGACCGATTGTACATGAGTCGTTAGGCTGTCAGGGTTCATGGCTTTATGTGATCAGTCAGAAATTTGAAGAAAATAAATTTGAATTTCACTTTGGACCCTGGGGCCAGAAGAGCGCCTGGTGCTCAAAACAGATATTTTCCATGTGAATGAATGAGTGTAATAGTTGGTCAAATCACCTAAACTTGACCTGGGTGTTAGATGGGAATAGCCATGAGTGGAAATAATTTAATGACTCAACATAATTTTCTCAAATTAATATCTCTGTTTTTATTCCTATTTCTGCCTCCTAAATCTAAATCCTTATCATTTTATAATTGATATTCTGCAGTAGTTTAATAGCTGGTTTTCCTTTCTCCCACCATTTTTCTTCCAGTCCCCTGAAACCCCCAAAGTTCATGTCTAGATATAATAATAATAATATAATAAACTCCTCAAAAATTTTATCACTTATTTTATTAGTTTATTCATTCTAAAATTCTTTTTGCATGCCTCCCTGTGTAAAGTAATTATCCGGGTTTAATGGGAGGTGGACACCCAGTAAGGGAAGAATATACAATATTGTAGCACATAGCATTTTGCCCACCCCTGGGTTCTATAAGCAACTTTTACATTAGAAAAACAATCTTTCCATTGTTGAACCTGGAAGGTTGGGAGGTAGGGTAGCAATAGCCTACTCATACCCGGTGGAACTTCTCATTCCTCAAGCCTCTCTTTGCATCTCTTTGTTTAATTTTCTCTTCCTTCCTTTTATGGTGGAACATTTGTCTTCCTTTCAGTAATAGAGTCTTCAATGGCTCCACAAGTGAATCATGTTTTGCTCATGTACCATGCTCATTTCTACCTTTCTGCCTTTATGGAACTGTTGCCTTCTTCCCTCCTTGAACATTTCTCCCACTTGTTCTTTAACATCCAGCTCAATTTCAGTTTTCTCCACTGAACTGTCTTATGCCCCAGCCTATGCTTACACATTCTTTCATGAACCATAGGATGTAAATTCTTAGTTAAATCTATCATGTAATTATTTCCCATTTAAGTTTCTCCATTCTTCGTTATGGATGATGAGTCTTTGTATCTGTGATTCTATTTTTATGGATGCCCTACATCCCTGGCCCAGCGCTCCGTTTCATTTAACAATCACTGGCCAATAGGAGAGTGTTTCTTCATTAGGTGAGGGTACAGTTGTGAGCGTGTTGAATATGAGACTATCTGTTATTAATTAATTAATATTTTTACAGTACTTAATAGTAAAATACAAAGAATGAAAAGACAGCTAAAATTGTTTTATATTCTCAAGAGATCAAAATGAAGATTAATATTACACAGATGTTTTTGTCACAGGAAATGGTTTCTTTTGACTCATGCTGCCCAAATGATTTCATTATTGTTGCTATTGTTAATTTTATCAATTTTAAAAAGAGGAATTTGAATTGTCATTGGCTTTCATAAATCCATTATTTTATGATATGCTGAGAAGAATTTTGTTGCAGAATTTAAAGGGAGCTGAACTGGCATTATGAAATCAGAAAGAATTTGGATCTTTTAAAGCCAGCTGTACTTTCTTGACCAGGGGTCTGGATTAACAACAAATCAAAGGAAAGCCTATAGAGACCAAATGTTGGTTCACTGAGCAAGTCCTCATCACAGGACGGTGTGTGCATGTGTGGAGGTCATGCAGCAGGCTGTTGCATTATTGTTACTCTATCCTTCGTGAACTTCGGGGGTTCTGCGTAGCATCTCCAGGAAAGCAAAGAGAAACTTTTCTAGAATGCTTCACCTGCCAATGAGAGTGAATGATTTTCTGTCGTTTTATCCCATGTGTGGTCATTATGGAAACATTTCCAGCCAAGTCCTGGCTGGATCTCGCCTCACAGTTTGAAGCTGTGATACTTGCATCTGTATTCAGCAACAGCTTGTAAAATTGTTTCCTGACCAAATTAGAGTTCTCTACTGGGATCATGTTATTTCAGATAATAAATACAGAAGACACAAAGTATTACCTACAAATTGGCACAGACAGAATTCTGAAAATATTGATTATTTTTCCCCTTTAAAAATATTGATCATTAAACTTTTTTTAGTGGTGTAAAAGATTGTGTGTTAGTTAGCGAGTCGTGTCTGACTCCGTGTGACCCTATGGGATGTAGCCAGCCAGGCTCCTCTGTCTGTGGGATTCTCCAGGCAAGAATACTGGGTTGGGCAGCCATTCTCTTCCCCAGGGGATCTTCTCAACCCAGGGTTAAGGACTATAGTTGTGTAATAAATAGCCTAAACTATATTTTCAACAGTTCTAATTTGATTTCCAGGTGACACTTTGTTGTTGACAAAATGAGAAATCCGTCTTAAATCTCAGACACTATATAACATACTCAAATTTTATGCCATCAAAGCCAAGAACATAAAAGAAAAAACCAGTTAATTGACTACATTAAAAACAAAACCATAGTACAACAAAAGCACAGCCCACAATCAAAGGTAAAGATAAAGACAAACGTGGAAAAGACTTATACAGCATATAACAAGGGGATTACATCTCTAATATACAAAGAGCTCCTACAAATTAATAAAAATGTGAACATGATAATAGAATAATTCAAATAGCAAAAAATATGTAAAAGAATACTAAAATCCATGAATAATCAAAAAACTACAACTTTAAACAGCAATAGATACTTTCCTCTACCAAATGAATGAATATTGAAAGAACTTATTGCTATAGGAAAATAGGGAAACATATACTTTTATAAACTTTTGATAGTGATAAAAACTCATCTAACGTATTCTGTTGGCAGCTCAGCATAATGTCAGAATGAAAGCTCTGTAAACTCCTTGGTTCAGGAATTCCACTTCTTGAAATGTGTTTGAAGGAAATCACTGGATAAACACATAAAATTGTACAGATGAGGGTATCCATCACAACACTGTTTATAACAGAAACTGAAGTCAATCTAAATGATGGCCAATAGTGGTTGATTTAATAACTAATGGTTTGACCACAGATCACCTACAGGCATTAGAAATAATGATGTAAATACATATTTATTAACATGGAAAAATATATCCCATGCATTGTTAAATGGGAAAAAAACGACAGGCTAGAAAACTGTATTTATGCTCCCACTTTTCTAAAATAATAAAAAAATCTTTGATTGACATATATAGAAAAGGTACAGATAGAGAAAATTTTAAAGGATGTAAACAAAAGATGGCAGTCATTAATCTTTGATCATTAGTTACTAATTTTAATAAAAGTAATGAATCTCTTTTTATTTTGGGGACAATACCAAAATGTGGTTCTGTCCATAATCACAGATATTAATACAATCATCTTTTAAAGGTAACATTCTCACATCTGCTTCTCAAGGTCACTCCAAGGACGTGGTCACAGCCAGGCTGCTGGTGGATGCAGACATCTATGCAGTAAAATGTGTGGTTAATCAGTGAGACAAGCATGGATTAAGATGTAGGGCTTCTAGGTAGGTGTTATTTTGAATTTTTGAACAACAGTAATGTCTGAGAAGGTGAATACAAGTCACCAAAAACAAGGCAAGGAATGAGGAGTGTGTATGATATAGAAGAGAGCCTGTCCCCCCCGAAACGTGCTTTATGCACTCCTGGAGGCATTTAACACATCCCGTAGGGTCTTACAGTCATTTCCCATCAACTGGCAAACTGCTTCAGATGGGAAATAGAACCTATTCCTCACATGGTTCATTGGGCATGTCCTAGGTGCCAGGCACGGAATCAGGCACCGGGAATACAAAGATCAACGCAGACAAACCTGTCCTCCAGGAGCACGGGGGGAGGGTGGCAGGCAGATTAAATCGGCAAGTGCTCTGTGAAGGTTGAGGGTTGAGCTTAGTCTGCCTTAACCTGTTTTGTAGGGATGGGGGGAACATTCCTGGAGTGTAGAGACGAAGGAATATAGCTAGAGATGCAGGAGGAGACTTGTGGAAGAGTGTGTTCTAGGCACTCTTTTTTGTGCAGAGGCCTTGAGATGAGAGTGCATTGGTGGGTGGCAGCTTCCAGAGTGTAAAGGAGAGCAGAGAGCCAGGTGAGTGGGTGAGCTGGGATATGAGGTTTTCAGTCCTGGCTAAACAGGAGCATCAATGAGAGACTAAATAAATAAGCTACAAGCAAACAAATTCAAAACGAAGGCCCCAGTCCAGTCTGATTTAATTGGCCTCTATGTGGTGGGGAGTGGTCTTTGAACCTGGCCTCCCACCCCTCACCCGGGGACACCCTCTCTGCTAGCTGCTTGTCAGTTCCCCCAAACTCCAGCTCTCCTTTTGTCTAACAGGCCCCTGGGTGATTGCCGCGTGCAGCTAGGATCAGAAATGAGGCAAGAGTGTGAAGAGCCTGGTAAACGAGGCTAAGAAGTTTGATTTTGCCTTAAGGTCAAGGAAGTGCCTTTTGAATAAATGTATATATGCCAGCCACCATTAATACTAGCATTTAAACCGACTTTAGCACTTGGATTTTTATGGTAAACACCTGGGTGTATAAATGTTTTGCATGAAGGGCTGGGGTATGAGAAAGAACAAAAATAGATATGTTATAGAATGGGTTATAAATCTAAACTTAAGGACACTCAGAAGATACATTTCTGAATAGGTGCATGTAAATGGAAAATGTGTAAAGCAAATCATAAAGCCACCTGGGGAAGCAGCTATTAAAAAATCAGTGAAGTAAAACCCACTGAAATGTTAACAATAACTTCTAATTTATTTATTCTGCATTATTTGGATTTCCATATACGGTATGAGTGAAAAAGATGGTACACCCATGGAACATTTGCATGTTTACATAATAACAAAGTATGTTTTATTTCATCAGAGGGGAACATGTCAAGGCATTTGGGAATAAATATGTATTCAATTCTAGACTTAAGGTTGAAGTTTCTTAAGGATATGACTTTAAGAATATAATTTAACATTTGAGACATTTCATCAGAATAATAACAATAAACCTCATCAGATAAATGAGAGTAACACACCCACCTGGCAAGTTTGTAGTAAAAGGTTATAGATGGCAAAGCAAGTATGGCATCTAGCATAATGCCTGGCACATACTAGGTGCTCAATAAATGGTAAATTATTAACTTGTTTTCAAAAAGAATTGTAGGTGCCTTATGAATGCTTCTTAGAATTTGAATTCCTCCAACCTTTCCTAGATTCTGTTCCCAAAGCAGATATTATGGACAAAAATGGTTGATGTTGCTAGATGTTTCTTACTCAATAATGCCTTGGTATCTAACCAGAAACCCAAAGAATAATTCAGTGTTACCCATTCAAGCTCCCAAACTCAGTAAATCTGTTCCATAATTCCAAGCAGTTAATTGGGAATGCATTTTATAGCTCACGCCTGGGAAATGACAGAATTCCCATGCTCTGGGTCAGAAGAAGCTAGGGAGTGTTTTTGAAACTATTCTATGGTTAGAGCAAATGACTAGCAACACCTGCTTTGAAAATTTTCCAAGCCAAGATGATTTCTGCTGTATGTCGTGGAACCCTGGGGGCTGAGTAGAGCATTTTTCATGTACTGGAACTAACCCCAGGCTGCCCAGGGAGGACAGTGCTGTCTGTCTTACTGCGGGGTCCCTGCCTCTGCCCCCTCCTCTGTGTGGTGGGGTGGTTCCTCTAGCTTCCTTACAGATGCTTGCCTGTGCCATTTTCATCCTTTGTCTCTCTAATTAAACAATAGTTCTGGGGTCCCCTTAGAGAGGATAATTTCATGCTTTATGCAATTCAGATTAATACTGGCCAATAGTTCTCCACTGCCTTTTAGAGTAGAACCTTGATCTTTATGTACGGTGAGCAGACATCCTGTTTAGTCTGTGACAGTCCACAGTTTGTACCTATTGTTTCTGTGCCTATGTAATTAATAAAGCACCCTCTTTCACTCTCAGGCATACTCTGATCTGGACACATAATTTGTAATCATCCAAGCTCTCGGGCCCCGTGTGACCTGTCATCTGCCAGCCTCCCCAGCTCATTGCCCATGTTTGCTTTGCTCACTTGGGGCTGGCCATTCAGCCCTTCTCTTCCTCTTTTGAAGACATCAGATCTGTTACTGCCCCAAGACATTTGTTCTTCACCAGTGGCTCAGCCCCCAGATCTTTGCATGGTTTATTGCTTCATGTCATTCGAGGCTCACAAGTCCTGAAAGATACTTCATATACTGATCACCCCACTTAAAGTGGCCCACGCCCCCAGCACTACTATTACTTCACCTAGTTTTATTTCCTTTGTTTTATATCACAGTCTGAAATCGTTCTCTAACTTATTTATATGTTTACTGCCTGCGTCCTTCCTCTAGAATGTACGTTCCATGAGGACAGGACTCTTCTCTGCCATGTTTGCTGTTAAATCTTGAACTCCTAGAACAGAGCCTCGTTGGCAGACATATGCTGGATCAGGGAATGAAAGCACAACTCCAGTTTGTCAAGAAGTGGGCAGAAGGGAAATGGTGAAAATGGGGATTGTTTAGACATAAAGATCATTCATTTTTAAAAAATGATGGCCTTATTGAGAGTTAATTTCCCTACCACGCAATTCACACGTTTAAAGTGTACAGTGGCTTTGGGTATATTTATAGACTTGTGCTTCCATTGCCACTATCAACTTTAGAGCATTTTCATTACCCCACAGTGTTACCCCACATCCCTTAGCCTTCACCCCAAATCATCAATATACACCCAGCCCTAGACAACCACCAGTCTACTTTCTTTATTTTTTGGCAGCTCTGGGTCTTTGTTGTAGCATGCAGACTCCCTAGCTGCGGTGCACAGGGCTTTTTTTTTTTTTTAGTTAATTAATTAATTTTAATTGGAGGCTAATTACTTTACAGAATTGTAGTGGTGTTTGCCATACACTGACATGAATCAGCCGTGGGTGCTCACGTGTCCCCCATCCTGAACCCCGCCTCCCACCTCCTTCCCCAGCCTGTCCCTCAGGGTCATCCCAGGGTGCACAGGCTTAATCGCCCCTCAGCATGTGAGATCTTCATCCATGTGTCGTTTACTTTTACAGATATAGAAATTCTATCCCTAGGTCATGTTAGACCACCAGAAGGTTGCGCACTGGGATGGTGGTAGTTTATTTCAGAGGTTTTAAAGTCATGGCTGCACATCAGAGTTCCCTCTCCCCGTCACTTTCCAGCTTGCAGCATGTTTAGAAAACCCAGAATATCTGGCTCTGCTCTAGAGTCTATGGGATGCAGCCTGAGCTGAGAAGCATTGGTACAGCTAATTACCTTCACTGGGTTGTTGTATAATGCTATGCCTTTGACTTTAATACTTCAAATAAATGTCATATGAAACTTGCTGCTGCAAGATATTGTCCCCTAACCAGGCTACTGGGGAATCAGGTCCTGCAAACTGGTCATTTCACGCATATAGGTGCTACCTATAGAATCATGCAAAAGCACAGAGCTAGGAGTGCTGCCATGCTTTGATTTAGCCTCAAGATTTTCTTTTTTTTTTCTGAAGGTAGGCAGGCTGTTTGATCTCTTAGCACCTCAGTTTCTTTTTCTGTAAAATAATCTATGTCTAGGGTTGTAGGAAGCATTAAAAGAAACGGTGTATGAAAAGTACACAAAAACCTACAAAATGTATAAAAGTATGATTTATCCTTATTGTTGTTAAAAATGTATTAATAGAATCATGGACGTTTATATTTAGAATAGGATGAGAAGGATAGGCTTAAAGTCAAAAGAATTATTTCTGCTTTTGTGGTTCAAGAAATGGCAATGCCTTCACTGTTATTTCTCTTTCCCTGTTGGTATGGTACAGTTGCACCAGGTGATAACTAAAGACCTTTCAAATGAAAAAAGTATGTGAATTAGATATTCTTGGACCTGTTATAGTGACTCCTCTGATCCTTCAAATGACTTCCAGCGGTTTGGGCTGACTCTATACCTTGATGTTACTTATAACACGAGTGACTACTTCAATTTAGTTATTACTCAGAGCCAATCATCTTTTATAGAAATCTACCTTCCAATACTAACCGCTTCCCAGTACAATATTACAAAGTATTTTAAAATGAATAGAAAAGCAGAGAATACTGTCAACCTTGAAAAATGTGGGTTTGAAACGCGTGGATCTGCTCACGTGTGGGTTTTTTTCTGATGACAAACACTGTAGTACTTACTACAGACTCTGCAGTTGATTGGCCAGCTGGGTATGGAATTGCAGATTTTTGTGTGTTTGTCATTCAGTCGTGTCCGACTCCGTGACTCCATGAACTGTAGCCCGCCAGGCTACTCTGTCCTTGGAATTTTCTGGGCAAGAATGCTGGAGGGGGTCGCCATTTCCTTCTCTAGCACTTTGTAGGGCTGACTATCAAATTCAGGTCGATTCTCATCTGCCTGGAGGGTCAGCACCCATAACAGTTGAATTGTTCAAGGGCCAACTGTATAATGAACAACCATAAACTCATCCTACATAAAGTTTACCCTATTCTATCTTTTTTGAGGGCTTCCTTGGTAGCTCAGGAGACCTGGGTTCGATCCCTGGGTTGGGAAGATCCCCTGGAGAAGGAAATGGCAACTCACTCCAATATTTCTTGCTTGAACTATTTTTTGAAAAAAAAGTTATTCATATTCTTTAACTTTATTCCAGAGTTGCTACATAAGACGATATTTTCTTTCATAGCCACAACTGCATTCTCACACCTAATGAAGATAAAAATTCAATCATTTAACATTCAGCTCGTATTCAGATTTCTGGGATTTTCTCAATATGTCTTGTATAGCTACCTTGTTCAAATCAGAATGTGTTGCAGTGCATGAATTTATAATGTCACTTAATCAGGAGCGCCCCCCACCCCAGCCCCCTCCGTGAAATCGACGTGTTGAAGAGACTTGACTAGCTTTTCTGTAGAACATTCTGCTTTCTGGGTTTGTCTCCTTGTGGTGTCATTTAACTTTTTCCTCTATCCTTTGTATTTCCTGTGTGCTGGGAATTGGATCTAACGGTTGTTTAGAGTTAGGTTAAAGGATTTTGGCAAGACTGCTTCATGACACCAGGTGTTTTATTTGCATTCCTTCAGGAGACAGCAGACCACCGGAGATGTAGAGGGCCCCCACCGATCACTAGGATTTTCATTCATTGGTTCGGGCTGCTACAGCAAGGAGATCTAACAAAGTAGAAAAAGCATTTTATTTGACTGGTTCCTAGTAACATAGATGGTATCAGTTTATGTGAACTGTTTATGTTCTTTCCCAGAGAACAGCACTCTTATGATTATAGATTTCAACAACCACTGTGTTTGAATCATTTTGTGATAAGTTCTTAGACCAGATACTTGGACCAGAAAGCCTTACACATGTAATCTATATGGATTCTTGCTGGGTAACGTTGTGATTTCCTCAGTGCCTCGCCCAAACCTAGAGGAACATGGTAAAAATTTTCACTCCTAAAAACACACACAACACACTCACACTTTACACTTTGTCCTGGCATTATAAGTACCGGTTATAATAATGAAGATCAACAGAACATCAGAGATATATTAAACAAAACCAAAATTTAATTATTTATAATATCCAAAATTCTCTCTTATGTTCTCTTTGCCACAAATAAAGAAAATAATGTAGGACTTCCCTTGTGGTCCAGTTGCTGAGACTCCACTCTCCCCACACAGGGGCCTGGGTTTGGTCCCTGGTCAGGGCACTAGATCCCACAAGCCACAGCTAAGAGTTTGAATGCTATTACTAAAGATCCTGCATGACTCAACTAAGACCCAGTGCAGTCCAGTAAACAAACAAAAGAATAGGTATTTTGAAAAAAGAGGAATAAAGTGAGAGTCTATTTATTTAGAGAGCTTACTGAGAAATTTTGTCTATTTGATAAAGAAAATGAATGCTGGTGGGAAATCTTTGTATCTTTTTGTCCCATCATTATTATTCAATGTAGTTAGAGGAAGCCTCACATCTGTTTTCTAATTGTTTATTGCACTTGGGAGTGTCTCTCCCCTCCATCTACTGCTCTGTGTGTGGTGTGTGTGTGTGTGTGTGCTTAGACTCTTTTTGACCCCGCGGACTATAGCCCATCAGGCTCCTCTGTCCATGAGATTCTCCAGCAAGAATACTGGAGTGGGTAGCCATTCCCTTCTCCAGGGGATCTTCCTGGTCCAGAGATTGAACCTAGGTCTCCTACATTGGCAGGTGGATTCTTTACCATCTAAGCCACCAGGGATACCCCTACTGCGCCTTACAATACCTATAAGAAAAATTCAGATATTTCCCCTGAGCTGCCATCTTGGTTTTCTTCTATAGGGATACTAATGTTAGTCATTTTGCTCCTATTTGATTCTTATGTTACTTTTTTATTGTCCTGGGTTGTTTTCCTTGATCATCAGAAAGTTGTAGTGTTATCTACTTTCACATCATGCAATCTTGATGCTTATATGATTATATTTGCAAGTTATTCTCTTCCTTTCTTCCACTTGCTGCTCCATCACTTCTCAGGTACTTATACCTTTAAGTGGTTTGTTATGGAAAAGGCAGAATATATTCTACTATTTGCTCTGTATTTTAATTCTACTTTCTTTAATTTGGGGTAGATATGAATGTTTGGGGCCAGTTTTTCCTTCTGTTTCTTCTACTGAGGGACTTGTGTATAATTTAAAAAATGGATACTAAAAAAGTCAGCTCTGTGCACAGTGAAGAAGAGTTTGAAGAACTCTACTTAAGCCTCTGCTTTTTTTTTTTTTAATTATTGTTTTTGCCATACATTGTCATGATATCACCATGGGTTTACATATGCTTCCCCTCCGGGTCCCCCCTCCCTCCTCCCTCCCCCCCGGGAAATCTCGCTGCACCAGTCCCGAGGATCAATCCTGGGCTGGCGATTGATTAGACACACGACAATTAACATGCTTCAATGCCCTTCTCCCATATCATCCCACCCTTACCCTCATCCACAAAGTCCACAAGTCTATTCTATACATCTGCGTTCCTTTTGTTGTCTCCCATGTTGGGTTCTCATTACTGTCTTTCTAAATTCCATATATATGTGTTAATATACTGTTTTGTTGTTTTTGCTTCTGGCTTACTTCACTCTGGATAATGGGCTCCAGTTTCGTCCATCTGAGTAGAATTGCTTCAAATGAATTTTTTTTTAATGCTGAGTAATATTCCATTGTGTATATGTACCACAGCTTTCTTATCCATTCGTCAGTTGATGGGCATCTAGGTTGCTTCCATGTCCTGGCTATTGTAAACAATGCAGTGATGAACATTGGGGTGCACGTGCCTCTGCTTTTATATCACTTGTTCTTATGGGCTTCCCAGGTGGTTCAGTGGTAAAGAATCCACCTGCCAATGCAGGAGACCCAGGTTCAATCTCTGGACCAGGAAGATCCCTTGGAGAAGAGAATGGCTACCCACTCCAGTATTCTTGCCTGGAAAATCCTACAGACAGAGGAACCTGGCAGGCTGCAGTCCATGGAATCGCAGAGTTTGGACATGACTGAGCATGCACGCATACACTGCTTTTATCTCATTTGTTCTTATGGTCCTCTAAATGTATTTTATGACTTTTCAAATTTTGGTATTTCAGTAGACTTTTCTGGTTTTTGTTATGTTGTCTTTGTTATCTTTATCTCAAAATGCTTATGAGATGAATAAGCTTGCAGTCAGCCCTGCTTGCAGAACTTGTCATTTGTGAAACTGTGTTATTAAGGAATTCTGGATAATTAGTATGGAAGGTAGTCACTTCAAGAAATATAAGACATATTCAGCTCAAGCTACTAGATCATTATGTTTTGGCTTTTATCATGTCACTAAGCCCAAGATTTCCTGTGAAAATCAGCCAACGTCAAAATATACAAGCTTCTAAAATTTTCTAGTACAGATTCTAGAAAGATAAAATTAATTCTTCAGTTTCCTCCTTTCCTACCCCCACCCCACCTCACCTGGGATTAGTGGATAGTTAACTTGACTCTGTAAATTTACTGCCAGTAAAAACTAACAAGAGTATCTGCATTGAAATAGTTGTCTTGTGATATCACTTCTTAAATATAATAAATGAAACAGATATGATGCATAGCTTATGCATACTCTTTGCATAGAGGTGAACAAGAGATTTACCATTTGGCATAAGATATTTACATCTGTTCATCAAAATATGACTCCTTTTGTAGTCTTCTAAAGCCATGCCTATAATATACATTATTATGGTAATTTAAAAATGGAACATAGAGTAGAAAAAGAACATGATAAATGCATATCATCTTACTCTTTATAGCTCCAGTAAATTTTGTACCTTAGGCTAGACTGAATACATTTTGAGTTTCTCATGCAACAATCATTTTGGAAATGCGTCAGTCAACAGGCTTCCTTTACTCATTATTATTTAGCCTAAAGATCTGAGGATCTGTTTTTATTCTGTTATCAATTTATTTCTAAGAAATGTCCCTTCCTTTACCTTCTTGAATGAACATTCCTTTCTTCCCATTTATAACAATTGTAAAGCTAGACCCTTTTCCACCCTCGTCTCACCAACTATTTTCAAGGGTCCCACATTTCTTTTTCCACAGGATGCATTCCTCTACAAATTAGTATAACAGATATTTCTGAAATAGCAGCTGAGCCTCTATGAAAGTATTTTTCTCCTCTCTCAAAGTGTAGGATAGAGAATATCTTTCAAGTTTCTTTTATTTTTCTTTTTTATAATTTTCTAAGCATTAAATCCTTTAGTTCAAATGCTGGAAAAAATAACAGGCAAAGCATGTGTTGAATTACACAAAGGGCATTCAACCTGGTTTCGACCTCGGTAGGAACAGTTGCAGCTTAGCTGTCCACTATCCTTCCCTGCAAAGGTGAAATGATTTAGAGGCCTAGAGAAACTTAATTTTTCTTGATCACCATGTGCAACCCGGAATTTTAATGGCAGGCATAATTAATTCTTCTGATGTTAATCATCAGGGCTGGGCTCCACAATTATCAGTCTGGTGCAGCTGGGGCATGGTGCAGACATGAAAAATTAGGAAAATGAATCAGTAATAGGGTGGCAGATTTAATCTGCATCATGAAAACAAAGTTAAAAAGAGGAAGATCGAGAGAATTTCAGCTGAAGCTTTTGTGCCAATGCGCAGTGACAGAACTGAAAAATGTTGCTGATGTCCAAAGTGATTGGTAATTACCAAGCCATTGAATTTTTTATTGTCAATTTATCATGCGCCAGAGGTTAAATTTAACATCTTCTTCTAAAGCCATCACTCTAAGAAGGCTCACTGCGCATCACGTGGCTCAGAGTCAGCGAAAGGTTAATCAGGTATTTCTTTAGTTTGCACGTGTCTCCAAACTCCCCTTCCTTCTGAGCTGTGCCCTGTCCACTGCCAAACGCCTGCCACAAAAGGTTTCCCACTATTTCTTACCTATGACTTTCAGCTAAATATCGGATTGTATCACTTACACACTCTTCTCTCTCTGTTGGCATTTACTAAGAACCTTGGTGCAGAAAAGAATTATTCCTCAAGTAAGAAAAATCCCATCATTTCAAGCCCTAGGGATACTTCAATTAAGATGCAGCTGAGACAAGGGGTGTTCTTTCCCTTTTTCTCTCTCCCTAGCTCTTTCTCTGCTTTAAATGGTATTTAGTCAGGGACATCGGAAGAATTGATATTACCTCTTCATAAAACAAAATTAAAATTCCACAACAATTTTTATCTGATTCATATTTAACTCTCTTCTTCATCTCTTTATTTCTCTCTCTCTCTCTCTTTTTTTTTTTTTGCACAGGATATCCGTTTATTAACAGTTGGAAAGAAGCTTAGTTTAAAAGAAGGAGATATTTATCTGTGTGAATACTGGATGCTCCAAATAACTGTTTCTTTAAACAGCTTGATGAAGTATTTGAACAGATCCAGAGCAGACTGAAATTCCACAGGAAAAGACTCTTACTGATTTTTTAAAAAGTGACTTTAATTCACTGTAATCTTTAACATCACTTGCTTCTTTCATTTTTTATTGTTTGCTTGATTGTGTCTCTTCTTCTATGTATTTGGAAACAGAGAGCAGTCTCTTATTAAGGGAATGGTATATATTTTCTATAAATTAAAAGTAGAAATAGCCTTCAGGGAGACTTGAAAAAAATCAATGTGTGCATTAATTACTGCAATTCATTACTCAAATAAATATGGGCTCAACCTTATGTTGGATACAAATCTGGGGACTGAGGATGTTTGCAAAAGACAAAGCCTATGATCCTGATCACGTTAATCTGCAGATCAGAGACTCTGTGAATCCATGCCTGGTGGAAGCTCCTCAGGGGATAGGCGAGCTGGGCTCCATCCCGGTAGCGGCAGTGAGTTATTACCGCTGAATACAAAGCTGGTCACGTGACTGTCACCTACCAGCAGTGGTACGAGTCCTCCTGCCTGGGTTTCCTGAGCCCTTGCTTTCCTGAGCTCTTGCTTTTCTATAATTAAATCCGAACCATAAAAGCCATACCTGTCAAATGCCCTCCAGCTGCCCTCATAAACAACACTGGGAATTTTGCTGGTGGCAACTCTCTGCTTTTGGAAAGAACATAGGAAAATATCCTATTTATCCTCCTGGAGACTTCCCTCCTCTATCTTTTATTTTTCCAATTCTTCCCACGCTGAGCTTCCTCTTCCCTTTTTGGAATTTGAATAGGGAACTGGAAAATATGCAGCAAATAAAAATATAGTATAATTTATTGAAAAGATTCTGCTGTCTTCTCTTGAATTAGTAACCTGTCCTTTTAGGAAGAAGAGATAGAAAGTGGAATGAAGGAATGTAATTTTTCTAACAGCATTTGGCTGCCTTTCTTTGATCATATTTTATGCCTAGAGGATAAATTATGAAGTGAAGGTTTCTGTTTAAAACCTGAACATGTTTAGTAGGATTTGAATCCTGCCATATTCTGCATAGCTGCCTTTTGCCTGAACAAATTTAATGCAAAGATCAGCAGCTCAGAGCATAACACATATTAGCTGGCTCTTTTCTGCTATTGGAATCCCTCACTATTTTAATTGGATTCTTTCCAAAACTGCAACTAATTAAGAATCAATTCAGGACCATTAGCAAGTGGGACAAGCTAGCCAGTGTTGCACATTTCAAAAGAGTTAGTTTTAATGAGAGGCGTTACTGGATGGGGGGGTGGTAGAGGTGGGGAGAGAAACAGATTAAAGATAGTGTAGGGACCTTCTTCAGCTAAACTGAACGACTAATGGTACATGGAAAGATGCTGAAGTTGTAGTCCTCTGTAATTGATCTACTTACTGTTCTTAAAGAAACTTTGAAAACATGAATGCAGGTATTTAGAGGTATATTAGAGGTTCAATAACGATTTATAAACATTACAAATTGTTGACTTCTGTAGTGGAGCGCTCCTTTTATTGGAGAAACATATGCTGTCTGCTTTCAGACCCGTTAACCTCAGCATCGTCAAGCCATTTTCTCTTCCCTGGGCTTTGTACTGGCGCACATCTGCTTATCCAGACTTCAGTATGTGCAGATGGTGCCTTTTAATTTGTTAAAGGGTTAGCGGTGCCATATTTTTGACAGCTGTTCTTGAGTTCCTTTACCACAAAGAAAAACTTTACTAGGCCTTGGTGCTTAGGAGAGAAATCTGATGCTCATGTCCTCATTAATTTCTTCTTCTGTTTCTTGGATCTTAGTATCTATTTCTTTGTTATTGAGTTGTGTGCAGGCTGATGTTTTTCTCTAGAGGATGAAGGTGGAAACTTAGTATACAGTTAACCTGCTTTGAACATTATAGTATGAAGATATGTGTGGTTTCAATGGGGGCAGCAGAATATTTAATCATTAGAAAGGATAGGCAATAAATCAAATGTCTGAACTTGGATGCATTATCTGATATGCTTGATTTCAAACTTAACCTTCCTCATGGACTTCTGTCATGAGAAATTACCTGGACTAAGTTTCTTCATTTGAAGCAATCATAACCCAATCACAGAGCCTTTATGATTGTAAGATAATACCAATAAAAAAGAGATTGTTGGCTTCTAGCAGTGGACAAGGACAATAAAAATATATTACTCTATAGAAAAATAATTTTACTAAGTTTTGGTCTGATTACATGTTTGAGATGGTGTTGGGTAGACACTGAAAAGGCAATTACAAGGATATTGAAGACTTAAGAATTTAAAGGATTCTTTAGAATGCATAGGACTAAGAAAAGTCATACATGCTTTCTGGAGTGGGTTTTTCTTTAGCCACAAGTGTTATCAAAACAATAGAGTAGGTACTTTGAATCTGTGCATTGTCATTTACAATTGCATTATGAGGAAAATTTGTCTCCCTCTGCACTACCATCTACCCAGTCACCTGGCAGTCATCCTTAATTCTTCCCTCACACTCATTTCCCACATATAATCAATCACAAAGACCTTTTGATTTCCTCTCCTTCAGTTTTCAATTCTGGCAACTTTGTCCCACTTGCTTGCTTCTGTCTTAGTCTGGACCTCCATTCTTTCTTCACTGGAACCCAAGCCACCACTCTATATCTCCAGCACTACTGCAATGCACACAGTAGGAGCTCAAGCAAATAAACTGCCGAATGAATTAATAATAAATTAATTAATAATAAATAAACTCCCACAAATATCAGGCCCTTCTTTGTACTGGGAATGGGACTCACTGAATCTGTGTCCTTATGGATTCAAATTTATGTACATAAACATGCAAACGAACAGTTGGCGGCTCTCAAAAGCTCACTTGCTTGGCTGCTGTGTGCAGTGTTTACACTGTGTTCTAGCACACAGTTGACTGTCAGAGCCACACACGGAGGGAATCAGAAATGATGAGACATTTCCCAAATTAGTATCAGTTTTACTTCACGTATATTATAGGGTAAATGTTTTAAAGAGGTTGAAGAATGAAGTCCCTTTGGGTCAGGAGTGCATGGTAGATTGTTGGGTAATGGCCTCCAATTTGTTCGTGGCTTCCTTGTACCGATGTCTCAGGACTGTCCCTTCTTGCATTGAGTCTGAGCTTGACCATGTGACTTGCTTTGGCTGGTGGTATAATAGCAAACGTGAGACAGTCAGAAACATGAAAATCGCTTGCACGTTGAGCCTTGCCCTCTTTTGTTGCCTATCAGACTGTGGCTACTATCACCATCTGAAGAAGATATGCTGGCCTTTTGGATGATGAGAGACACATCGGTTGGTTACCCTCACCATTCCAGACAACTGCAGACACATGGGTGAGGCCATCCTAGACCACCCTGCTCTCACCTAACCAGTCAACTGACCACAGGTGCATTAGCAAAGCCAGCCAAAAGCAACCAGTTTTGACCTAAATCATGCAAATGACCAGAGACTTGCCAGCAAAAATAATAAGTTTTGGGTAGTGTGTTATGCAACACCGGCTAAGCAATGCAGAGTGGCAACCATCTTTTCCATTCTAGCTATTTATTTTTTTTCTTCATTATAACAGTTTTTAATGAAAGCTGTGGACAAGGTGTCTTTATTCCTGCATCTTCTCAATTGTTTCTTCTTTATATTTGGCCTTTTCCTTTCCTATTTGGCGAGATTTGGCTTTGCGTTCGAGGATCTTTTTGCGGTCTTTGTCCAGTTATAGTCTGGTGATAACCACCTTGTTGGGGTGAATGCCCACATGGACAGTTGTGCCATTAGCCTTCTCCCGCTGCACTCATTCAATGTAGATGACGTATTTCTTCCTGTAAACCTGGACTACTTTGCCAATTTGCTGCCCTTTGTAGTGCCCTCGTACAATCTGAACTTCATCATCCTTTCGGATGGGCATGGATTGAACATTGCACTTCTGTCTTAGCTCTTTAGAAAGAGGAGAAGACATAATTTTCCTGCGAATGTGGGAAGGCGCATTGAAATGCCTTTTTCGATTCTTGCTTCGGTCAGAAGTCACAAAAGGATTGAACTTCATTTTGGCCGCTAGCGCTTCAGCGATGGCCACAGAAGGGAAGAGCCCATTCTAGCTATTTAGAATGATGTTTGGGAGACTAGATATTTCACTTCAAGTCCCCAGCTAGATGAATTGTAGAAACAGGAAAATGTTGTTTTAAAAAAGCAATTGATTTCAACCCAGGGGTGTTTGGCATTTTGGGTCCTTAGGTGTAGCTCACTTGCTTTCAGAGACAGTAATGATGATAGTGAGTGATGGGTTTGTGTGATGGTGCAGTGGGAGGAGGGGTTGCGTGAAGTATGTTGGGACCGGGACTCGGAAATACTAACTGAGCAAAGAACTAAAGAGTGTGGTGCCAGGGCAGAGAGAACATGCAGTTAAAGCCACCTCTCAAACCTAACCCTCCAAACATTCCCTGAAGGTCATGGTGCATTGTGGTTTGCAAGGTCATCTTTTGCAGAAAACATAGTTGAGACTTTATTCTGACTAATGTTCTGAGGTTGTTAAGAAGTAATACAGAAGCACCTCTTATCTTTCATTTCTACCTTTTGGAGTCACAACACTGAAGTTTTATTTCATTCATTTGTTTAACAAATACTGACTTATTTCTTATAGGTAGCAAGTGATGTGATTTGTGAATGAGATATAAACTCTCTTTCCTCAAAGTACTTTCGGTCCAGAAGGGCTGACAGACAAGTGAACAGAGCAGATATTTACAGTAGGGTGAGCAATATGGTAAAGGCAGGGACATCCTGTTTGAGACACAAAGGAGGAGACCCCACCTTATTCTACCAGTGAGGGTAGATAAAGGGCTGGTTTGCCAAGAATAGGAGCTCTGAGGCCTCTCGTAATGTGTATGTGTACCCAGTTGCTCCAGTCACATCGGACTCTTTGCGACCAGGCTCCTCTGTCCGTGAGATTTTTCCGGGCAAGGATACTGGAATGGGTTGTCATTTCTACTCTAGCAGATCTTCCTATCCCAGAGATCAAAACTGCATCTCCTGCACTGGCAGGTGGATTCTTTACCACTGCACTACCTGGGAAGCCTCCTCATAACGGAGTATTCCTATATATTCAATATAGGATGATGACTTGAGAAATACTGAGGTACAGGTTTCCTCCTTACTGTCAATCTTATCTCTCACACTTGCTTTCTATTGAGTTCAAATATGTCCTTGATGGAAGAAGCCCAGGTATTCCAAAATCAAGGCCTGAGGACCACCCTGATGATGTTACCTCTTCACCTGATGGCCAGAAGGACTAGGGCTTCCACAGCTTGATTCTTTGGCCACATTCTGGGCCTGTGAGTGCTTTTATTTTTTCTCTTGTGTATTTACTTCTATGTCTGAATTTCAGAAAGACTTTCCATGTGTTTTACTGTTGATGTTTAAAATATTTGTAAGTAGGTACAGATATGATCTTGTAAAAAGAGACATAGCTTTTAAGAAATTTAGAGAAAATCCTTGGCTAAAAACGTGTACAGATGTGTGTCATTTTGGTGGAGCTGTCCAGCATTGGGACTCTCTGCCTAAGTATGGAAAATGTGCCGACTCTGACACTTGCCGCAGCCTCTCCCATTTAGAGAAGCTAAAAAAGCTAGATAACTTTTGCAGTTTTATCCGCTGGAGGGCCGGCACCTACGGTTGGTCAGTCAGGTGCATCCACTGAGGATGATGCCTGTGGAACTACTGATGGGAAGGACCAGGGGTGTAGAGAGCTCCCTAGCCCAGCTGCCCACGTTTCCTGTGCCCTCAGTCAGCAGTGAGAGATGCTGCTCTGTGGGCTAACACTGGACCATGCTTCCGCCATCTGGCCTTCGTTTGTGCCTGTCTGTTTTCCAAGCCTGGCTCTCTAGTCCTCCAGGCAATTCTAAGAGCTGCCCAATATTCTTCAGTGATGTTTTTTTTTTTCCTTAAACAAGGTAGTTACTCACAACTAAAGGACACATATGCTTCATTGTTATAATTTTAGAAGAGAAACTGGGGAGGATTCTTCACAAAGCAGCTTCTAATCTCATTGGCTGAGGCTCAGTTGCTGTAAACAGAATCCACCCTAGCTAGTTTTAGCAGGAAGGGATTTAAGGCAGGGAGTTAATTGACTTGTAATCATTCAGAGAGATGAAATAGATCTGGGTTGAACTTTATAAAACACCCCCAATTCTTTACTTATTTTTTGGCTATTGTTCACTGTCTATCTCCTCCATTAGAAGGTAAGTTCACAGTAAGCCAGCAGTCTTTTATTCTCTTGTGTACTTCTAGACACCAAAACAGTCTGGTATACTGTAGGCTCTCAATAATACTTTAATCATAATGATAATACAAGGTATACAGGGGAACTCTTGAAAGAGAGAATCCAGAAAAAAGGCCTTTTAGCCTATTCCTAAAGAAACCATAAATTACGGGTGACTTTTCTGAGTTAGGAGATATTGGTCATACATCAGAGAACTTGTAGGAATACAGCCAGATTGGTTCACGATAGGAGCTATTTATTTATTTTTTTGCCAAAAGGATGAATCAATACATTTACATTTAATGTGTGTAATTTAGGCCATATGTCATACAGAATCCTTCTGGTTTCTATTACTTGAAAATTTTGATTAGCGATTTTATAAATAAATTCCAGAATTATGCAATTTGAGGTAAAGCTAGGTTGACTTACAAACTGGAATCATTTGGGAACTTCCCTGGCAGTCCAGTGGTTAAGACTTCACTTTCCAATGCAGGGGGTGTGGGTTCAATCCCTGGTCAGGGAGTTAAGGTCCCACATGCCTTGTGGCCAAAAATCCAAAGCATATAACAGAAACAATATTGTGAAAAATTCAATAAAGACTGTGAAAATGGTCCACGTCAAAAAATCGTTTTTAAAAAGTTTATAAAAAGATGGAATAATTTGAACTAGATAAGACTCAGTAAGTAATATACCAAAGTTTATCTATGATGATGAATTTCTTCTAGGTTCTGGGGAAGAGTTTGAAAGGTTTTACAGGTAGACAAAAACCGGAGGAGAAAGGCAATCTGGCAATCTGGGCTTTACATACAATCCCAATTTAAGCCAATCTAAAAAGCTTGACTTCTGAATTACTACTTTAATTTGGGGGGCACTATTTTAATTCTTGGTATGCTCTGTTATCTATTATAATTCTGATGATCAGTTTTTACAAGAGTGCATATACTGTTTGATTTGTTAGTGTACTAGTAAAGTGATTAGGTCTGTGGGAACAGGAGGACCCAGGACTGTAACGTATTGTATGTGCTTTATAAACCCACTGTTGTTTTGGATAGACTGACAAATGGAGAGCAGGAATTTCAGCATCAGCACGTTGTTTGCTTGCTTGTTCCTACCACCCTTCCTCCCTTCTTCCCCCTTGGAACCTTCCTTCCTTCCTTCCTCCCTCCCTCCATTCCTTCCCTATCTCTCTCTCTCTGTTTCTTTTTAGTTGTATCCTTAATCTGTGTTTTAAAAAGCTGTATATGAGAGTAGACTAAGATAGCTCAATATTCAATTAAATTAATTCACGAAAATTCCATTAAAAGAACATTAAAAAATCTACTCTAATTCAATAAGAGCCAGGGAACTTGGAACAAGTTTGACACTTCTGCTTTTAATCACTAAATTTTTATTGAGAGACCTTAAACAATAATCACTTATTTAGATAACCACATTTATTCTCCCAATAAATCCCATACCACTGTCAGTTCTTCCCCATGTCCAAATAAAAACGAAAATAAAATGCCTTGAAGCTCTCATCAGTTTCACAGGACATTGCTAAAACTATGCTAGAGTCAGAATATTTATAAAAATTAACTGTATAATTAATTAATTGTGCCCCAGTTAAGTAAGCTGTCTCCTTACAATACAGCTTTAGTTTAAAAATGGACTATTTTTATTTGTCAGTAATGTAGGTTCAAAAAAAGATGGATTTCTTGTGTAGGCAAAACATTTTACCATAGCCAACTAGCTGGCAGAATCTGCTGGCCAATTGAGCCCTGGGCTTCTGATCAAGCAGGAAGATCTCCTCTTCCCAAAGACCTAATCACTTGATGCTGACAAAACAAACACAAAAATATATGTGAACTTGCAAATGCTTGAGAATCAGAATTACAGAAGACATTAGAGTCTACCAACATATTAAAGAAACTGTGGGTTTCCGTTAGGGCTTCCCAGGTGGCACGGGTGGTAAAGAACTTACCTGGCCAATGCAGGAGACATAAGAGACTCAGGTTCAATCCCTGGGTTGGGAAGATCCCCTGGAGTAGGGCATGGCAACCCACTCCAGTATTCTTACTTGGAGAATCCCATGGACAGAGGAGCCTGGTGGACTACAGTCCAAAGGGTCTCAAAGAGTCGGATACGACTGAAATGACTTAGCACACACAGGTTTCAATTCAGATTTCTTGATTTTAACAAATTTATTGTTTTCAAGTTTGTAAATGGTTCATTGTTTCACTCTCTTGACCATTTTGCTGCTTGTTTGCAAACTGTTTTGAGGCAGAGCGATGGAAATCACTGTACTTTTCACAAACCGTTGACAATTCTTGTAAAATCTCTTTCTCCCAAGAGGAGTTCTAAAATTTATTGGTTAAGGGGCTATTTGGGTGTTATCAAGAAAGCTGAGCACCGAAGAATTAATGCTTTTGAACTGTGGTGTTGCAGAAGACTCTTGAGAATCCCTTGGACTGCAAGGAGATCCAACAAGTCCATTCTAAAGGAGATCCGTCCTGGGTGTTCATTGGAAGGACTGATGTTGAAGCTGAAACTCCAATATTTTGGCCACCTCATGTGAAGAGTGGACTCATTGGAAAAAAACTCTGATGCTGGGAAGGATGGGGGGCAGGAGGAGAAGGGGATGACAGAGGATGAGATGGCTGGATGGCATCACTGACTCGATGGACATGAGTTTGGGTAAATTCCAGGAATTGGTGATGGACACGACTGAGCAACTGAACTGAATGATCTGTCAAATTCTGATCTCAGGGTAATCTTCTCCAACAAGCCTTTCTTTCATTATTTGAGAGAGAAATTTCCATTGAAGCATGTATCTTCCTTAACTTCTTTTTTAAAAAAGGAAATAGCTATTCTCTGTATCTATGAGTTTGGTTTGTTTGTTTATTTATTTTTTTGACCAGAGCAAAATATTTTATTATTTTTTCTCTTTACATTATTGTGTTGGTTTTGCCATACATTGACATGAATCTGCCATGGGTATACATGTGTTCCCCTTCCAGAACCCTCCTAGATCTCACATAAAAGTGAGGAGAAGGAAATGGCAACCCACTCCAGTATTCTTGCCTAGAGAATCCCAGGGATGGAGGGGCCTTGTAGGCTGCTGTCTATGGAGTCGCACAGAGTCAGACATGAACTGAAGTGACTTAGCAGCAGCAGCACATATAAGGGAAATCATATGGTGTTTATCTTTCTGAGTCTGCCTTGTTTCACTTAGCATAATGCCCACAGGGTCCATACGTATTGTGGCAAATGGCAGAGTTTCCTTGTTTTTTAAGGATGCATAATATTCCATTATATATATACACACACACACACACACACATATATATATCCACACACACACATATATATATACACAGTGTGTGTATATATACATCTATAGATATACAGATATCTATCTTTTTTCATTCATCCAGTGATGGACACTTAGATTGTTTCTGTATCTTAGCTATTGCAAACAATGCTACATGAACTTCGGGGTGCAGATATCTTTTTGAGTTATAGTTTTTATTTTCTTTGAATAAACACCCTTAATTTTCTTTTGTCTTGCCTCTTATTAATTACTCTGAAACATTCCCTCCCTTTTTTGCGTATTGGTGTATTTCAGATTCACAATAGCGCTATGCTAGAGATACCTTGTGCATAAATACTTACTTGAATTAAATAAGACTTTAAGTGCACCTGGAAGATTATTGTTAGCAGAATATTTAGTGTCCCTCAACTTGTGAGCATCTACTTTGTTCAAAGTACTCTATGGGATTCAGCAAAGAAGGGTTTTCTTTTTGTTAAACAATAGAAATAACCAGCATCTGATTTGTCTTTTGGGAAGCTGCCTATTTTCACATACTTGGGCTTCCCTGGTGGCTCAGATGTAAAGAATCCACCTGCAATGTGAGAGACCGAGGTTGGATCCCTGGGTCAGGAAGGTCCCCTAGAGAAGGGAACGGCTACTCACTCCAGTACTGTTGCCTGGAGGATTCCATGGACAGAGGAGCTCAGCAGGCTATAGTCCATGGGGTCGCAAAGAGTTGGACACAACTGAGTGACTAACACACACACAAACAAACTAGACCATGCTATATAATACACTTAATTTTCATCTTAAGACTTCATTCTGCCTGGTAGAGAGTGAAAATGTGTTCTCTGTCAATTCAGGGTGAAGTCTGTCAAATCAGGATGATTTTCAGTTAATTCAAGGTTTCTCATCTCTTTACCTCTTCTATTTGAAATCCTGGTTGATCTTGTATGGTCTCCAGCTGCATTCACTCCTGTGTCCGTCCTGTCCAGCTGGGCAGCCCCAGCAGCTCTGTGGTCTCATGTCTGCAGAGAGATCATGTTACTACTTCGTGAGGCTGCCTCAGGACTTTTGTCCTAGACATTCCATACAGGTATTTGTACTCAAGGGCTCCAGACTCACCCTGGGGTGTGACAGAACTCCTAGCTGCATTCCTGGGGCCACAGGATACAAAGTACTGGTCTTCTCTGTCTTTGTTTTCCTACAGTCATGAGGGGACACTGTTGCTTCACCCCCCACCCCTGGAATCAGCCTAGGGGTGATGGGATGGGGATTAGGACTTCTTCTCAGGAATACCCCTTGGAGTCTTAAATGCTCCCCCACATTCTTCCCCCAGCCTGACTCTTTTTTCTTCAGGGTTTGGAAAAACTGGTCTTCTTATTGGTCATGTATGCTTTAAACTTTTCTGTTTTAAACCTGGGATGTGGCTTTAAAACTCGGATTCCTTTATTCCAGGATTCTAGGCAACAGCCACCGCCTGTTGCAGCTGCAAGAAGAAAAGATTGAAGGACAGAAGTTTCAGAAAGCCTGTCTTGTTTGTATCAAAGCATTTTCCTTCTTTACTGGGTTTTCTTAAGCCTCATCAAACCTACTCACTATTTTTATATCTCCAATTTAGTTTTCAAGATTTTCTTTCTGTGTCTCTTTACTTTACAAGATCTGAACATCTGAAAGGTCTAAAGTTTTACCTGTAGGTGTCTTTTGTGGTACCTGCCACAGTCTGTGTAGGAATAGCCAATTTCATTATGGAAATTCCCCAATTTCCTTTCTGAATCATCCAATGATCTCAGCTAATCCTACCACTCTCTTCCTTCTCAAGCCTGGAAGTCATTTCTGGAGAACAGTGTTGCTATAAATATTTGTGGAAATATTCATCGTTAATGCAGTTTTCCCAGTTAGTGTGAAATACTGGCCAGCATAGTTCTAATGACAGAACTCAATCTTGCTTGGTTAGAGAGAAAATAGAGAGAAAAATCTGAAGGTAATTAATTCATGAATGAGGAGAGGTTATGCTGTGGTTCTGGGAGGATTGGTGGTGGTGACGCTGTGTAGAGGCTGGGTGAGTTGACGGGGAGTGGGGCTTTGATGGTGTTGATTTTTAGAATGCTCAGTAAATTTTGTGTAGAATTTTTGCTTTGCTCTGAATTTTCTTTGATTGTCATCTTGAACACTAGCATTTGCCTCATTAAGGCAGGTAATGCTCTAGTAGACAAAACTGTCTCCCTGGACCCCATCCATTCATCTGGAATTTGTTATTTTGTACCTAGGTGAATGTTCAGGCATAAGCCATGTAGGTTAACAAGATGCAAGCAACAAACTAAGGCACAAGTGGAGACATAACTGACCCATATCGCTCATGTTTTCTTCGGAGAGACTGAATTAAGTGGCAAAGTTGTGGTAAGGTCAGAATTCACTGGCTTGAACTGTATCAGGAAAGGTTCTCAGAATGATTCAGGACTGCACTACTTCAGAGAGGGGTCTTAACAGCGAGCAGTTAGTAGAGTCACACAGATCTAACTGGATGAAGATCTGGTCCTAAGAGAGCCTTGTGTTGGTGTCTTCCCCTCTTCCAAACTCCAACAGTCCATGTTTAGATTTCATCCTGTGTCCCACACTGGAGCCCTCATTTAGTTTTGTCTCTGGGCTGGCATCACCCTCTCTCTCCAACTCCAGACCATTGGCAGGTGGCGTTGTGTGCTCTTCCTCCTCTGTCAGAAGGAGTCCCCCACCAGCTTGGAGAGGAAAATCAGATCATCAGCAGCATCACAGAATGTACTTCTCCACCCAGCTTTCCTCCAACTTTATGTCTCCCCAGGGATGTCTTACATATTCTGCAAACCTGACCACCAGGAGACTGCCTCTGTTTCCCCCTCCTGGCTGGGCTCAAACTGGGAAAACCTCTAGTTGCTAATAATGGCCAAATCCACCAGCTGTGCTCCCACTCTGCCTGCTCGCTTGCTGAAGACTTGAGCCCTGTCCCTGGAGCTTCTACTGTAATCCTTGAGAACTCAGATGGCCCCTGCCTTCTTCTCTCTGATAACTAAGTATTGTGCTCATGCTGGTGTGCCTCACTGTCCAGATGCATCTTTTCCCAGGAGGTTCCAGCCCCTCCACCAAATCTCTGAATGTTCTCCAACAAAAGTACATCCTTAAACTCAAGCTGGAACCTTGGAAAATCTAAACACTTGCAGTCACAGAATCCTGTTTCCATATATTTATTTTTTTAATTTAATGATTTCCCAGAAGCACTTTTCTGATCATGTTTCCTGAAACGATCTCTCCTGCTTTTCCCTTAAGCCTACACTTCGAGCCTCTCCTCAATCTTGAGGGACTTACTGGACTCCAAGAATTGCTTTGTTACTCTAAGCTTGACAAGCTACAGCCTAAACTGTGAGGCTGGTGACTGAGTTCTGATTGGTCTCCTTTGGTCTTCCTTATGTATCAATAGAGTTAATTTCAGTGACTACCCTCAAGTAGTGTGTGGTTAGTGAGCTAGATTTGGAATTAAGAGTGCCTGGGTTTGAATCTGATCTCTACAGTTAACTAGTTTTCCCTAGGTAGCTTGCTCTAAGCCTCAGTATTCTCATCTGTAAAAATGAGTTAATGGTATGATGATAACCTCATGGGTTATTGTAAATATTCACTGAGACAACATATGCAAAACACATTGCACAGTGCTGGGTACATTATAAATATATGTAAATGTTGTTATAATTTTAAATGTAATTTATAATTATAAATAAATGATTGTGATACTGGATATGATTCAAGACTGCTGTTCAGAAAATTCTAATCCTTGTGTTCTGCATACTGCTAATATTTTTTTATTACAGTGTTCTTAAATTATGGGGTGATTTAGGAGGAAAAAACATGGCCTCTTTGTAGAGGAGTGAAAACTTACAAATCTAGAGTTAAAAAAAAAAACAGTTTAATTTTTTTGAACCTCTTCAATAACTGTCTCCTCTGTGGGTAATGTAATTACTAGTGGAAAAATGAATAAAAGCTAAAACTCCATAAATTACATTTTCACTGACTTTCTTTGCTTATTTTCTAAGGGGATGATTTTGACTTTTGGAACATTTTTTTTGCCACTTTATTTTTTATGCACTAAGACATGACATAGTGGGCATTTTAATATATTCATTCATGTCCAATTTCAACAAAACTGGGTGGGAATTAGTACCCCATAATTCATGTGCTAGGGTGTCTTATTACAAGTATAAAATTTTATTATAAAATGTTTTTTTAATATTTATATTGTTAATTAAATGACAATGAATCATCGTAAATTCTGAACAGAGAGTTATATTCCCTTAGTCCCTGGTCAGACTTCTTATCAGCCAATCAGAATATTTGATTTCTCCATCTAACATATTCAGTTGTTTGATGGTAAAGCTTGCTGATGATGCTGGTTCCTTTCTGTACCTCTAGAGTCTCTGAAAGAAGAAAGTTCTCAAAGTAGTTTATAACCCTTTTGAGGTTATCACAAGGTGGTCATTTTCTTAAGGGCATTTTTGGAGTGCTTTGTAATCATTTAAAAACACAAACAAACTCCTTTTGAGCCTTAGTTTCCAAGGTGTTTTCTATACTAGGGGTGGAAATATATGGTAACTATAAAAACATCAGTCATACCCTGATGTAAGGATTCCTGTCCCCCTTCACACACACGTACACGTAGTCACTACAGCTGTTGTGATTGGGCGTTAAATGATGATGCAATGACCACCCAGGCATCAGGAAAAGGTAGGGAGCCAAGAAACCCCCAGGAGAAAGATCTAGACTTGCACTTTCCAAAAATGTAGCCAATAGCTACACATGTGGCTATTAAGTACTTAAATGTCAGCAGTGAGACTGGAGAAACAAATTGAGAACATTTTTACTTTTAATTATTTAAGATTTATATTTAAACAACCAGTAAATTTTTAAAATATCAGTTTTTTAGCCGTGTAGTTAAATTTTTGTTTTGGTTTTTGGTTTTTTTTTTTTCGTTGTTGCCTTACTTTTGGCTGCACTGCACAGCTTGCTTAGTTCTTTGACTATGGATTGAACTGGGCCATGGCAGTGAAAACACTGAGTCCTAGCCACTAGACTGCCAGGGAATTCCCAACACTAGTTTTGTTCCAGTTGCTCAGTACTCATATGTGGCAAATGGCCCTCAGACCGAGCAGTGCAGATATAGAAGAGACCCATCATCCCAGAAAGTTCTACTGGGTAGCAGGATTCTAAACAGCATATTAAAAAGCAGAGACATCATTTTGCCGAAAGGTCCAAGTCAAAGCTATGGTTTTTCCTGTAGTTATGTACAGATGTGAGAGCTGGACCATAAAGAAGGCTAAGCACTGAAGAACTGATGCTTTCTAACTGTGGGGCTGGAGAAGACTCTTGAGAGTCCTTTAGACATCAAGAAGATCAAAGTAGTCAAACCTAAAGGAAACCAACCCTGAATATTCACTGGAAGTACTGATGCTGAAGCTGATGCTCTAATACTTTGGCCACCTGTTGTGAAAAGCTGACTCATTGGAAAAGACTCTGATGCTAGGAAAAACTGAGGGCAAGAGAAGGGGATGATAGAGGATGAAATGGTTGGACAGTATCACTGACTCAAAGGACACGAGTTTGAGCAAACTCAGGGAGATAGTGAAGGACAGGGAATCCTAAAGTACTGCAGTTCATGGGGTCACAAAGAGTCGGATGTGACTTAGTGACTGAAAACAACAATCTTCAGGGAAAAGGGGTATGCTATGAAGATGTAGGAGTCTTTCTTCCTTTTGTTCCACAGTATTATATGTTCAGGCACTCTCAAAACTATAAAAATGCAGGATTCAGAAGGAAGGAGAGATGACAGATAATATCAAACTTAAGGAGCCTCTTGGTGGAGAGCATTGTGGCCAACATGCTGGAAGCAGAAACTGAGGAGTTTTCTATTGCAAAAGGGGTACTATACCTCCCAGGTGCCCAGATGTGCTGACTGTCAGAATGAATTCAATGAAATACTACAAAGGTAGTAGAGTTGAAGACAAATGTTGAAAATATTTCAACAGAGCCAGAGATGTAAACATTGTCTTCTCCCACCCTGCTTTTTTTGTGTGGGAAAAACAATCCTGGAACCCAAACATCATCTTATTTACATTTCTTCTTAAACTGAAATGTTCATGTGAATCACCCAGGAATCTTGTTCAAATGCAGATTCTTATTCAGTAGGTCTGCACTGCAGTCTGTACTTCTCCATTTATGACCAGCAACTGGATAATGCAAATGGTCAAGGACTACACTTAGGGTTGCAAGGATCCACTAATTGTTGCTTTAAAAAAGTAGAAGATTGTACCTCTCCAGAAGTCAATATGCCTTCAGGTTTAAACTCAGACTCGGGAAGTTTGGGAGTAGCGGGTGCAAGGAGTCTGTTGTTTTTGGTCCATTACTTCGAATCCTAAGACTGGTGTAAATTCGTTCCAGTGTTTTTGTTTTTTAAATAACTGCACAGCACTTTTTATTTTCTTCAATCAGAAAATTAAGGCCCATGTTTCTGGGAGGGAGACCAGGTATCTGCAGGTCCTGATCTGGTGACAGGACCCCAGAGGGTCAGGGTCCTCATGACCAAGCAGGGAGGAAGGCATGGACTTGGAAACCAGAATGAGGTGGGGGGTGTGTGTCTGTGGCCTCCATGAACCAGGTCAGTACTAGAGGTGGCCACCACAGCCGGGTTAGATGGGCACCCAAAGCCCTGAGTGGGAGCCTGAGCAGGGCACGCCTGGTGGCCCACGCTTCTCTTCCACCTGTGCCAGGACTCCAGGGGCAAGGGGTGGGGACCCTTGAGTGCAGGTGTGGGTCCATTCCAATGTTTTCATAGAGAACTATGGTAGATTTAAAATTTGAGGAGCATTGACCTACAAAAATTCAAACATCTTATAAAAATGAAAAGTAAGTTATATGTTTCATTTTAGTATTGTGATTATTTTTCTAGTACTAAGCCTTTGAACAAAAGGCAGTTTCTATCTGATACTATAATTCAGAGATAGTTGAAAAAGAAATTGATTTTAAGTAGAGACCAGCTATTGATCAGAAATGGGAATGGGAAACGAACATTTCTCAAATAAGGAATTCGGAATTAGAAGGCAGAGGAATTGCTGTTTGGAAAAATGCAATCAGGAATTTTCACAATATGTAGATACACTATAGGACTTCCCTACTTTGAAAGATGAGGGGCTGGGAGTAGCTAAGGAGCAGAGGATTCAGAAGGAATGAGGTCTGTCTCTGTTCCTTGATTAAGTCTCACATGACAAGCAGGATTGGCTGAGCAAGTGCAGCTGCAAGAAAGGACTTTTGGGCTGCCTGGAGTCTAAGGCATCAGTGTGAGTATACCAGGAAGATTTAGACCCCAAACTAAAGATAAAGTTCCATTACTTCTACACATATTAAGGCAGGAAATAGGTGGACCCCAGACTGATCAGCTGTAGTTCATCCCCTGTGGACAGATACTCTGTAATACCAATTGGAGAAGCTGAACCCTGCCCAGATAAAAGATAGAGACCACACATTTCTCATTCTCAAAATCAAGGAGACCTTCCCAACTATACAGTTCCTTGAAGGTCAAAAAGGAAGAGGGTCCCACCAAAGTAGGTGATGTCAACTTGCCTATAGGTTTCTTCACTGGAATTCCATCTTGGCTAAGAGACACATGTGCACAAGTGGGAGGATCCTGCTCCTGCTGCTGCTAAGTTGCTTCAGTCGTGTCCGACTCTGTGGGACCCCATGGACGGCAGCCCACCAGGCTCCCCCATCTCTGGGATTCTCCAGGCAAGAACACTGGAGTGGGTTGCCATTTCCTTCTCCAATGCATGAAAGTGAAAAGTGAAAGTGAAGTTGCTCAGTCGTGTCCGACTCTCAGTGACCCCATGGACTGCAGCCCACCAGGCTCCTCCACCCATGGATTTTCCAGGCAAGAGTACTGGAGTGGGCTGCTATTGCCTTCTCTGTGGGAGGATCCTGACATATTCCAAATACAGACTCAGAACCAATCAAAGCAAAATGACTGGCCAGAGGAAACCTGGAAGAAACGCCCCATATAAGTGACTTGCACTATCAATACCATGAGGGTACACATACATCCCCTCCCTCTTGGATCTCCCTCCCACTTCCCACCCCTCCGGATTGTCACAGAGCACTGGTCTTTGTTGCTGTGTGCAGGCGCTGGTTGCAGCAAGTGGGGGCTGCTCTCTAGTTGCTATGCAAGCGCTTCTCATTGCAGAGGCTTCACTTGTTGGGGAACACAGGTTCTAGGGCACATACGCTCAGTAGCTGTGGCGCACAGGCTTAGTTGCTCCACAGTATGTGGGATCTTCCCGGACCAGGGATTGAACCTGTGTGTCCTTCACTGGCAGGCGGATTCTTTACTGCTGAGTCACCAGGGAAGCCCTCATTATACTGATTTTTTTTTTTTAATGTCAATGTTCCCAGTTTACTAAAACATCAACGTAGCAGAATGCATTTATGAGCTCCAGATTTTCTGATCACTTTAAAGAGGCTATTAAAAATGACTTAAAACAGAATTCTATCTCAGAAACTTAGACATTAAGGTGGAACACTAGTGGACTCTTTCTGGGACTATTTCACAGGGGCACCAAAATGAACAGTGGAAATGTTAGATTGTCAAAGCATATGACAGAGAAGGGGGAGGCAGATGGGGGAAGAGGGTATACTAGCCACAGGGCCAGCACATTCATGTTCAGAGAAAAGTCTGGGTGAAGGAAACCACCTCCCCAATAACAAAACCAAACCAAACCCCAGTCAGAGGGGAAAAAAAGGGTTTCATACAACATAGTATCAAAAAGTAAAAGGAACACACTAAATGCACAAACTGGTGGCAAGTCAGTCCACAGCCTATTTGATAGGTCCTTTCAGTATCAGTCAGCTTTCTTCTCTGTTCTTAAAGTTATTTACAGATGTGTGACTTGAACAAGAGTCTTACAGGAGGGTAGGCAGGCTTCAGTCATTGGTTTCTGGATCTGTCTGAGCCATGTAAGCATCCAACTCAGCATCCAGGTGTCCTTTCGTTTTCGACATGTATGCATCCAAGTGGTTGTCCAGCTGCTCCTTGATCAGTACCGGGCGAGCAAGGGCACCTCTCCCTCGTCCACGGCCTCGGCCTCTGCCTCCAAAGCCCCCTCTTTCCCGACCTATCATACCCCGACCTCTACCACCGATTCCGCCACGACCCAAGGCCCCTTCTCCCAGGACCTCCACGACCTCGAACACCACCTCTTCTTAAGCCCATTCGGGGAGCTACAGCTCGTCCACCTCGGAGCAGATTTTGACCTCGGAGCGACATCCCGCCCCTAAGCAGGGTTCTTGTGGCATGTCCCCCACTAACTCCTCCCCTTGGCAAGCCTCTCTGGATGATGGGCAGGCCTCTTCCTCCGACTGCTCCCCTGGCCAAGGCCCCTATGGGTTGGCCTAACCGTGCCTGGATGTTACTCTTACCCAGGCGCTGCCTTAAGCTCTGCTTAAGTTTTAATTCTGCCTGGACAGAGGGTCTATTCTCCATCTGCTGCTCCAGGCTTCTGTTTCTGGCACTGGCTAGCTGCTGCTGTTGCTGCATCGAAGCCCGAATATTCACTGGCCTCAGCTGTTTGTTCTTCAGCATATTAGTCAAGCGCTCATTTAGAGACGTCTTGGTGGTGCTTTTTAGCACAGCTTTCGGCGCAGACTGTGCAGCCGTCTTCAAATCCCGAGAATCGAAGGGAACGGACGCCAGTGCTCCTCCCGGGGCTGCCACCACGGCTGCGGCAGGCGGGCCGGGGCCCGGCCGGACCTGAGTTGACGGCGGAGGGCCCGGGTTAACTTGGTGGGCGGTTGGTTAGGTGTGTGAAGCGGTAGATTGCTAAGTTAGTTCGTTCGTCGCTGTTGGCTGGTTGTCCGGTCCGCCGGTCCGCCTGCTCACTGGCCTGCCCTTTCCTTCCTTTCACCACGGTCGCTGCCGGCACCTCCCGCTGCTCGGTGTCGAAAACAACGTATACTGATTTTTGAAACGTTCTTTATAGGTGGCAAATTAGCTCCACCTTTGCAAATCTATTTCGTCTTCATTTCTCCCCACCTTTCTCAGCATCTTCTTTTGTACTTTCAGGTCTCAATTTATGTGGTATTTCTTCCAAAAGCTTTCCTCTGACTCCACAGATTAAAATAGGGTCTCCTGCCTCATGCTCTTGCCACATGGTTGTCCCAAGTCATATTTTTATCACCCTCTTTGTAACTATCTGACTCCCTTACAAGACTAAACTTTGAGCAGGAATCAAGTCCACCATTATTATTGTTGTGTGTTCTACAGTACATACTATGCCAAGGACGTAATAGGCACTCAACACATATGTGTTGAATGAATGAAGAAATAATTATTTGTTTTGAGGCTGGTTTTATCAAAAGTATTATAAGCACTTTGAAAGCAAAGAGGGGATATTTTCACTTCAGTATCTCTCACTAGGCAGAGTAAGTGTACATAGTAGATGCTTGATAAATATCTATTAAATAAAATAGTCTATAACCATTTGGTTTTAATGTCAAATAGTTTATGGCTTTAATGATAGGCAAAGTGGTGGTTGATTGTGACATTGAGTTCTAAGATTCTTATAAAAATTCTTTGCAAAATAAAAGATTTTCAAAATAGGGTCAAACTACTTTTATAAAGCAGATTGGAAATATTTCCAGGATGCCAGACTAGGAGCAGAAAAATGCCAGACATTCCCCAGGCACCTGGGCAAGTGTTTGCACACCTCAAGGACAACTCTACTTTTTGTTCAAAGTACAGCTACTGAGTTAAAATCATGCAGCAATTAGCAGATGAAAACCATGCTTTATTTAAAAGAAAGGAAGTGAAAGGTGAAGCAGGTTGGCCAGTGCTTTATGATTTCTTACTGTTTCCCTATTGTGTTTTTTAAAACGTTACATTTCAAGGGACAGTTTTTTCAATTTGGTTTCATTTTCTGAGGCAACACTGCAAATAAAAATCACTCAGAGGACCCAGATTCTTGCCAACTCTTGCTGATGCTACAGAGTCGTGCTTGAGTGTCTGAGTTCAACTGTTGTGAGAGATTGTTGGGAAAAAGAGATCAGGCAGAGTTGAGCTGCACCATGAGCAAAAGCTGTTCTGTTTTCACAGTGGGGGATCACTGCACACCCAGCAAGTGGGACGAAATGAGAATACCTGCCATGGAGATTTGAGAGGGAGAAATTGATTGTACACATTTAAATAGATGGGGCTAAGAGTTTTTCCTGACAGTAAAATTCCAGAATTCTAAGAAGGGGAATTTAAGAACAAATGCTTTGAGGCAGACACTGAGAAGTGTGAACTCTCTTTCATCCTCCTAAATCCTTCCTGGATGCAAGCCAGAAAACTTCTCAAGTCACTGGCATAGCTTTAAGTTTGTGGGCAGAGTGTACTGAGTCCTTGCTGAGTCCCATACAGGCTTGGGAACCCTGCTTGCTGTTTGCTGCAGAGATGGCTCTTGCAGAGGGAACTCATCTGGAAGGCTGTGGAATCTTGGCTCTGGCCCAGCTCATTTACTGGTCAGAAAAGGTGATGGAAAATGTGCTTTGGGAAAACACAGATGGGTATGTGAACCAGCAACCTTGCGCTTAACCCTTGATAGCCTGAGGGACTGGATCTCACAATGTGGTCCTGGAACTAGAAGTGTCAGTACCAGCCTAGGGACTTGTGTGGAATGCCCATTCTGAGGCTGGGGTCGACTGTAGACCAACTAAATCAGAAACTCTGGAGATAGGGCTCAGAAATACGTGTTTTAAGAAGCCCTTCAGGTAGTTCTTCTGGCCACATTAAAACCTGACAACTCCTTGCCTAAGATTCTCAGAGAACATGGAAAGTTTGTGTACCAAAAAGAATACAAGGACAATGACTCAGAATCAGTGTATTACTCATGCTAATAAAAGTAGGGAAAGACCAGACATTCACAAGTATCTCGAGGTGTGGCAATTTCAACATCATTATCAATACCAGTTAGTGTTAGGGAAGATCAATGTATTAATTAGCTGTTGCCATGAAATTGTTGTGCAGCAAACAAGCACAGCAACTCAGGGGTATATATGACAGTAGACCCTTTCTTCCTCCTGCATCTGCAGGGTTCCATTGATCTCAGCTGGACTCTCTTTTGTGTCTGAGAGCTTGTTAGATCTAGTCTGGATTGTTTGGGGTGACTTGGCTTTGCTCTACATGTCCCTCATCCTTCTCCTGAGATTCCCAGGTAACACAGGCATGCCCTTTGTCCTGGCAAATGACAGAAGTGGAAAACAAGCAGGTTCCTTGAGGTCTAGGCATAAGAAGTGTGTTTACTGGCACACTTGTCAGTTTCATCTCATTCTGTTGGCCTAAGCAAGTCACATGTCCAAGACCAGATTCAAGAGATGAGAAAACAGATTTATCTTTTAAATGAGAGGAACTGTAAAGTCACAGGGCAAAGGCCTAGATGTAAGGAGGAGTGAAGGACTGAGGCTATTCATGTGATCAACCACAATCAACTGTAAGTAAGCTTCTCTTTGAGCTCATTAGCAGCAGTTGCATAAACAAATCCCAAATGTGAATTTGACCTAGAAAAGAAATGTATCTTTCCTTTTTGAAAAAATATATTCTTTCCAAAAGAATACTGATTTTACTGATTTCAGTTGATTAACTGCGTGATTCTCAGTGAAGAATCACACTAACTTCCTTGGTGGCTCAGATGGTAAAGCATCTGCCTACAATGCAGGAGACCCGGGTTCAATCCCTGAGTCGGGAAGATCTCCTGGAAAAGGAAGTGGCAACCCACTCCAGTACTCTTGTCTGGAAAATCCCATGGACAGAGGAGCCTGTAGGGTACAGTCCATGGGGTCGCAAAGAGTCGGACAGGACTGAGCAACTTCACTTTCTTTTCACTTTCTCAGTGAAGACATGGTAAGTCAGATTAACTATGTGAAGAATTAGAGAAGGAATAAAGGAAAGTAATTGTATTTTAAAACTTTAAATATATTGATCATGTTTAAGTCATTTTGTTTCACAATGGATATCAAACCCAGTCCTTAAAGAAAAATTTTCTTCTCTACCCTGGATTCTTATTCTTCAGTAAACTCCTGGCATTCTATATTTAAAAGGAGTCATCTTATGTACACCTCTGTCTCAAACAGACTTTGTAAACTAGATCTCACCACAACTTTTGGGGTTGGTTTAATGATTGTGTTCAAACTGTATTTCTAATTAGCTGCTGACTCGGAGGTGTAGGGGGTAAGTGAGCTTGCCTACAGCTGCCAGGTGTGATCATTCAAGAGCAGAGATTCAAAGAAGGTAGAAATCAGCATTGTGGGAAATGTGCTGCAAATACCCAGAGGCAGGGAGATTCCTGCCTTTTTTCGTGTCTGGATCTTCAAAGTGTGGACTCAATAGAAGAAGTAGCAGGTAGCTATGGTCTAAACTGTCTTTAACTTCTGAAAATGAGCCTTTCCCCATGTTGGTGGCCAAGCCTCATTTTTTTTTTTTTGCATGTAACAAGACAAAATGAATTTTTACTCACTGCCCTGAGTCTTAAAATTGTTTATGAACTGAAAGAAACCTCAGATCATTTTTGAAAACACTAATTTTTCTGGTGAAAAGATAATCCCTAAAGCAATGACAGAATTTACTAGAAGTCACCTGATTGGTTAAGAAAAGCCAACCAGTAAGAAAGAGAAAAAGAAACATCATATATTAATATATATATGTGGAATCTAGAAAATGGTATAGATGATCTTATTGGCAAAGCAGAAATAGAGACACAGATGAAGAGAACAAATGTATGGATACCAAGGGGCCAAAGGAAGGGTGGTATAAATTGGGAGATTGGGATTGTCATATATACACTACTATGTATAAAAATGATAACTAATGAGAACCTGGGGCTTCCCAGGTTGTTCAGCAATAAAGAATCCACCCATAGTACAGGAGCCACAGGAGACACGGGTTCAATCCCTGGGTTGAGACGATCCCCTGGAGGAAGGCATGGTAGCCCACTCCAGTATTCTTGCCTGGAGAATCCCATGGACAGAGGAGCCTGGTGGGCTACAGTCCGCAGGGTCGCCAAGTCTCAGACACGACTGAAGCGACTTGGCACACGTGCACAGTGAGAACCTGCTGTATAGCACTGTGTGCTGTGCTTAGTTGCTCAGTCATGCCTAAGTCTTTGTGACCCCATGGACTGTAGCCCACCAGGCTCCTCTATCCATGGGGATTCTCCAGGCAAGAATACTGGAGTGGGTTACCATGCCCTCCTCTGGGGGATCTTCCCAACCCAGGGATCGAACCCAGGTCTCCTGCATTGCAGGTGGATTCTTTACCATTCTAGCCACCAAGGAAGCCCACTGTGTAGCACAGGGAACTCCATGCTCTGTGGTGACCTAAATAGGAAGGAAATCCAAAAAAAGAGGGGATATGTGTATCTGTATGGCTGATTCACTTTGTTTTATAGCAAAAAATGACACATCAGTGTAAAGCAACTGTACACCAATAAAAAAAAGGAAGGCCAACTAGAGAAGCTAGTTTGCTCATTATACTTCACTTTTCCTTTTGGAAGGGAGTATTCATGGTTTGATGAATTAAACACAAAATAGGTCCTGGACATTAACAGAATTCAATTTTCCTATTTATGAATTGGAGATAAATATGCTTGTTAGGTGCATAGAATGTTTGAGTCAGGAACACGTTCTTTTCTTTTAAAAATTAGTAACTGTCATTAACTGATTTGGAAAAAACCACCACTAGCTAATCATTTTAAACAAGTTCACTTGGTCAGCAGTGAGCTCCAGTACGGAGATGAGATATGCTAGGCAGAAGGTGAGTGGTGGAGTTCAATGTCTTTTCCAACAACTGGAGTTATTTGCTTAAGATGTTTATTTTAAAAAAGACTTTTGAGGTACAATATGAGCAGGGAGTGGGGCATGAGGACTGCTCCAACACCTGCTACTAAGTATTCTCAGGGCACCTCTCCTGGCCCCCTTGAATGAGGGGCTGCCAGAAGCAATGCCTAAAATTTGCTTGGAATTCATTTCATCCCTTTCTTTTTTATTATGATGCTGAAGCAGGGGATAAAAAGATAAACGATTACATAGCCTGGCACATGAATGCTTCCCCACTGCGTGCCGCTTTTGTGGGGAGCAAGTAGCAGCCGCCGACCGCTGTTTTATTAATAATGAGGCATTCACATAAATTCCATGCAAAATTGATTTTTGACTGTTATATAAGAATCAAATACCAGGCTTTAAAAAGTAATTGAGAAATCTATTTGTAATTTACTTTGCCTATAAGAACCCGCTGTCCTGCCATAAACAATTTTACAGTATTTTCCCCCCTGTTAAACAGCTATTTTTACACATCTGTTTGGCTTCTCTTGGATGACATGCAGTCAGGAGGTGTAATGAATACAGGTTTGAAACAACATGTGGCCACAATTTCTTTCAGTTTAATCTTCAAGGGGATCTCTTGCAAGTTGCGATACCATTTTCATCACAGTACAGGTGAAATATGTTAATGGCTAATTATCTGACCCTGGATGTTGACTGATGAATCATAAAAACACTTTGTGACAGTAAGAAAGCATGATGAACTGGCTAAGCACTGCCAAAAAAAAAAAAAAAAAAACCCACCACACCCTGGAAACCAAAAAATTAAAAAAAAAAACCCTCTCAAACACCCAAAACTAACTGAAACAGTTTCTCACTATCTTCAAATGCTGTAAGGAGCCATGGTCCAATGAAAAAGTCTCCTGTAACAAAGATTTTTCTCTGGGAACCTATTTAAGTAGTTTTGTATATATTTAAACATACAGGTGGGTTTATATATATTAAAGTCAGCCAAAATTATTCAAGATGTAGCTTATTTATTTCTAATTTTTATTCAGATGGCAGTTAGAGGGACAAAAAATTTAAAAACAGCTTCAAAAAGTCAATCTTTTACATATATTGTATAACTTTTGTATATATTTCCTTGGTATTATTTTGCAGAAATGTAGATACTCAGTTCTAATGCTAAAATATTTTTTTCTTTGTTTTTTAGGGATTGTGAAGCCCTAGTAATTAAAAGAACTATTTGCCTCAGTTTTATTAAGGTATATATTACATAGGATAAAATTCTAAGTGTAAAGTTTAATAAATTTAGGTAATTGTATATGGTTGTCTAACCATTTCTATGATCAAGATAGAACATTTCCATCACCCTAAAAAGTTCCCTTGTGCCCCTTTTCAATCAATCCACTCCCCCAGCTCCTGCCCTCAAGGCAACTGCTGATTTACAGTCACTACAGTTTTGCCTTCTCTTGGATTTCATATAAATGAATCATAGTATGTAGTCCTTTGTGTTTAACTTTTTCACTTAATGTTTTTGACATTCATCTATGTTGTTGAGTGTATTAATATATATAAATACAGTGTATTTGTTTCTGTGTTGAGTAGTATCCCATGGTATGTATATACCAAATTTGTTTTTCCATTCACTAATCAGTACTTGGGTTGTTTCCAGCTTTTGACTATTATAAATAATACTATTATAAACATTCATGTAAAAGTGTTTGTGTAGACATATTTTTATTTCTTTGGGGTAAATATCTAGGAGTGAGATTTTGGTGTCATATGGGGCTTCCCAGTGGTATGTTAATAAATTCATAAATATTGATGAACTGATGAACAGCACTGGTGGTACAGAACCTGCCTGCAAATGTAGGAGACATGAGAGACTGGGTTCGATCCCTGGGTCAGGAAGATCCTCTGGAGGATGGCATGGGAGCCCACTCCAGTATTCTTGCCTGGATAATTCCAGGGACAGAGATGCCTGGTGGGCAGCAGTCCACACGGTCGCAAAGAGCCGGACACAACCGAAGTGATTTAGCATGCATGCACATGTGATAAATAGTTCATGTAGTTTTAATTGGCATTTTTCTCATAATTTGTGGTATTAGACATCTTTTCATATACTAATTGGCATTTATATATCTTCTTTTGTGAAATGTTCAAATCTTTTCCCTATTTTTATTGTGTTGTTTCCTTCTTATTGGGGCTTTCTTGGTGGTTCAAACGGTAAAGAATCCACCTAAAAGGCAGGAGACCCAGGTTCAATCCCTGGGTCGGAAAGATCCCCTGGAGAAGGGAATGGCTACCAACTCCAATATTCTTGCCTGGAGGATTCCATGGACAGAGGAGCCTGAAGGGCTCCATGGGGTCATAAAGAGTTGGACACAACTGAGAGACTAATCACACCTTCTCAATGAGTTGTACAACTTTGCTATATATTCCGAATACATTTGTTAGATATATGTTTTGCATATCACAGCTTTTTGCTTGCCTCCCCTCCCCCACCTATAGTTTTATTGAGGTATAATTGACATATAGCAGTCTGTAAGTTTAAGATGTACAACATAATGACTTGATTTATATGTATGGTACTGTGAAATCATAACTTTGTCTTTTTAGCTCTTTTTTTTTAAGAGCAAAAGCTTTTAATTTTGGAAAAATTAATTTAATGAATATTTAATTTTATGATTTGTGCTTTTTCACTCTTTCTAATTGGATATCACAAACATTTTCTCCTGTAGTTCTTGTGTTTAAATCTGTGATCTATTTCGAGTTCATTTTTGTATGTGATATAAGATATGGGTAGAGGCTAAAATTTTTCTGTTACAGATACCCAGTTGTTTTAGCTGGATATCCCATTTGCTGATTTTTTCATTTAATTATCTTGGCATCTTTGTCGAGAAACCAGTTGACCTTATAAGTTTGGTTCTGTTTCTCGACTCTATTCTGTTCAACCAATCTAAAGTCTATCTTTGCTCTAACTCTCTTGATTTTAGTAGCTTTCTTATAAGACTTAGAATCAAGTAGGGTAAATCCTTCAACTTTATTCTTTTTCAAAATTGTTTTGGCTAGTCCAGGTCTTTTGCATTTTCAAACAAATTTTAGTGTCTGCTTGTCAATTTCTTCAAAGATGACTTGAGATTTTAATTAGGGTTAAATTGAATGTTTAGATCAATTTTGGAGAATTCACTCTGAAATATTAAATACACTTTAAACTATTACTAAAATTGTAATAAGTACAACATGCACACTAAAATGTCGCATGTAACAGATTTTAACACATTGGCAAAAATGAATGTCAGTTTCTGCAACCAGGTTAGCAACTATTTTTTTGCAGACAGAATAAGCTCTTTCTGTCATATCTCTTTAGTCAAGGTATGACTTGAGATCACAAACCACTACTGAGACTATCAAAACTACTATTAAAAGACATTTGCACCTACTGAACCATGATTTTCTCAATTCTGTGCACTCTAAATAAAATATAGCTTGAAGAGGCCTAGTTAGAATGCCCATTGCAGCTGTGTTTATCAAGGCAGTTTCATTATTTCATTAATTGAATTTATAATAAATATATTATCAGCATATTTAGAAATTAGAATGTTCACAAATTTATACTAATATAAGCTTCCTCAAAATGTTTCATACAATGTAACTGCAGGCAAGATTTCAATTAAAATTCTAATAGAAAGTTAGAATAGAGGTACTGCATTTTATCAGAAAGAAAAGAGATTTGAAACAACAGAGAACTGAGTTTAAACAAAAGCTCTATTCCCAAGTGGCTTGAGCAATTTATTCATATTTATGAGCCTTATTTATCCTTCTGTAAAAAGGGGACAATAATCCTTAACTCACAGGTGTGATGCAATGAAATATTATATGTAAAACACCTATAGACGATGTATATAAGGAAATGGTGTTAATAAGAGTGGGAGCAAAATGTAGGTTTTGGAATCTGTTGAAAATTTTGGGGGGGCCTGATGGATGTTGAAATGGATTGAAATGCCAAACTAGGCAGATTGTTTGTTCTCTGAATGGTTTACACCTGGTAGGTGTTCTTCTTTGCCTCCAGGTCCCTAACAGCAACTTACCTACGGAAAGCTCAGCGTGAAGACCATCATATCACTCAGCAGTGTTCCAGGGGGAAGTCTGGGACTGAACGAGCAGTGCTAAGTTTAAGTGACCCTCCACAATCTGTTTGGAAACCCTCATTCCTTAAAAACTTTCCATAAGTGCTAACAAGTGTTCTTCACATATGGTCTTCAGTATACTCAGACATTTTTTCACTAGTTCCACTGGCTTTCCCGTTACTCCCATTTTACCCTTTCCTTTACTCCTGCTCAGCACAGGCGTGTCAGTGAATAGTCGTCCTGTGACCACTGTAAGCAGCTACAGGTCTTCAGGACTTGGCCCCAGCTGCTCATTCTTCATGGTCCCAGCGCCATCGGAGGTGGAGTGGTGCAGTGAGACAACGTGATGACCACAGACTGGGAGACAGGAGCCTCAGGGTCCATCACTTGCCAGAATGAACTTGGCCACTTTCCAGATCTCAGTTTCTTCCTTGATAAAATGCCTGACTTGTTCGAGGGTCTGTCATGGGGACCTGTATGAGAAATTGCGTGGAGAATTGCTTTGTAAACGGTAGAGTGCTATATAAACCTCTGAGGCTGTTGTGATATGATGCTGCTGTCACCTTGCTCCATTTCCTCCTGCCACCAGAGCCGCAGGAAGTTTCATCCTGTCTAAATTCCTTGACTTGAATGAAACAGAGAGGTGGTGGGTGAAGTAGAGTGGAGTGGCAGTGGAGATGGTGGCGATGGCTACACACACAAACAGAAAACCAGAGTCGCGGATGCCTGGAGCTGCATAAGACCACACAGGTCATCTATTTAAGGAGAAACATTTTCTCCATTTGTTCTGGGGTTCAAGAGCCCCAGGGGGCAAAAATTAGGCTTCCTGTTGGCATCTTACCTGAGTATCAGAGATGCATGTATTTTGTAGTTTGATTGAAGGAATCTAGACTGAAAGCTTTGCAAGTGAGTTGAAAGACAAATAATTCTGGAAACAATTGGAATATTCTTGGTGTCTGGTAAATTAACAGAAAACAAACAAGAAATGAATCCAACAAAAGGTGAAAAACTATTATTTCTAATTTTTTTTTAACAGATAAAGTCAAAAAGTTTTGGATGAACTAGATGAGCTGAATTTTACTGATTTGTTTTTGGTTACTGGTCATTTTATTCAGTCATTTTTCTGGTTTACTGAATTTTACTGATTGACTTGCTATTTGTTTTAGTTGGTTAAACTGCCAAATGGCTGTGTCCAGAAATCTAATATATAAGTGATAAATGAATTTTTAAAATGTGGTATATCCATATAATGCAGTATTATTTAGTCATAAAAGGAGTGAAGAGCTGACACAGGCTACAAAGTGAATGAATCTTAAAAACACTGGGCTAATTGAAGGGAGTCAGATATAGAAGGCCACATATTGTATGGTTCTGTATATAGGAAATGTTCAGAATAGGCAAATAGAAGCATAGGAACAGAAAAGAGATTAGCGATTTCCAGGGCCTTGTGGGAGAAAGAAATAGGGAGTGAATGCTAATGGACATGGTGTTTTTTTTTTTTTTGGAGGGAGGGAACATTGAAAATAGTTTGGAATTAGATAGTGGTGATAGTTTCACAACCTTATTAATATACTAAAAAATCACTAAATTGTACACTTCAAAAGGATGAGGTTTATGGTATGTTAATAATATCTCAACAGCAACAAAAAAGAAATATATGTATATTTAAAAAATCTGTCATGAGAAACATTCTCAAGCATTAGGAACAGAATTTTCTTGTCTCTCATCTATTCCATGGATGATGCGAGTGATGGTGTAATTGAAAGGAACAATGATCCTGGCAAGCAGTAAAATATTGGGGAAGGCATTGCACTTCTCTTAGCCTCGGCTGCCTAGTCTAGAAAGTGTAGATAGTAAGTCGTGCCCTACTTATGTCATCAAGTAAATGTGAAATAACACTAACAGCATGCATTTATAAACTCTCATTATCTACAGGCACTATTGCTAGTGTTCTATATGTATGATTGCAATTTTCTTAGGCAATATGAAGTATTCTTATCCTGATTTTACAGGTCAAGAAAATAAAATGATGTGTTTATAACTGCTATGCAAATGAAAAGTATTAATATATATTGTCAATACTTAATTTCACAAAATCACTAAAAATAGTGCCGAATTTTTCAGTTTATTAAAGAGAAGTGTTTATTGAGAAAGTCAGAAAATATAAAAAGCTATAGGGAAGAAACTTAAAGCCAGTTCATAAACCCAAAGAAAACAAACACATATTATTGTATCTTCAGTTTTTTAAGAACTATATATATATGCAAACATCTATAGCTATATGTGTATGCATATATATATAGGTTTTACAGGATAGAAACAATATGGTATTCTGCTCAAAATTCTCCAAGCTAGGCTTCAACAATATGTGAACCGAGAACTTCCAGATTTTCAAGCTAGATTTAGAAAAGGCAGAGGAACCAGAGATCAAATTGCCAGCATCAGTTGAATCATATAAAAAGCAAGAGAATTCCAGAAAAACATCTACTTCTGCTTTATTGACTATGCTAAAGTCTTAGCTGTATAGATCACAACAAACTGTGCAAAATTTCTCCAAGAGAGGGAATACCAGACCACCTAACCTGCCTCCTGAGGAATCTGTATGCAGATCAAGAAGCAACAGTTAGAACTGGATATGGAACAATGGACTGGTTCCAAATTGGGAAAGGAGTATGTCATGGCTGTATATTGTTACCCTGCTTATTTAACTTATATGCAGAGTACATCATATGAAATGCCAGGCTGGATGAAGCACAGGCTGGAAAATCAAGATTACTGGGAGAAATATTAATAACACCACATATGCAGATGACACCACCCTAACGGCAAAAGTGAAGAGGAACTAAAGAGCTTCTTGATGAAGGTGAAAAGCCTGGCTTAAAACTCAGCATTCAAAAAACTAAGATCATAGCATCTGGTCCCATCACTTTATGGCAAATAGATGGAGAAACAATGGAAACAGTGACAGACTTTATTTTCTTTGGTTCCAAAATCACTGCAGACATTGACTGCAGCCATGGAATTAAAGACGCTTGCTCCTTGGAAAAAAAAGCTATGACAAACCTAGACAGCATACTAAAAAGTAGAGACATTACTTTGCTAACAAAGGTCCATTTAGTCAAAGCTATGGTTTTTCCAGTGGTCATGTATGGATGTGAGAGTTGGACTATAAAGAAAGCTGAACACTGAAGAATTGATGCTTTTGAACTGTAGTGTTGGAGAAGACTCTTGAGAGTCCCTTGGACTGCAAGGAGATCAAACCAGTCCATCCTAAAGGAGATCAGTCTTGAATATTCATTGTTAGGACTGATCATGAATATTCATTGGAAGGACTGATGCTGAAGCTGGTGTTCCAATACTTTGGCCACCTGATGCAAAGAGCTGATTCATTAGAAAAGACCCTGATGCTGGGAAAGACTGTATGCAGGAGGAGAAAGGGACGACAGAGGATGAGATGGTTGGATGGCATCACTGACTCAATGGACATGAGTTTGAGCAAGCTCTGTGAGATAGTAAAGGACAGGGTAGCCTGGTGTATTGCAGTCTGTGAGGTTGCAAAGAGTCAGACCCGACTGAACGACTAATCAACAGCAACAGGTCTGCTTTTAAAAGTAATTTTAATAACTGGTTATGGATGTACCCTTTTAATCTGTGTACTCAGACTGGTGAAGAATCTGCCTGTAATGTGGGAGACCTGGGTTTGATCCTTATGTTTGGAAGATCCCCTGGAGAAGGGAAAGGCTACCACTCCAGTATTCTGGCCTAGAGAATTCCATGAACTGTATAGTCTGTGGGGTCATAAAGAGTTGACTGAGAAACTTTCACCTTCACTTTCTTTCAGGGTGGTAGTTGGTTGGCAATTGAAAAATTTGGTTTAAAGTGAGAGAGGCAGACACTGTTGTCATCTCCTGCAAAACACTTCCCCTCTTTGTCTTAGCTGAAATGACTCTGATTTTGTTCAGATGTGTAGAAAAGACTTGTTCAGAGAAGGTTCACATTCTCTAGGCTGGGAGGATAAACTTGGATATCCATATAAGCCCCAACATTGAGCTGCCTAGGTTGTTCTAAGCCAGTCATGATGGTCTCATTCTTTTTGCCAGTGAAGAGTCTAGGGGTTAACATGTGATCCAGTTCTGCCAGACATATATAAGGGGAAGTCTGCTAGGGCTTCTGTTAAAGGGTTTCCTCCTGCTAAGGAGAGAAAAGCATGAGGCAAAACTTCGCTGTCTCCAATCTCCAGCTCTCCTGCGATTGGCTCCCTGGAGCTGTGGTTGTCATCTTGTGAACACTGGGGAAAAGCTAAGACCACCTCAGGGATGCCAACTCAGAGCCCTGCTGTCTTCTAGTCCCTGGATTAATCAACCTTGGAACCACATGCTTTCAGACTCCTATGTGAAATAATGAATGCTTAACTAACTGTGGCCCAAAGTGAAACAGCTGGTGGGAGCAGTAAAATAAATGATGTGGAATTATTCTTAAAATGTACATGCTTCTTTTTTTCCCACTTTATTATATATTTTCCTTCCAGTTTTACTGAGATAAAATTGACATCAGTTCAGTTGAGTTCAGTTCAGTCGCTCAGTTGTGTCCTACTCTTTGTGACCCCATGAATTGCAGCACGCCTTGCCTCCCTGTCCGTCACCAACTCCCGGAGTCCACTGAAGCCCATGTCCATCGGGTTGGTGATGCCATCCAGCCATCTCATCCTCTGTCTTCCCCTTCTCCTGCCCCCAATCCTTCCCAGCATCAGGGTCTTTTCCAATGAGTCAACTCTTTGCATGAGGTGGCCAAAGTATTGGAGTTTCAGCTTCAACGTCAGTCCTTCCAATGAACACCCAGGACTGATCTCCTTTAGGATGGACTGTTTGGATCTTCTTGCAGTCCAAGGGACTCTCAAGAGTATTCTCCATCACCATGGTTCAGAAAGCATCAGTTCTTTGATGCTCAGCTTTCTTCACCGTCCAACTCACAACTCTGTAAAAGTACAGCATAATAATTTGACTTACATATATCATGAAATGATTAACATGTTAAAGTTTAGTAAACATGCTTCATTTCATATAGATATAAAACAAAAAGAAAATATTTTTCCTGTGATGAGAATCCTTAGTATTTGTCCTCTTAACAACTTTCATATATAACTTACAGCAGTGTTAGCAGTATTTATCATGTTGTACAGTAAATCCTTAGTGCTTACTTATCTTATAACTGGAAGTTTGTACCTTTTCACTACTTTCATCCAACTCCCTCACCTCTCCCAACCCTGCCTCTGGTCACCACAAATCTGATCTCTTTTTCTAATGAGTTTGTTTGTTTGTTTGTATGTGAAGTATAATTGACCTATAACACTAAGGTGTTTTTATCTCTTTCACTCTCATCTGATTATGAGTATTCATCAAAGTCTTTTAGAGGCTACATGACTTGATATACCATAGCAGATTGAAAACTGAAGCAATGTGAATAGCCAACTGCCTTCAATATGCCAGGTAAGAGAAATTTATAACAGTTTCACCACTCTAAATATCTTTGGGAATGTCCTTACTTATTATAAATCTATATTATTTATTTAACATGTAATGGATTTATTATTGGCTTCCCTGATAGCTCAGTTGGTAAAGAGTCCATCAGCAATGCAGGAGACCCCAGTTCAATTCCTGGGTTAGGAAGATCCACAGGCGAAGGGAAAGTCTACCCACTCCAGTATTCTTGGCCTTCCCTTGTGGCTCAGCTGGTAAAAATCCACATACAATGCAGGAGACCTGGGTTCAATCCTTGGGTTAGGAAAATCCCCTGGAGAAGGGAAAGGCTACCTACTCCAGTATTCTGGCCTGGAGAATTCCATGCACTGTATAGTTGCAAAGAGTCTGACACAACTAAGCGACTTTCACTTTCAGTGGATTTATTATTGTTATTTTAAAAATGAATTCAAAGTTAATAATTTATTAATTTTTAACATGTTAAATATCAGTAGATATTTCCCACATAAAGAGAAGCTATTTAAGGTTCTCAATCATTTTTAACAGTGTAAGTTCAGTTCAGTTTAGTCGCTCAGTCGTGTCTGACTCTTGCGACCCCATGGACTGCAGCACGCCAGGCCTCCCTTGTCCATCACCAACTCCTGGAGTTTACTCGAACTCACGTACATCGAGTCAGTGATGCCAACCAACCATCTCATCCTCTGCCGTCCCCTTTTCCTCCCGCCTTCAATCTTTCCCAGCATCAGGGTCTTTTCAAATGAGTCAGTTCATTGCATCAGGTGGCCAGAGTATTGGAGTTTCAGCTTCAGCATCAGTCCTTCCAGTGAAAATTCAGGACTGATTTCCTTTAGGATGGACTGGTTTGATCTCCTTGCAGTCCAAAGGACTCTCAACAGTCTTCTCCAACACCGCAGTTCAAAAGCATCAATTCTTCGGTGCTCAGCTTTCTTTGTAGTCCGTATATTACTACTGGAAAAGCCATAGCTTTGACTAGACAGATCTTTGTTGGCAAAATAATGTCTCTACTTTTTAGTACGCTGTCTAGGTTTGTCATAGCTTTTCTTTCAAGGAGCAAGTGTCTTTAATTTCATGGCTGTAGTCAATGTCTGCAGTGATTTTGGAGCCGAAGAAAATAAAGTCTGTCACTCTTTCCCCATCTATTTGCCATAAAGTGATGGGACCAGATGCCATGACCTTAGTTTCCTGAATGTTGAGTTTTAAGCCAAATTTTCACTCTCCTCTTTCACTTTATTTATTTATTTATTTTAAATTTTCTTTAGTTTATTGTGTTGGTTTTGCCATACAATGACATGAAACCGCCATGGATTTACATACTCTCCCCCTCCAGAACCCCCCTCCCTCCTCCCTTCCGATTCCCTCCCCCTGGGACATCTCACTGCACCAGCCCCGAGCATCAATCCTGGGCTGGCGATTGATTTCACATATGGTAATTAACATGTTTCAATGCCATTCTCCCATATCATCCCACCCTTGCCCTCTTCCACAGAGTCCACGAGTCTGTTCTATGCATCTGTGTTCCTTTTGCTGTCTCGCATGCAGGGTTCTCGTTACCATCTTTCCAAATTCCATATATATGCGTTAGTATACTGTATTGTTGTTTTTCCTTCTGGCTTACTTCGCTCTGGATAATAGGCTCCAGTTCCGTCCACCTGAGTAGAACTGATTCAAATGAATTTTTTTTTTTTTAATGCTGAGTAGTATTCCATTGTGTATATGTACCACAGCTTTCTTATCCATTCGTCAGTTGATGGGCATCTAGGTTGCTTCCATGTCCTGGCTATTGTAAACAATGTGGCGATGAACATTGGGGTACACGTGTCTCTTTCAATTCTGGTTTCCTCGGTGTATATGCCCAACAGTGGGATTGCTGGGTCATATGGCAGGTCTATTTGCAGCTTTTTAAGGAATCTCCACACTGTTTTCCATAGTGGCTGTACTAGTTTGCATTCCCACCAACAGTGTAAGAGGGTTCCCTTTTCTCCACATCCTCTCCAGCATTTATTGCTTGTAGATTTTTGGATGGCAGCCATTCTGACTGGTGTAAAGTGGTACCTCATTGTGGTTTTGATTTGCATTTCTCTGATAATGAGTGATGTTGAGCATCTTTTCATGTGTTTGTTAGCCATTTTTAAGTCTTCTTTGGAGAAATGTCTGTTAAGTTCTTTGGCCCACTTTTTGATTGGGTCATTTATTTTTCTAGAATGGAGCTGCAGGAGTTGCTTGTATATTTTTGAGATTAATTGTTTGTCTGTTTCTTCATTGGCTATTATTTTCTCCCATTCTGAAGGCTGTCTTTTCACCTTGCTTATAGTTTCCTTTGTTGTGCAGAAGCTTTTCATTTTAATTAGGTCCCATTTGTTTATTCGTGCTTTTATTTCCAATATTCTGGGAGGTGGGTCATAGAGGATCCCGCTTTAGTTTATGTCGGAGAGTGTTTTGCCTATGTTATCCTCTAGGAGTTTTACAGTTTCTGGTCTTATGCTTAGATCTTTGATCCATTTTGAGTTTATTTTTGTGTATGGTGTTAGAAAGTGTTCTAGTTTCATTCTTTTACAAGTGGCTGTCCAGTTTTCCCAGCACCACTTGTTAAACAGATTGTCTTTTCTCCATTGTACATTCATGCCTCCTTTGTCAAAGATAAGGTGTCCATAGATGCGTGGATTTATCTCTGGGCTTTCTATTTTGTTCCATTGATCTATATTTCTGTCTTTGTGCCAGTACCATACTGTCTTAATGACTGTGGATTTGTAGTATAGCCTAAAGTCAGGTAGGTTGATTCCTCCAGTTCCATTCTTCTTTCTCAAGATTGCTTTGGCTATACGAGGTTTTTTGTATTTCCATACAAATTGTGAAGAAAACCCTAAAGACTCTACAAGAAAATTACTAGAGCTAATCAGTGAATATAGTAAAGTTGCAGGATACAAAATCAACACACAGAAATCCCTGGCATTCCTATACACTAACAATGAGAAAACAGAAAGAGAAATGAAGGAAACAATTCCATTCACCATCGAAACAAAAAGAATAAAATACTTAGGAGTATTTCTACCTAAAGAAACAAAAGACTTGTATATAGAAAACTATAAACACTGATGAAAGAAATCAAAGAGGACACAAATAGATGGAGAAATATACCGTGTTCGTGGATTGGAAGAATCAATATAGTGAAAATGAGTATACTACCCAAAGCAATCTACAGATTCAATGCAATTCCTGTCAAGCTACCAGAGGTCTTTTTCAAAGAATTAGAACAAATAACTCCTCTTTCACTTTAATCAAGAGGCTCTTTAGTTCTTCTTCACTTTCTGCCATAAGGGGGTGTCATCTGCATACGTGAAGTTATTGATATTTCTCCCAGCAATCTTGATTTCAGCTTGTGCTTCATCCAGTGTAGCATTTCTCATGATGTACTCTGCATATAAGTTAAAAAATTAGGGTGACAATAAAGAGCCATGACATATTCCTTTCCTGATTTGGAACCAGTCTGTTGTTCCATGTCCAGTTCTAACTGTTGCTTCTTAACCTGCCTACAGATTTCTCAGGAGGCAGGTCAGGTGGTCTGATATTCCCATCTCTTTAATAATTTTCCACAGTTTATTGTTATCCACACAGTCAAAGGCTTTGGCATAGTCAGTAAAACAGTAGATGTTTTTCTGGAACTCTCTTGCTTTTTCGATGATCCAGGAGATGTTGGCAATTTGATCCCTGGTTCCTCTGCCTTTTCTAAATCCAGTTTAAAAATCTGAAAGTTCACGGTTCACGTAGTGTTGAAGCCTGACTTGGAGAATTTTGAGCATTACTTTGCTAATATGTAAGATGAGTGCAATTGTGTGGTAGTTTGAGCATTCTTTGGCATTGCCTTTCTTTGGGACTGGAATGAATACTCACCCTTTCCGGTCCTGTGGCCATTGCTGATTTTTCCAAATTTGCTGGCATATTGAGTGCAGCACTTTCACAGAGTCATCTTTTCGGATTTGAAATAGCTCAGGTGGAATTCCATCACCTCCACTAGCTTTTTCATAGTGATGCTTCCTAAGGCCCACTGGACTTCACATTCCAGGATGTCTGGCTCTAGGTGAGTGATCACACCATTGTGATTATCTGGATCGTGAAGATCTTTTTTGTATAGTTCTTCTGTGTATTCTTGCCAGCTCTTCTTAATATCTTCTGTTTCTTTAGGTCCATGCCATTTCTGTCCTTCATTGTGCCCATCTTTGCATGAAAAGTTCTCTTGGTGTCTCTAATTTTCTTAAAGAGATCTCTAGTCTTTCTCATTCTATTGTTTTCCTCTGTTTCTTTGTGTTGATGGCTGAGGAAAGTTTTCTTATCTCTCCTTGCTATTCTTTGGAACTTTGCATTCAAATGAGTATATCCTTCCTTTTCTCCTTTGCTTTTCACTTCTCTTCTTTTCTCAGATATTCAAAAGTCCTCCTCAGACAACCATTTTGCCTTTTTGCATTTCTTTTTCTTGGGGATGGTGTTGATCAATGCCTCCTGTACAGTGTCACAAACCTCTGTCCATAGTTCTTCAGGCACTCTGTCCATCAGATCTAATCCCTTGAATCTATTTGTCCCTTCCACTGTATAATTGTAAGAGATTTGATTTAGGTCATACCTGAATGGCCTAGTGGTTTTCCCTACTTTCTTCAATTCAAGTCTGAATTTGACAATAAGAAGTTCATGATCTGAGCCACAATCAGCTCCCGGTATTGTTTTTGCTCACTGTACAGAGCTTCTCCATCTCTGGCTGCGAAGAATATAATCAGTCTGATTTCAGTATTGACCATCTGGTGATGTCCATGTGTAGAGTCTTCTCTTGTGTTGCTGGAAGACAGTGTCTGCTATAAACCATGCATTCTCTTGACAAAACTCTGTTAGCCTTTGCCCTGCTTCATTTTGTACTCCAAGGCCAAATTTGTCTGTTACTCCAGGTAGTTCTTGACTTCCTACTCTTGCATTCCAGCCCCTTATAATGAAAAGGACATCTTTTTGGGGTGTTAGTTCTATAAGGTCTTGTAGGTCTTCATAGAACCATTCAGCTTTAACTTCTTCAGCATTATTGGCCGGGACATAGACTTGAATTACTGTGAGATTGAGTGGCTTGCCTTGGAAATGAACACTGATCATTCTGTTGTTTTTAAGATTGCATCCAAGTACTGCATTTCAGACTCTTTTGTTGACTATGATGGCTACTCCATTTCTTCTAAGGGATTCCTACCCACAGTAGTAGATATAATGGTCACATGAGTTAAATTCACCCATTCTAGTCCATTTTAGTTTGCTAATTCCTGATTTCCTCCAAATTAGAGGGGTGTTGGAAGTGGGCACCTAAACCGTAGAAACACGGAATTTTATCCAGCTATGTGAGCTTTCTATACACAAAGTGTATCAACCTATTGTCTGTCACATAAAAAAAATATTTTACCACTTTGCTTGCTTTTAAACCTTATTTATATTTCTCTTGGAAGTTGAGAAATTTAACTGTTTTGAAACAGTCAAGCCTATTGACTTTTCACCTTTTTGATATTCTCCATCATGTTTATGCCTGGAAAACCTTCCCCTAATCCTTACCTTATGTATTCATCTACTTTCAACAGTTTTGAAATAATTTTTAATTTCTTCAATTTTATATTTATGTCTTTAAACTGTGTGTGTGCGTGTGTGTTGTGTAAGGGAAGGAACTAATTCCTGTCCACCCTTTGTCCTTCATAGTTATCCTTCTGATTATATTGGAACCTTATAACATACTAATTCCTTTGTATATCATTTGTGTTTCTAGGTGTTTATTCCATTCTATCAATCTACCCAGTGATTTTTGTAGTAGTTTTTTACAGTTTATTTTTCAGTTTAATTGCACAAACTTTGTAGGACAGTTTAATCACTTCATTACTCATTTAATCTTCCAAAAATTTGTTTGTCCTCTTTTTTTGTTTGCTAACCATTGGAAATATTTTGCTGAATTTTGAAAATTATCTCCATAAAGACTGAGTTAAATTCTCAAATTAATTTTAGAAGAAAATTTTTAAACATCTTTATAAAGTTGAATTTTCCTCTTTAGGAACATTTGTTCACATCTTTCTTTGTGTCTTGATAAAATGTGACATTTGTTCATTTTGTTTCCATATCTGAGTTTTAAAGATTATTCTTGTTTGGAACTTAAAAAAATTCACTGGTAAATCACTCTAACCATTGTGCCTTTGATAATTTTCCATTTTCCCCACATCTATTAGTATTTGTTCAAATTATCTACTTCCCCTCTCTACACAATCAATGATTTATATATTATTATGAAATAGACCAGTTCATCAATATTCATCAATATTTATAAATTTATTAACATAAAGAATAATTCATTTAAAATTATAATGTATCTGATATATTGTCTTTCTTCTTATTGAAATTCTTTTTGTTCTTTCTTTTTATGTGTTTTCTATATTAGGTTTGCCAGGTTTTTTCCCAAAGAGCCAGATTTTGTTTGTTTTTATCATTTAGACTCTTTGTTGTTTTCTAATCCTATAATTAGAAAGAAGAAGGCAATGGCACCCCACTCTAGTACTCTTGCCTGGAAAATCCCACGGACAGAGGAGCCTGGTGGGCTGCAGTCCATGGTGTCGCTAAGAGTCTCTCACAACTGAGTGACTTCACTTTCACTTTTCACTTTTTTTGCACTGGAGAAGGAAGTGGCAACCCACTCCACTTGCCTGGAAAATCCCAGGGACTGGGGAGCTTGGTGGGCTGCCATCTATGGGGTCGTACAGAGTCGGACACGACTGAAGTGACTTAGCAGCAGAAGCAGCAATCCTATAATAGCAGTGATTAAAGGCAAAGACTTTGGAGTCAGATAAACCAGGAACAAATTTTGATTTTTGTAATTTATGGGCTGTGTGATCTTGAGCAAATTACTTAATGTACTGAAATCTTAATTTCTTTATTTATAAAATACAACTAATAATACCCATCTCTCTGGAATAAAATGAGAGTTCAACAAGATAATTGTATAAGGCATTTGGTTCAGTACCTGACTCATGATCAGTGCTCAAACATCTTTATCATTATCATTTTATTTTCAACTTATTTTTATCAGTTATCAGATTAACCAGTTTATCATATTACCTATTTTTATGCTTGATTTAAAAATTCATTAAACAACATGAATTCATTCTTGACTGGAATTTTGGCCACATCCCACAATTTTTATTAGTATTTTTAGTCCTGTTATTTCTTAGTTATGCTATTTAAAATCTAGTCTATAATGAAGGATTTGATATCCCTTGTAACTTAGTATAGAAGAGTGTTTTCCAAAAGTTCAAAGTTATTAGTTTTGCTTATTTATAATTTTTTTGTTTAAATATGTGATAATAGTTTTTGTTTTGATTGTATCATGGTTAGAAATATGTAGAATTTTTGCTTTGGGAATTAATTGTTGTTTTTTATGGTCTAATATATGGGCATCACTTATTAACTCTTGCTCTGCTGTTTGGTGGATAAAATATTTGTATTTTCAAATCTGCCATATTTTAGGGCCATCAAAATTTGTTGCAGTGGTGGTGTTAAGAAAATCCATAAGATTAAAAATGTTAAGTGCACAGTACAGTATTATTAACTATATGTACACTGTTGTAACACAGATCTGTTGAACTTTTTCATCTCACATGACTGAAACTCTCTACCTATTGAACAACTCCTTGTTTTTCACTCCCCCAAGACCCTGGCAACCACCATTCTACTTTCTCCTTCTAAGAGTTTAATTTCTTTAGATACCTCATATAAGCAGAATCATTCAGTATTTGTCTTTTTGTGATTGACTTATTTCACTTATTAATATCCTCATGCTTCAACCATTCTGTAGCATTTGATAGAATTTCCTTCATTTTAAGGCTGCATCAGTTCAGTTCAGTTGCTCAGTTGTGTCCAACTCTTTGCGACCCCATGAACCGCAGCATGCCAGGCCTCCCTGTCCATCACCAACTCCTGGAGTCCACCCAAAACCATGTCCATCGAGTTAGTGATGCCATTCATCCATCTCATCCTCTGTCTTCCCCTTCTCCTCCTGCTCCCAATCCTTCCCAGCATCAGGGTCTTTTCCAATGAGTTACCTCTTCACATGAGGTGGCCAAAGTAATGGAGTTTCAGCTTCAACATCAGTCCTTCCAATGAACACCCAGGACGGATCTCCTTTAGGATGGACTGGTTGGATCTCCTTGCAGTCCAAGGGACTCTCAAGAGTCTTCTCCAATACCACAGTTCAAAAGCATCAATTCTTCGGTGCTCAGCTTTCTTTATAGACCAACTCTCACATCCATACATGACTACTGGAAAAACCATAGCCTTGACTAGACAGACCTTTGTTGGCAAAGTAAGTCTCTGCTTTTCAATATGCTATCCAATATTGAAAGTATTCAATAAGGCTACATAGTATTCCAGTATACATATACACCACATTTTGTTTATCCATTTGTCTGTCAATGTACATTTGGGTTGCTTCCACCTCTTGGATACTGGGTGTACAAATATGAACGTGAGTGTACAAATATTTCTGCAAGATCCTATTTTAAGCTCTTCTATATATATAACCAGTATTGAGATTTTTAGGTCATATAATAGTTCCGTTTTTAATTTTTTGAGGAACCTCCATACTGTTTTCCATAGTGGCTGAATTATTTTATATTCCCACCAACAGTATGTAAATGTTCCAGTCTCTCCAAATCCCCATTAATACTTGTCATTTTCTGCTTTTTTGATTGAGGCCATCCTAATGGATATGAGGTGATATTGCAGTGAGGTTTTGATTAGCATTTCCCTGATGATTAGTGATGTTGAACATCATTTCATATGCTTCTTGGCCAATTGTATATCTTCTCTGGAGAAATGTCTATTCAAGTTCTTTGTCTGGTTTTGTTGTTGTTGTTGTTATTGAGTTTTAAGAGTTCTTTTAAAAATATTTTATTATTTTAATTGAAGTATAGTTGATTTTTAAAAACTTAATTAATTAATTAATTTTTTTTCTTTACAATTATCGTGTTGGTTTGCCATACATTGACATGAATCTGCCATGGGTATACATGTGTTCCCCTTCCAGAACCCGCTCCCACCTCCCTCCCGATTCCATCTCTCAAGTAAGAGCAATCCTTTTTTATTTACACATGTTCTTTATATCTCACGTTGCTGTCTCATTCTTGTGACCTTGTCTCTTCTCGTGGATATCTACTCCTGTCCCATAAAGGGCATTACTTCTTGAATTCTACTGAAGATGAACTTCCTCTGAAAATTTCTTTCAATTCCTATGATAAAGTGTTTTCAGAGGTTTGTGTTCCCTCTAAGTCTTAGGATGATAGTCTATCTCTTTGTTATTTATCAAAATTCATTTGTTAGTTATTCTTCATGTCATTTTTCTTAACACAAAAGATCTATCCAGACGTGGTGTTTCTAGTAGGTTCCATTTTATGTTCACTCAAAAATGAGTTCAATTCCCTTCCCAGAGCTATTTCCAGAGTGCAAGTTGATAGCTTGATTTCTGGCGTTTGACTTGCTTTCATTCCATTAATGCCCACCCAGTGTTAGCTCTTGTCATATTTCCATTGCATTTCTTTCTGATGTGAAGCCTGTAATATGCAATATGAACGGCAGCCAGAGACGTTTTTGTTCTCCTCTCTTGTATGTACTTTCTTCACCGGAACACTTTTCTGGTTGGAATGAGCCCCTCCTCCCATCCCCTCTTGCTGACCAGTTCTTTCTGGTTCACTGCCTTCACTGTTTTCTTGACAAGAGCTGTGGCTGAGGGGTTGGATATGGAAAGAAAATAACACTCCAGCTTTTAGAGCTCTTGCATAGTAGAAGGATGATTGTCTGATTTAATGAGCCAGGTGGCAGACAGTGGGGAAGGTATAATGGGCCTTTCTCATTCAGACAGGTGGGCTTTCTCTAAGCCTGGTAGCAAGCACAGGTGGGCCACTAATTGCCTTTAAATATCCAGGTTCATTGACCTTACAGTTAGTGGTAAGGAGTTGACTGTCAATCTCAAATTTTGGTGGCAATGTAAATATTTGTCTTTTAGTGAATGTGTGTGTGTGTGTGTGTGTGTGTAAAAGACTATATCAGGGCTATTAGCCAGATGTCATTTTAAATTGAAATTCCTTGGCATCTTTTTATTTTAAAAAATAATTACCAAGTTGCTTTTATTCTCCAGTTGTCCCCTGATGTCCATGACTTTTCTTGGTTATCACTTCTTGCTTCCTCTTCTTCCAAAGCCTGGATTAAAACCTTATGTTACAGCCATTCTCTCAGGTCTACTTAATACAGGCATCGTGCTCATTCTCTTGTTGCCTCCCCAAGGTTTTTCTCATCTGGTTTTATTCATCAAGATCTTGGGAGACCCTGATGATCATGTTCTCAATCGTTCAGATACAGTATATGCTGGGTGAACTTGCCTTTTCCTCCCACTCTTTAGGGAGGACCAGTGTGCCAGCTGGTTCCTTGGTTGGGAGGCCTTTACAGGTAACAGGTGGAGTAATGACAGCCTTGCTTCCCAGTAGCTTTCAGATTCAAGACTGACCCCACTGTGATGCACAGGAATGGCGTGTTTCATGGGCAGAGGAGTTAGAACTGGGCATCCTGCCTGTTCCCACAGGGGTGATTGCAGCCACGATGTCTACCCTGGTGGCATAGCCTACACTTCCATTTTGTGGGCAGCTGAAGAGGGAAACAAAGGACAAGTTTCTACTGGTTGATCAAGATCAAGATGAATAACCTGACATCACCAATGTCAAATGGTTTCATCGTATTGGTTAAACTGACAAATTTCTGTGATTGTACAAGTTGAGTATATATGTAAAACACCTTTAAAACAACAAAAATTAAAATCTTGGAAGAGAAGACACAGGTCACCATCACATTCCCTTTATGATCCTGATATTGAGGGTCTAGGTTGTTATCATATTTCAAATATGTTAAGGGTTTAATGTACCAGGGCTTATAGATAAATCCCATATTTAATCTCTCTTCTTTTACATTTCCATATTTTTATAGCTGTTGCTAGCATGAATATCATCCTCTATAAAAGCAGAGTAATTTCAAGAAATATCATAAAGCCTGTATACTTCAACCATACTTTACCTTTTTATTGGGTTGTTTTGTTATACCTGGTAAAAATGCACTTGTACAGTGAAAACAGGAAGCAATGAAGGTGAGCATTTCAGAATATCAAATACTTTTCTCAAATAATCTTTCACCTTTCATTGTCTTTAAAGAATGGATAAAAACGCTAAAATCTAAGTATTTTAATCATACATTGTTACTTGAATAATACTTTCGCTTTTTTAAAAAAAGGTTGTGTCATTCATCTTGTGTGTCCCAGTGCCTTGTACATAGTCATGTTAAATAATTATTTGATAAATAAATGAATATTTGGTGTGTTGCTACTATAACTTAGATGACCTCTGGCATCTAACACCTAATAACACGAAGTTGGAAAGGAAAGAATGATCATATTTATGGTTTGCAGGTAAAGGAGTAAGTTTACACCATAAGAAGTTAAGAAATCAAATTGTGCAATTTTAAACTGTGATACATTTAGTGAAGTGAAAGTCTCTCAGTCGTGTCTGACTCTTTGCGACTCCATGGACTATGCAGTCCATGGAACTCTCCAGGCAGAATACTGGAGTGGGTAGCCATCCCCTTCTCCAGGGATTCTTCCCAACCCAGGGATAGAACCCAGGTCTCCTCACTGCAGGCAGATTCTTTACCATCTGAGCTGCCAGGGAAGCAGTGATGCATTTGGCTTTTCCTGAAACTGACAGCTTTGTCTAGGCATGGGCTAGGAACCTTGTTCTGTGTCTGTGCTGAGGCTCCTCTGAGCCCAGGCTGGAGGAGGCTTTTGTCCCCAAGGGAAGCACTCTGTGACATCCCTGGGGCTCATGGAGCTTTCTGGCTCTCATGATTCTCTTATAAGTGGGTGTACAGGTGTAATCAATCAAGAGTTGATCAACTGGCTATTTAAAACTATGTGTTACTTGTTTTAAACAAAATGACAGGTTATAGCTGGCAGACACTTTACATTTTTATTTTGGTTGTTCTGATGTTATAGAAATATCCATTTAAAGTAAACACCAAGAAGCCTGGGCTATGAACTTAGAAGGTCAAGATGCTGTGGATCATGCAACGCAAACTAGCTGTTGGAAATTCAGGGGATCCAGAGTTCCCCATTTTCTGCTCTGAGCCTGTGAGATGCTAGGCTTGTGCCCTGTCAACCTCAAAGGGGCGAAAATAAGCTGTTTGAGTGATAAAGTAAGGGCAATATAATTCTCAAAGCAAATAATGTCTACTGAGTAACAATAAATTGCACATGTGTAAAACACCTTCAAAATATTTATTTGATCTTCACAGCAATGGGGTGTCGGCAGGGAGTGCTGCATTTCTGATTTTGCTGAGTGAAAGATTTGAGGCTCGGATAATTTAATTGACTCTGAAAGTCACAAAGCTACTCTTTGATAGAAGTGGAACCAGGTTTGAGGGTTTACTCATTTCTAGCGCTATATTTTTCCTTTTGCCTTAATAGAATATTGATAATACTAATAAAATATGTTATCCGACAATGATTGAATCAGTCATAATTTCCTCCTCACAGTCTCTCTTTCTCTTCACAGTAGATCTGAAAAGTTAAGTACTATCATTATCCTCCATTCTACAAATGAAAAAGCTAAGGTACAGAGCCTAGTAGAGCAACTTCCCAGGGTCTTGCGGGAACACTCTGGAGTGAATGACACAAAGCTTTCTCTTACGGCATTTATAATCAAATCAGAACAATAAACTGTGCATATCTAAAAGATACTAATAACAGTTTGAATAATACCTTGATAGCAGAAGAGTGGTATCACAAAGCAGTACTTGATTATAAAATGGATTGCTTTGGAGAAGTTGAGAACAATGAGGTGATTCCTTGGGGCTGAGTCAGTTTCGAGGAGTGAAGAGCCTGAGTGGAGGCTGAGTTGTGTGGGAGAGGGGCTGCTTCAAGGTACTGGGGGGCCCTTCCAGGCGACGAAACTGTGGGCGAGTCACCAAGCTGCACATGTGCCCCCTGGGGCGTTCTGAGTCTCACTTCTATACTTTTTCCTTCTCTGTGGAAGTTCTTTCACCATTTCATAACTCAAGATAAGAAATAACTGAAGAACGTTTCCTGAGAGTTCAGTACTTAACAGAATTAGTCAGCAAATAAGCACAGGCATCTCTTTTAAAAAATTGAAGTATAATTGATTTACAATATTGTGTTAGTTTCTGGTTTACAGCAAAATGATTCAGTCATATATTTTTGTTCTTTAGTCACTAAATTGCATCTGACTCTTCGCAATCTCATGGACGGTAGCCCACCAGGCTCTTCTGTCCATGGGATTGCCCAGGTAAGAGTACTGGAACGGGTTGCCATTTCCTTCTTTGTGATTTTCAGAGTCACAAAGAAAGGGGATCTTCTTGACCCAGGGATCGAACCTGTGTCTCCTGCATTGGCAGGCAGATTCTTTATTGCTGAGCAATCCGGGAAGCCCTTCAGTTGTGTGTGTGTGTGTGTGTGTGTATATATATATATATTTGTGTGTGTGTAAATTTTAGATTCTTTTCCATTATAGGTTGTTGCAAGATATTGAATATGGTTCCCTGTGCTATACAATAGGACCTTGTTGTTCATCTATTTTATACAGAGTGTATCTATTAAAGCCAAACTCTTAACTTACACTCCCCTTTCCCCTTTGGTAACCATAAATTTGTTTTCTATGTCTGTGAGTCTACTTCTACCTTGTAAATAAATTCATTTGTGTTATTGTTTTAGACTCCACACATAAATGACATCATATGGTATATTTTTTCTGACTTATATAGTATGATAATCTTTATTTATATACATGCTTTTGCAAATTGCATTATTTCATTCTTTTTTATGGCTGAGGAATATTCCATTGTACATATGTACCACATCTTCTTTATACAATTATCTGTCAATGGACACATAGGTTGCTTTCATGTCTAGGCAGTTGTGAATAACACTGCTATGAACATTGGAGTGTATGTGTCTTTTAGAATTGGAGTTTTCTCCAGATATATGCCTGGGAATGGGATTGATGGATCAGATGGAAACTCTATTTTTAGTTTTTTAAGGAGCCTCCATACTGTTTTCCATAGTGACTACACCAATTTATATCTCCACTAACAGTGTAGGAAGCCTTTTCTTGACACCCTCTCCAGCACTTATTATTAACACAGGTATACTTTCAACCTGAGATAGTTTTGCTTAAGCAAATAAAATTTGGAAGACTTCTGAACTCCTTCCGCAGTGGATGGTCCTGGTGATAAATAAGGCCCTTTAGTAGGCCCTGTTTCTGTGTTAAGGGTTACAGGTCCCCTCATTAGGTGATGTGCTGTTCAATCTCGCCACCTAACTCAATGCTTTTGGCAAACATTGCTCCTCTGTGAACCAGGGAAAGATGTTTTGGAGCTCACAGATCTCTGAGTTCCTGGTTTTCTCTTCCCAACCAAATTTGCCTTTGTTTTGAAAACTTGACTTCCAGCGGAAAGTGAAAAGGTGTCTGCAGAGAGGATATGAAATTGCAGGTTTCTCCTGTCAGGCTCTGATGAAGCCCTTTCCTTAGTTTGTGCAAACTAAAAATAAGCAATGTTTGTTAACTTTGGGCTAAAGTTCTAGTGGCAAACATTAATTGCCAATCTTCTACTTGTCTCAGTAGAACAAGTCTAAAACTTTAAGATATGGAAGGGGCTGGAAATCTAAGCTCCAACACATTCATTGTGCATGGGGGTGGAAGCGCCTGAGGCAACAGGGGAATCCAGCAACAGCTGCAAGGTTACCTAGTCAGGGAATGTCAATGTTCAGAGGAGAACCCCAGCATTTGACTGTTAGTTCAGTGTTCATGCACATAGTGTCTCTGAAGTGTTTGCTAGAATATTTAAAGTTCTAAGAATAGAGCATTATGAGTATTAATTTTTTTGTAAGTAGGGGCTTAGCCTGGAGACCTTGGACCTGGCTGGTGGTGGTAGTCAGAGCATGGGAGGGTCACGTGTGTTATCACTGATTACATCCACATGATGCTCTACCCCTAGTGAAGCTTCAATCCATGTGTCCTAGGATCATCACATACTTGGCTCTATGGGATATGGACATCTTCTGACTTTGTCTGCACCCCTGGCTCCTATTTCCCTCTTCTTTGTTCTTTATTCATGAACCACTTTCAGCCCTGGCTTCTCTATCCTTTCTTCCCAGGGAAGAAACATGGGGCACTGATTTCAGTCATTTGCCTTCTTCTACCAAGTTCTAGCCAGTGACAAAAACTCGATTGTCTTAAGAGTGTCACGTAGATGAACAAAGCAGGAGTGCCATTTTGTTAATGTCAGATATAAATATTTTTATGAACCTTATATGTCTGGATTCATTAGCCATTTAATGAATTTGATGCACAGATGTTCAGGAAATTAAGAGCAACTGACTTCATTGGGAAATTATAGTGAGCATAGTGCCATCCAAGATATCAAAAACATGCTGTTCCCACAATCTGCCAAGAAACCAGGTATAGTAATGGTCTCTGTGTTATATATAAGCTCACTATTAACACTCAATAAATGTTAATTGTGTAATAATAAAGAATATTGAGCGTGACTCCCCAATGAAAATCAGGTTGTGGACATAAAGGGATGCCCTCTGCGTCAAGAATATATCTTTCCTTGGATTTACATTATAGTCATCTGATGGAAAGAAAGAGTTGAGAAAGAACTAACCACTGCCTTAGGCTGAGGTTATTAGTTTTGAGTCCAAGAACTGAATTTGGCTGACAGAACTTTCCATCAAAACAACTGTACCAAATGCCTCTATTTGCTCTGCCAGTCCCCTTGTGGTTTACAGGTGAGGTGAGGGAAGAAAGTAGTGAAGAGAACAGGCAGAATCAGGTCAGACTGGGCACTGATGCCGAGACTGTGTAGGGACATACGTGGTCTAGAGACTGGCACCATTTTTCAGGGTATTAGTTCTGCTTTATTGCTAACTTTATCATATTATGTATTTTGGAGACAATATGGAGGGGAAGAAAGGGCCAAATAATTCTATGGTACTTGGAAATGTTCTTCCTTGGCTGTGATATGTTGGTAAATGTTTAATAACTCATGCTCTCATTCCCTTAAAAAAAGCCCTTATTTGCTCGGTTTGCCTACTTCCACTGGGTAAATACCCCCTCTGTGGCCAGTTTCAAGCCACCAACATGACAACAACCAGCTCACAGACTTCTTGAAAATTTAACAATTAGCTTTTCCAAGGTGACACAAGTGGCCCCAGCAAACCCCTGATAGCCAGTGTCTAATAATCATGGTGAAAGGCGTGGGGAATGATTGAAGTAGCTCTAGAGTGAGTAATACCCAAGGGTAAATTCTAGCTCTGCTTCTTACTAGTTCTGTGATTTCTAGCTAACTATTTAACCTCTCTGATCCTCAGTCTCCTCAGTGGCAAAATGGAAATAATATCATAAAGTTGATAGGTTGTACAAGGGAGACAATAAAGTACCCAGCAAGGACCTTGGCTTCTAAGTTATCAAAAATGGTGACTGTTATTTGTATTATTATATCTTTAGATTACAATATACTGCTGCTGCTAAGTCGCTTCAGTCGTGTCTGACTCTGTGCGACCCCATAGACGGCAGCCACCAGGCTCCCCCATCCCTGGGATTCTCCAGGCAAGAACACTGGAATGGGTTGCCATTTCCTTCTCCAATGCATGAAAGTGAAAAGGGAAAGTGAAGTTGCTCAGTCATGTCCAACTCTTCATGACCCCATGGACTGCAGCTTACCAGGCTCCTCCGTCCATGGGATTTTCCAGGCAAGAGTACTGAAGTGGGGTGCCAGTGCCTTCTCCATTAGATTACATATAGCAGTCTCTAAATCTATGTGAAATATTTTGATTATCAGGTAATGTGGAATATTATACATATCAATTGGTCCTGGCATTTGGGTTATGGGAAATTCACATCTTAATATTGGCCAGATATTAATTATGGCTTGTGTACCTAGATGGGAAATTGCTTCACAAATAACCTTGAAAAGGAAAAACATATGTACTTGATTTCTGAGAAAGACAAAGAACCATCCATGCTACATTATTTTAAAGATGCTACCTTCAACGTGGATAATGTGTGTCACGTCTTCCTTCTTGGTGAGGTGTTAGCAGGTTTTATCTTTAAAAACCAGTCTTTTGAAATAAGGTGGGCATATACAATAGTGGCAGGGGCAAAACTATCCAAATGTGCTGCTTCTCCCAAGCTTGAAAGATCCAAGTTCCTTACTCAGCTCAGAGAAACACGAGCATCTCTAAGGGGCCCCCTCTTCACCCCTCCACCCCAACCCCACCCCCGCTTCATGGAGCCCATCTCCACCCTTTCAAGCACAGATCAGCTGGACAAAGGAAAGTTCAGAGAAAACAGGTCTTCTTCCCCAAGAGAACCATGGAAATCTTATATCGCTGTTTCTCAGCCTCTTAAAATGATCATCGATCTGGCTTTTGCACTCTCTGAATCAGTTCATTGTGTTGGAATTATTTGATAACAATTGATGAGGAAGTCAAATGTGTAACGTTTGGTAAAATAGTAATTCTAGGTAAAGAAAGGAAACTTTGAGCATTGCCATTAAGCATACCTTAATCTTGTCATTCACCATTAAGCATCCCAAATAACTCCTTGGCTATCCCCTTCCCACTCTTTTCTGGAAAAGCTTGTCTGCTGTTACCAAAATCTAACATAAACTGCTCAGGGCTCCATATTTTTCCATTGCTGTTTACTATCATACCACTAATTCTAATTTGATTCAGATTCAGCTAGCTCTTTTTCTTCATAGCACGAAAGCATTTTGGCAGCCATTAGCTCCATGAGCAGGGATCATAAGCAATCACACACACAAAGGAACTGCAAATTAGAGCTTGTATTCCTTATATCTTCACATGGCTGACTGAAGGAAGACAACTCCACAAACAATGCATTTTAAAGAACATTTGCAGGGTGAATATATTACAAATATGGCTAGGAAGTAGGCTGCAGTATATCTTCAAAAGTGACTGATTTAAACCCAAACTTAATGTATTTTGGAGGCCAGCAATAATTTGACTTGCTGAGTGGATGGAATTTATGGGTATAATGCAGTGCAAATAAAAACATCCTCTTTCAGTCATAAAGGTGTATGCTGTGTCCATGCTGGGAAATATAGCTTTCCTTACCCCTGACTTCTGGAGAGAACTCAGGGGAATAGCTAAGTCAGGCCCAATGCTTTTTCTTTGTGGCCTTATGGAAATATCAAGTTTTATTTTTGTGTTTAAGGAGGTTTATAGTGCCATCTCTGGATCTGGGCTTTTGTGTTTGAGAACTAAATAAATAAGAGAAACTCAGAAATGCACTCCTGAGCTGTAAGTTGTTCTCTTCATGAGGTGACCCAGACCAGAGTGAAGGAAAAGCCAGGGGTAGCAATAGGATTTGGGACCCAGGGTGTTCCCATGCACCTTTCAAAAGGATGACCCAAGGGGAAGACTGAGGATTGTAAGAAGCTCACTGTCAAGGGCTTCTGACTCCGGGGGCTCCCTGTTTCTGGCCTGTGTGCTTATGATGTGTGACCCTGACAGAGAAACCTCTCATGGATCAAACCCAGGTCTCCTGCATCGCGTGGTGGACTCTTGCCTGTCTGAGCCATCAGGGAAGCCACATGTCTGAGCCACATGGTACATATGTGGCAAAATGTCCATTGTGTGCTGAGGTTGAGGCTGGAACACAGGAAGTGATGAATATCTGTGGGTGAACTGTCATGAAGTGAAACAGGCTGCAGGCTCCCTCCTCCACATCCTCAGCATTTGAGAGAATCCTCTGCTCTGCCCTTCGGCTCTCAGCCTGAGCCCTACCCATCCCCCTATGCTATCCCCTCCCCCAGTACTACAGTCTTTGTGCACCTAGCCAAATGATTCCAGTTCTCTGTATACATCCCCAGTAGAAAGAACAAGATCAGGTCAGGAAGCTGGATCATGGGCACTGGAGTAGGTCATCCTTTCTACTGTAGCTGCTCTTCATTCATGAAGGACCTGTAAATTCCAGGGAGGTGGCTCTACCTACTTGTCTACTAAATTTAGGATGTGATGGAGCTCAAAATTGTCAGAGGCTAGGGAGATTCACAGAACATCAATAACTCATTGTTTACATGCCTGCAGTGAAGGCAGAAAATTATGCAATGGTATACTCTCAAGGACTTTGTATTTCCAGAGATAGTTTCAATATAAATTGCAGTTTTTGGAGAAGGCACCTTCCCAGCCCAATCCAATAACTTCGCCAGTTTCCTAAGAAATAAACATAAAGGTCTTTCAAGTCATTATTTGTTTCAGAAGCCTGGAACAAATAAATATTGGGGTATATATGACTACCTTCCTCTTACTTCAAAGTTCAAGATTGGTCATGTTGACCTTCCTAAGGGGGACAGTTAGAGGGTGGGAAAAGATATTGGGAAAATGTGTAAATTAATTGTGAAATCAAGGCATATGGAATAGCCACAAAATATTAATATTAGGTATCCAGTTGAAAAATTCAGTTAGTCCAAATTTCCACTGAGGTCTTTGCTTAAAGAAATTTTCTATTGTGTAATAATATATTATTATATGTTATATATATAAATATATACTTTCCTTAGTTAATAAATAAATCAGCCAGAATTGATAGCACCTCCTCACTAAGTTCATTGTGAATTTCTAGGGCACATCTTATCAAGTCTGTAGGAGGTACTGGAGAGATGGTGAAATGGAGCTGGTTTCAGATGGAGTGGTTATAGTTGTGACTGTTTTCCAACTGTCAGGCTAGGGGAGCTCATGACCTAAGGAGTATACTGACAGTCCTTAGGGTCTATGACCTATATACTTGAATTCTAAGCTGGTTCTGGGGTCCAGAAGAACAAATGTGCAGTGGCATTTAGTGGAAATCTTTTGCTTTAGGCCTTTAATAATTTTCTTGTCCTCTCCCATATTTCTTTCCCAAAGCCTTGGATAACCCAAACCAGCAGGGTTTTTGGCCATCAGAGATCCTTAAAGCCTTGTCTGTTGTGTTCAGTCACTCAGTTGTGTCTGACTCTGCGACCTCATGGACCACCAGGCTTCCCTGTCCTTTACCACCTCCTGGAATTTGCCCAAACTCATGTCCATCAAGTTGGTGATGCCATCCAACCATTTCATCCTCTGTTGTCCCCTTCTCCTGCCTTCAGTCTTTTCCAGCATCATGGTCTTTTCCAATGAGCATGTCTAGGATGACATCAGATTTGGTGGGAATTGTTCAGATAGCCCAGATTTGATAATACAAGGACCAGGGGTGCTGAAAGATCTCAAAGTAGATGAAATAATTACCTATATTGTGGCAGGGCTTTCTTGTTTTCTAGACACTAAAATTTGGCACTTTTAGAATGATTTCTTTCAAGACTTGGGGAGGAATATGCCCTATTTAGGATTTCTCTAGATAATTTTTGCCAGCTAAAACTTAATAACCACCCCCCAAAAAAACATTTAATATCCCAAGTTGACAGGTAGCATCCCTCTGTACATCCCTCTGGTGCTGGCATTTTGTTAGGATGTTATTTATGCTTTGGGACTGCTTGTCCTGGGGCTGCCTTACAGGGTACATAGGAGGGGACTGGGGAGGACATGAGAACTACAATGATCAGAAGACCTTGATTCCTGTCCTGTTCTAATGTTCCAGTAATTAATATAACCTTTTGATTTTTCTCACCTGTAAAATGAGAATGAAGGTAATACCTCCTCTACTAACTGAACATTGTTGAGATAGACTCCTGGAGGTATGCGGCACCTAGTAATTAAACCTGTCTGGATGGGTTCCAAGACAAAACCTCCTTATTCCAAATCTCCCCGAGAGAAAATATTATGAGCAGGATATATATAGTTCTATTCAGTTTATTGTTTCCTTTCTCTGAAAAACTGTAAGAGTTCTCACTTACTGAGCACCTGCTGCCTGCCAGGTGCCTGGTGCCCTTACATGTCCTTCATTACTAATCATCACAAGGCTTCTTCAGGTTGGGGATCATTAACTGGGTTTACAAGCTCAGAGGGCCAAGTACCAAACCTGCTCTCACATGGGAGAGTGATGAGGCCAGAGCCTGCTGGAAACATCAGAGGCTGAGACCTGTGGTTTTCCCATGACAGTACATGGATTCCACTTACCTAGCTAAGTTGTTCCTCTCTGTATTACTCTGTTTCAAGCAGTTCTTCTTAAAATCTATTCTAAGAGATCAGAAAACCCAAAGTACCACCTAGTTGTTCTGAGGTTTAGGCAGGCCATGAAAAAAAAAAGGCTTTCAATAAAGTATCTTTTCCTATTTGAAATAATGTTCTGCAGTTTACAAGACAGTTTCACATATAGTATGTCAGTGAATCTTCAAATCCCTGTGGAAGAGAGAATGTGTATATATAATGTGTTGACTTGACTAGGATACTTTGGAAGCCACTTGCTACAAGTTTTCAGAGGTGAGGTAACCAGGAGGAAGCAGGGGTGGGGCTTGAGTCCTGGTACCCTGGTGTTCTTTCCCTGTGCCCACAGCTCACCTTCACGGAGGAAAAAGGGCAGAGGCAGGACAGAGGGTAGGAGAGTGACATCCACAACATGGTGGCATACAAATTTTCTACTGTCTTTCCCCCAAAGAATATTGACTTTGACAAACTCCAATGGGTGAGGGTGACTTTGTGGAATGCTGGGGGTTTACTAGAGAAGTTCCAGCATATTGTTGAAAAAAAAAAATGTCAAGATTGAATGCACTGAAGAGGGTAAGAGGGACAGCTTTATTATACTCACATCTCCCTTCTTCCAAGACAGCGCAGGTCAGAGTCAAGAGAGATCTTCATGGCCCACACTGCTCCCCTGAGGGAAAATCAGAGCATGTGTTTGAGCATCTGGGTTCTCTGGTTCTGTGGGATGTTTTCAAAGAGGTCCACTTCTTTCTTGCCCCATCCAGAACGCTGGGCTGCGCTGCCGAGGAGAGCAGGAAGGACTGGAAGAACAGCAGCCAGCACTGTCAGAGGGCACCAGAGGGCACCACCCCTACTAACCACTTCACAGACTCCATCAAGAAGCCTGTCTGTGAGCTTCTGGGGATCCCCTCAACTGGCCCTCAGGCACCCCCAGCGCTCTGAGCATGACACCGTCACCCTCCACCTCCACACGGCGACTCACTCCCTGAGCCCGACCCCGAGGGCAGCGAGGGCGAGCCTCTGTAGGTGACGAGTAAGCACGCGCAGAAAGCCAGCCTGAGTCGGAGGGATTGGGAGAGGGCACGCAAATTTGAGGTTTCAGCACTGCCCTGCGGGGAGTGAACAGGAGGCGGGCAGTACCCGGTCAGGACTGAGACGCAGCTGCAAAGGCTCCCCTCCGGCAGCTGCCTGTTTATCCTCTGTAGCGCGGGGTCTGTTTTCATCTTGTTTTGTGTGTTTTCTTTTTTTAGATTCCACATATGAGGTCATATAGTGTTTGTCTTTTTCTGTCTGATTTATTTTCCTTAGCGTAATAACCTTTCGATTCATTCATGCTATCACAGCGACAAGGTTTTTATTTATAGCTAAGTGATATTCCATTGGGGCTTCCCTGGTGGCTCAGAGGTAAAGAACCCACCTGCCAATGAGGGAGATGCAGGAGATGTGGGTTCGATCTCTGGGTCAGGAAGATCCCCTGGAAGAAGAAATGGCAACCTACTCCTGTATTCCTGCCTGGAAAATCCCATGGACAGAGGGGCCTGGCAGGCTATAGTCCATTGGGTTGCAAAGAATCGGACATGACTCAGCAACTGAGCCTACATTCCATCGTGTGTGTGTATATACGTACATATATGTGTATATGTATCATATAGTCTTTATTCATTAATCTAGTAATGGACATTATTTAAGTTGCTTCCGTATTTTGGCTAATATCAATAATGCTACAAAAAACATTGGTATCCATATATCTTTTTAAATTAGTATTTGTGTTTTCTTTGGATAAATACCCAGACGTGAAATTGCTGGATCATAAGGCAGTTCCCATTTTTAATTTTTTGAGGAAACTCCAAATGGTTTTCCAGAAGGGCAACATGAATTTACAGTCTCACCAACAGTACATGAAGATTCCCTCTTCTCTTTATTCTTATTAATGTTTGTTATTTTCTATCTTTTTGATGATTTGTATGGGTATGAGGTGATATGTCACTGTGGTTTTGGTTTTCATTTCCTTGATGATTAGTGATGTTTGAAAATCTTTTTAAGTGTCTGTTGGCCATCTATCTATTCAAGTCCTCTGCCCATTTTAAAATCAGGTGTTTTTTTTTTAAGTTGAGTTGTATGAGTTCTTTGTATATTTTGGATATTAACCCCTGGTCAGGTAAACTGATTGTAAGTGAAAATCAGTTTCCGGTGACACCTAAGAAACTCACTATTCCCTGTTTAACTACCTTGGACTTTGTAACTCTTAAGCGGCTTTGACTGTGGGTTCTTCTAGATTATAGACTTGTAAAAGCATAAGTCAAAGGCAAGCCAGTTTCCTTTATGAAAAGTCACAAAGAGCATGAGGAGGAAGGGGGCTTTAATGCTATTCCTGTGTGACATTTGATATGCGTTTCACTGCACTAAAGAGGGATCCGTTAGATTCGTGGTGGAATTTTGCTGAGGCCTTCTCTTGCTTTTTCTCTATGTATGGATTAAATAAAATGATTCAATGTAGGGCCTTTTGATGGCTCAGTGGAGATAAAGCAGCCTTGTGTTCCAGCCTTTCCTGCTCAATATGCTTTTAAATAACTTCATGATACCACTGGATTATCTAGATCCAGGATTATTTCATATAATTTGTTATCTCCCTTTCCTTATCTTCCTCCTTGTCCTTTGTCTTGTCATCCTCTTCCTTCTCCCTCTTCCTCTCTCTCTCTTTCCTCCTCCTACTTCTTCAATACACATGATCTAGTTTGGATAAGCTAGGAATGGTCCAAGTCAAAACAGTTTGAGATCCATAGACTAAAACCAGAATTAAGATTTTGATAAAAGCTCTTCTACATTATTTCAATTACAGAGTAAACATTCCAGATACACACAAGGGGTATAGACAGAGGAATTGAAGAGTAAGCCAACTCATCTCTTTGTTAATATTTAGGTGTAAATATTGGCACCTGCTTTAAGCCAACTTTCACTCTCCTCTTTCACTTTCATCAAGAGGCTCTTTAGTTCTTCTTCACTTTCTGCCATAAGGCTGGTGTCATCTACATATCTGCGGTTATTGATATTTCTCCTGGAAATCTTGATTCCAGCTTGTGCTTCCGCCAGCCCAGCGTTTCTCATGATGTACTCTGCATAGAAGTTAAATAAGCAGGGTGACAATATACAGCTTTGATGTACTCTTCTTCCTATTTGGAACCAGTCTGTTGTTCCATGTCCAGTTTTAAATGTTGCTTCCTGACCTGCATACATGTTTCTCAAGAGGCAGGTCACATGGTCTGGTATTCCCATCTCTTTTTTTTTTTTATTGTTTTTGCCATACAATGACATGATATCACCATGGGTTTACATATGCTTCCCATCTAGAACCCCCCTCCCTCCTCCCTCCCCCCCGGGAAATCTCGCTACACCAGCCCCGAGCATCAATCCTGGGCTGGTGATTGATTAGACATATGATAATTAACATGTTTCAATGCCCTTCTCCCATATCATCCCACCCTTACCCTCATCCACAAAGTCCACGAGTCTATTCTATACATCTGCGTTCCTTTTGCTGTCTCGCATGTTGGGTTCTCGTTACTGTCTTTCTAAATTCCATATATATGTGTTAATATACTGTATTGTTGTTTTTGCTTCTGGCTTACTTCACTCTGGATAATGGGCTCCAGTTTCGTCCATCTGAGTAGAATTGCTTCAAATGAATTTTTTTTTAATGCTGAGTAATATTCCATTGTGTATATGTACCACAGCTTTCTTATCCATTCGTCAGTTGATGGGCATCTAGGTTGCTTCCATGTCCTGGCTATTGTAAACAATGCAGCGATGAACATTGGGGTACACGTGGCTCTTTCAATTCTGGTTCCCTCGGTGTATATGCCCAGCAGTGGGATTGCTGGGTCATATGGCAGGTCTATTTGCAGTTTTTTAAGGAATCTCCACACTGTTCTCCATAGGGGCTGTACTAGTTTGCATTCCCACCAACAGTGTAAGAGGGTTCCCTTTTCTCCACATCCTCTCCAGCATTTATTGCTTGTAGACTTTTGGATGGCAGCCATTCTGACTGGTGTAAAGTGGTACCTCATTGTGGTTTTGATTTGCATTTCTCTGATAATGAGTGATGTTGAACATCTTTTCATGTGTTTGTTAGCCATCTCTTTTTATTTTATTTTTTTTAAAAATTTTCTTTACTTTATTGTGTTGGTTTTGCCATACATTGACATGAAACCACCATGGGTTTACATATGCTCCCCCTCCAGAACCCCCCTCTCTCCTCCCTCCCGATTCCCTCCCCCTGGGTCATCTCTATTCCCATCTCTTTAAGAATTTTCCAAAGTTTATTGTGGCCCACAAAGTCAAAGGCTTTGGCATAGTCAATAAACAGTAATAGATGTGTTTCTGGAACTCTCTTGCTTTTTCAATGATCCAAGGGATGTTGGCAATTTGATTTCTGGTTCCTCTGCCTTTTCTAAAACTAGCTTCAACATTTGCAAGTTCACGGTTCATATATTGCTGAAGCCTGGCTTGGAGAATTTTGAGCACTGCTTTACTAGTGTGTGAGATGAGTACAATTGTGCGGTAGTTTGAACATTCTTTGGCATTGCCTTTCTTTGGGATTGGAATTAAAACTGACCTTTTCCAGTCCTGTGGCTACTGCTGAGTTTTCCAAATTTGCTGGCCTATTGAGTGAAGCATTTTCACAGCATCATCTTTTAGGATTTGAGAGAGCTCAACTCGAATTCCATCACCTCTACTAGCTTTGTTCATAGTGATGTTTCCTAAGGCCAACTTGACTTCACATTCCAGGATGTCTGACTCTAGGTGAGTGATCACACCATCATGACTATCTGGGTCATGAAGATCTTTTTTGTATGGTTCTTCTGTGTATTCTTGCCCCATCTTCTGCTTCTGTTAGGTCCATACCGTTTCTGTCCTTTATTGAGGCATCTTTGCTTGAAATGTTCCCTTGGTATCTCTAATTTTCTTGAAGAGATCTCTAGTCTTTCCCATTCTACTGTTTTCCTCTATTTCTTTGCACTGATTGCTGAGGAAGGCTTTCTTATCTCTCCTTGCTATTCTTTGGAACTCTGCATTCAAATGGGTATATTTTTCCTCTTTTCCTTTGATTTTCACTTCCCTTCTTTTCACAGCTATTTGTAAAGCCTCCTCAGACAGCCGTTTTGCTTTTTTGCATTTCTTTTTCTTGGGGATGGTCTTGATTCCTGTCTCCTGTACAATGTCATGAACCTCTGTCCATAGTTCATCAGGCACTCTGTCTATCAGATCTAGTCCCTTAAATCTATTTCTCACTTCCACTGTATAGTCATAAAGGATCTGATTTAGTTTATACCTGAATGGTCTAGTGGTTTTCTTCACTTTCTTCAATTTTGGTCTGAATTTGGCAATAAGGAGTTCATGATCTGAGCCACAGTCTGCTCTTAGTATTGTTTTTGCTGACTGTATAGAGCTTTTCCATCTTTGGCTGCAAAGAGTATAATCAGTCTGATTTTGGGGTTGACCATCTGGTGATGTCCATGTTTAGAGTCTTCTCTTGTGTTGTTGGAAGAGGGTGTTTGCTATGACCAGTGCATTCCCTTGGCAGAACTCTATTAGCCTTTGCCCTGCTTTATTCTGTACTCCAAGGCCAAATTTGCCTGTTACTCCAGGTGTTTCTTGACTTCCTACTTTTGCCTTCCAGTTCCCTATAATGAAAACGACATCTATTTTGGATAGTTTCTGGGCTCCAAAGTCACTGCAGATGGTGATTGCAGCCATGAAATTAAAAGACGCTTACTCCTTGGAAGGAAAGTTATGACCAACCTAGACAGCATATTAAAAAGCAAAGTCATTACTTTGCCAACAAAGGTCTGTCTAGTCAAGGCTATGGTTTTTCCTGTGGTCGTGTATGGATGTAAGAGTTGGACTATAAAGAAAGCTGAGCACTGAAGAATTGATGCTTTTGAACTATGGTGTTGGAGAAGACTCTTGAGAGTCCCTTGGACTGCAAGGAGATCCAACCAGTCCATCCTAAAGGAGATCAGTCCTGGGTGTTCATTAGAAGGACTGATGTTGAAGCTGAAACTCCAATACTTTGGCCACCTGATGCAAACAGCTGACTCATTTGAAAAGACCCTAATGCTGGGAAAGATTGAGGGTGGGAAGAGAAGGGGACAATAGAGGATGAGATGGTTGGATTGTATCACTGACTCAATGGACATGTGTCTGGGTAGGCTCTGGGAGTTGGTGATGGACAGGGAGGCCTGGTGTGCTGCAGTTCATGGGGTCACAAAGAGTCAGACATGACTGAGTGATTGAACTGAACTGATTAGCACCTGCGTGACTTTCAGGGTAGACTGGGAAGGTACATTATTCAAAATTAGGTATTATATAGATGGTTTACTAATAGCTTAATTTTTTTATGACTCCTCAAGATCTGTATGTTGACAGAAAACAGTAATTCAGCAAAGGCATTATTTGGTTCTCCTGCAGGATTGTATTTATTGAATTGCACTTTGTTGTATATTCATGAACTTTGGAAAGCTGTACACTTCTAGCCCTTCAAAACACAGTGGTATATTTATGGGAATTGTGTTGAAGAAGACGTTGTTTATCACGTTGTCAAGGTTTGGTTTCTAAGGACCTGGGATAATTCTCTCCGGTCTCAACACAAAGTATTGTACATTTTTGTACACATGATTTTTGTTTTGCTTAGTTTTGTTTTAATCTTCCAGATGTAGAATCACGTGACTGGTTGTGTTTCCTTTTTTGTGCTGGCTGCTGGGAAGCTCAGAATCAAATTTATGGTCCACCTCAAATCCTTTCTATAGCAAAGCAGCATATAAATATATAAGCAGGCCAAAATGGTGTTAAAAAATGGTAAAAGAGATAAAGGGAGAACATTTAGTAAGGGATCAGAGACTATGTCTTTCCTACTCCTTATTCTACATGACTAAGGAGGACTCTTACCACTTACTATTGACAGCTAGCCTCATTCAGCCCCATGTCTTCATGTTCAGACCAGTATCTGGAGTCCAGTGAGTGCTCAATAAATGCTTTCTGTATGAACAAGGAAAGCTCATCTCCTAATACAGACAGTAATTATTATGAAGGATACTCAAAGTCTTAGTGATTAAGAAATATGTGATGAGATCCAGACTGATTTAAATACTATTTTATACTTGACTTAGACTGATTTTTTAACTGATTTTTATTTTCAAGTTATCCATATAGGATTTTAAAAATCAATAGCTAGCCAGGAGAATTTTCTTTTTCCTCAGTTAAGGAGGAGCTTCTTTCAAGCAGGTGGATGAATTTGTTATTACCTGACAAGAATCATTCCCCAAGCCATAATTTTTCAATTATGGTAATAAAAAGTTAGTGGCTCTACCTAGGTATTGAAACAGATTTCATTCATAGATAACCAGCCCTACTTTGGCATGTAGCCATGTTATTCAAGTGCTTTCTGAAGTTTTATAACTTTAGCTGCAAAAATTAATTTTCACAATCTGTGCTGTGGTCAATGTCACTGCAATAAAGTAGTTGGCTATTTGCCTCAAATTCTGTTGGAATAAGGAAGGATCAGTCAGTCAGTTCAGTCACTCAGTCGTGTCTGACTCTGCAACCCCATGGACTGCAGCATATCAGGCTTCCCTGTCCACACCAGCTCCAGGAGCTTACTCAAACTCATGCTCATCGAGTTGAGGATGCCATCCAACCATCTCATCCTCTGTCATCCCCTTCTCCTCCTGCCTTCAATCCTTCCCAGCATCAGGGTCTGTTCCAATGAGTCAGTTCTTTGCATCAGTTGGCCAAAGTGTTGGAGTTTCAGCTTCAGCATCAGTCCTTCCAATGAATATTCAGGACTGATTTCCATTAGGATGGACTGGCCTGATCTCCTTTGCCATCCAAGGGACTCTCAAGAGTCTTCTCCACCACCACAGTTCAAAAGCATCAATTCTTCAGTGCTCAGCTTTCTTTATAGTCCAACTCTCACATCCATACATGACTACTGGAAAAACCATAGCTCTGACTAGATGGACCTTTGTGGGCAAAGTAATGTCTCTGCTTTTTAATATGTTGTCTAGTTTGGTCATAGCTTTTCTTCCAAGAAGCAAGCGTCTTATAACTTCATGGCTGCAGTCACCATCTGCAGTGGTTTTGGAGCCAAAGAAAATAAAGTCTCTCACTGTTTCCACTGTTTCCCCATCTATTTCCCATGATGTGATGGGACCAGATGCCATGATTTTAGTTTTCTGAATGTTGAGTTTTAAACCAACGTTTTCACTCTACTCTTTCACTTTCATCAAGAGGCTCTTTAGTTCTTCTTCGCTTTCTGCCATAAGGGTGTTGTCATCTGCGTATCTGAGGTTATTGATATTTCTCCCAGCAATCTTGATCCAAGCGTATGCTTCATCCACCCAGCATGTCTCATGATGTACTCTGCATAGAAGTTAAATAAGCAGGTTGACAATATACAGCCTTAATGTACTCCTTTCCTGATTTGGAACCAGTGTGTGGTTCCATGTCCAGTTCTAACTGTTGTTTCTTGACTTGCATACAGATTTCTCAGGAGGCAGGTCAGGTGGTCTGGTATTCCATCTCTTGAAGAATTTTCCACAGCTTGTTGTGATCCACACAGTCAAAGGCTCTGACATAGCCAATAAAACAGAAGTAGCTGTTTTTCTCGAACTCTCTTGCTTTTTCGATGATCCAAGGGATGTTGGCAATTTGATCTCTGGTTCCTCTGCCTTTTATAAATCCAGCTTGAACATATGGAAGTTCACTGTTCATGTACTATTGAAGCCTGGCTTGGAGAATTTTGAGCATTACTTTGCTAGTGTGTGAGATGAGTGCAATTGTCGTGGTAGTTTAAACATTCTTTGGCATTGCCTTTCTTTGGGATTGAAATTAAAACCGACCTTTTCCAGGATAAAGAAGGATAGAAATAAATAATTTAATAGAATTTGTTGACTGAGGTTCTTGACAAATCAATCTAAGAGTAGAGATAATTGCTTGTATTTTCATTCAGATGAGTAATCATGAATTTTTTTCAACATAAAATATCACATATATTTGAAAGGAGAACATTTATCTTATGAAAGACACCAGAGAGGCCATGTCACCTTGTTTCCTTATCTGTAAAAGGAGAGGGTTGGATGAGACCATCATGAAGGTTGTTTCCAAAGCAGATTGAATGAAACATCTACAGACAGAGGAAATACTGCACAGAATGAAAGGCTTGCAGAAGGATTCGGCATGGCATTGTTTTTATTTTCACTACGCCTTCAACTGAGGTGGAAGAATCCATTCTTTAACAAAGATAGGGGTTCAAACCTAGCTGTTCTTTATGGAAATTATACCTATGATATTCTTTGCTTTTGCGTCTTCAGTTGTTTGAGGACAACCATCTTATCGGCTGGGCCAATAAGATCATTAATAGAAAAGAGTGTTGTGCACCAGTAGATCTTTACTCCTTGATCAATAGTTATTTACTTCTGAGGGGTCACAGCTTGGTTAATATAGCCAAATAATTTTATTGATAGATAACATAACAATGAAAAATAAAGTTTGAAATAGGAGATGAATGCATATAGCACTTTCTTCAGGCATGAATATTATTATTTGGAAACTGTAATCGCTGTTGGAATTTGGAAGAGCAGACAACAAAAGCATTGAATAATTGTCCTAGGACTATAATCAGACTTCCATTATTGACCTCTGTTAATATTCTACTGTAACTGTCTGCTAAATTGGTTCCTTGGGGCTTGAAATATACAGTGATGTTATGAGTTCCTATCGTAAATTGCCACACAGTAAAGTAGCAAGTCTCTGAAATAGTGTTGGTCCTAGTTTGATCAATACTCAATTCAAAGCAGTGCAATAGGCAACTGTTTCCATAGAAACATTGATGTCACAGAGGTTGAACAGCAGCTGTTACAACAAATCATTTCCTTTGAGCAGTTGTAATTGACTATATGTACAGTTCGCTGTCACTTGAGACCATTTACATCAAGCAAGTAACGGAACCGCATTAGTTATTCCAGGAGTAAGAGGGTGAGCTCTTCCTTTTGTGACCTTACAAATACCTAGGAGGATATTGCCATAGCAACCAGCAATATAACAGGATGAACATTAAGGTAGCTAGCTTTTATGCAGTAGCATTCTTTTGGAAGCTGAAAGGTAGTTTCAATAAAGTTTACCTAGTTGTAACATTAACACAAATCCTTTGCACCTCACAATAATGACTTCGTTCCTATCTCACAGACATCACCAACAACAAAGACATTACAGTTTCATCTGCCCTTCATTTCCTCTTCCTCATCTCTGATTTACCCTTGACATCTAAGGCAGCACACATGCCCATTTGGCAAAAGCTTGTTTACTGAGCACCGAGTTTGGCCCTGGAGAAGCTCTGAAGTCTAAAATGCTTCAGACTTGAAAAGTGAGATAATGGGAGAAAGGAATTTTTGCAAAAAAAGTTAAATTTTTACTTTGGCTAAGTATTCTCTGGATTGTGAGGACATGAAACAAAACAGATGTGAGCATGACTTACTCTTATTGTGTTCCCTTAGGCTAAAATCACCACCAGAATTGAGTTTCATATTCTAGATTTTTTTTCACAGTATTGAACTTCCTTACCACAGTTTTCCTGGGGTGACTGTGTCCAGTGGCACATTTTGGAATATTCCACATAATTCTGGGGAAGGTTAAGAGGTTTGTGTATTCTTTGGTAGATATACAGGCAGAAAATACTATCAATGTGTTATCAAACTGCATGCCAAATCAAACAGCATAGGCTAATAGGAATAGTTCTAGAACTATGAGAGTTAAATATGCCCAGACAGAATATTTAGTCTCCTGAAAATCTTGCCGGCATCTAGCTGAACTTTACATTGCAAGTTAAATAACCAAGAATGAGAAGCTTAATGAGTGTTGACATTGTGTCCACTGCCATTTGCAATGATGTCAGGGATAGAGGGCGTTTATGGGGTGTGTCAGGGTCTAAACAAGCATTTGCAGCCAAAACCTAGAGATCAGGCTTTGTGTGCAAGCAGGCTGGAAAGAATATGCACTGCCCGTCTCAGCCATAACTGCAGGCATGATTAGCCATACTGTCAGCTTGGTGTCTCTAGGAAAGAAGAAATATATATGGTCATCGATGAAGAGAGAAGGCAAAAATCCTTATAAGAGGTGTTTACTTGGAAAGGATTTTCTAATGTAGACCCACAATGATCAGCCTATAGATTTTTGACCAGTCTGCCCTATTCCTCAGGGTGAATCCTCAGAGGTAATAAAATTGAATTGCAATCAGTATTCTTTGATACCAGCCTGCCACCGACTGTTATTCACCTTGAACTAGAGAGCAACTATTTATAAGATTGTTTAGAGACACAATCCAGTAAATTACTCTGTTTGGCCTTAAAAGAATGTTTGACTTGAAGCATAGAAATGACTATAAATCTTACAGGAATAATTTATAAGACAACATAGTGAGCAGTGATCCTCTGGTTACAATGGGTAAAGAAAGACAGTTTGAAAGGGAAAAGTGTTCCCTGCCCCTCCCTACATCCCTGCCTGAGGCCAGGGAACTTTTCCAGGGCCCCACATACAGGAAATTTAGTAATGGCACCTGGATGTCCTGAGAGAGAAGGGAAACAGCTGCCCTGAGCACATATGCCCTTTCCTGGAGCGATTCTTTTCTCACAGCTTCCATCTTTCCTCTGACTACATGGCTTGGCCAGTGGAAAAGGAGAATGAGTCAGCTATTACTGGGTACCCAGAGGGATCTGTCAGTCAACAGTCAGTCAATAGCCCAATAACCTTTCACAAGGCATCCTAGTCAGAAAGCTGACTGAGGAGTGAGAGAGAGAATATGAGAGGCACCATGCATTCTAACTGAATATGAGAATTCCTAATCATGTACAGAAATATCTGGGAATTGGGGTCAGTCTTGATATATGCAACAGTTCATTGATTAACATATTAGAGTAAAATATCTTAATTTTTCTAACAAGAGTCTACCATTACTTCAGAGAGTCTGTGGATGGGAAAACAATAGAGTGAAATAAAATATAAAAAAAAAAGATATTGGGCAAAGTAAGTTATAAACTTGGTTTCTCTATATACTGGTTTAATATCCTCTCCTACTTTCCTAATAATTTGTCAGTAAAATAGTCAAAGGGGACAGATATTTCAATAGAACCCCTTTACCCAGGTTCAAGATTTAAAATCCTATTAAATTTGTTATTTTTGGGCCTAGGCAATACAAGGAAACCTCCCAAACATACTGCTTAAAAAATTTTTTTTTTTCATTTCGTATCTCAATAATTAAAAAATAGTTACAGAAAGAAATGGAATATTTCAAAACGTGTCTTCTCAGAACACACGAGGCTGTTTTCTTCATAAGTGATTTAATTTTTGATTTCTGAAACTCATAGGAGCACCAAGACTATCTGTAATATTGCCAAAATAAATTTACTGTGAGCCTCTCCAACCAATGGTTATTCCACTTGAGTCTGATTAATCCTAATGAGGTAATATCTACCTCTTAGGGTTTTCGACAAGATTAAGTGGAACAGAACTTTTTAAAGGATAAGATTTTGTTAAGTAAAGTATCTGAGCATAAGTAGTTTTTCAGTGACTGGGATCTTTTATTTTAGAGTTATTATCCCAAACATCTGTTCTTGTATGTCTGGAAGAGGCATGAGGGTTTTGAGTTGAATCTGTACAGATTCTATATTTCTTTGTTGAATAAATCTCTAAAATGCGTAGTACTTTTTAAAAAACAATAACTTTCTTCCCTGTTTTAGAAGTGGAGAACAGATGAATAAAATTTGGGTCATTAAAGTTCCAAACAGCTGGTCAATATATTTGGTTTCATTACTGTCAGCAGGCATAGTAGCACTTCTCTGGGACAGTGTGAAGTGCCCACACTATGCCTTTTTGGTGGTGGTGAGAGGAGAGTGACATTGATGAATAGTCTTTTAAAGTATTTTCTATATAATATTGACTTAATTTTTCTCAGTTTAGCAACTTCAATATCTGTGACTCCTTGGGACTAGTTTTAGCCAATTAGTCTCTGGCCTCCTATTGCTGTTGGGTTTTGCCTCCTCCCTGGCAGATTCTGACCACCTTAGCTGGCCAGTGTTTGCTTTGACGTCCTGTGCCAGTCTGAGATGGGTGAGTCCAGGTCTCCACTGCCTCTCAGGTGCTGACTCTCCTCCGTTTCCATCTTTCTCCGCCTGTGGCACTATTGTTCAGCCTCCATCCTTAAACAGTTTCTCTCCACTTTCACCTTTCTGTTATTTCCCTTGGTTCCTCCTTGTTGTCTCTAGTTCCTCTTCCCCCCCCGCCCCGCCCCTTACATCTTGTGTTCTCCAGAAGTCAGTCTTTGGCTTTATTCCTACTCTACCCTCTTTCTCTGAGGGTTCCATTCTCAGGTAATGATTCCCCATCCCAGATCCCATTCTGCCTGCCTCCCTGTGTGTGTTGGATTCTGAAACATTTGAATAAAATCAATTAAGGAGCTAATCCAAGGTGGAAGGCACTGTGAGAGACTTCATCAGGACTTCTGGGGCTCATAGGAGGTCCTTGATAGGGTGGGTATCCATGTAGGAGAGAGTATTTGAGGGGATTAGCAGAGCATATAGGGGATGCCTAGTTTGCAGTATCTTAGAAGAAGTTTTCAAATTGTTATCCATCATCATTACTACTAGTAGTAGAGCACTAGTCCTAATATCACTAGTACTACTGGAGTAGTAGTAATGCCTGTAGAAATATAAATATCCTTTAAAGGCTTCCCTGATAGCTCAGTTGGTAAGGAGTCTGCCTGCAATGCAGGAGGCATAGGAGACGTGGGTTTGATCCCCGGCTAGGGAAGATCCCTGGAGAAGGAAATGGTAACCCATTCCAGTACTGACTTCCGTTTAAAAAATATCTTATTTTGTGGCTTCCCTGGTAGTAAAGAATCTGCCTGCAATGCAGGATACCTGGATTCGATTCCTGGGTCTTGGAAAAGGGAATGGCAACTCACGCCTGTATTCTTGCCTGAGGAATCCCGTGGACAGAGGAGACTGGTGGGCTGCAGTCCAAGGGGTCGCAGAGAGCCAGGCACAACTGAACGCCTAACACTTAAAGTGACATTTGGAATTATTTATAGAGAATCCCCTAAAAGGGGTGAACTCACACTTTCTCTGACTAAATGCCTGGAGAGTGTGTGAGAGACCGATACCCAGAAAGCACAGGAGGTCGCAGCAGGGAAGGGGCTCAGAAAGGGAAGGAGCCAGCTCCCAGCCGCCCTGAAGCCAGGACACCACCCTCTCAGGCGACAGGCTGTGTCCTCCGCCTGTCCCACAGCCTGGCCTGGTCTTGGCTTTCAGCTGCTGACGCCAGGGGCACTTTCCTGTGATGTCAGCAGGACTCCAGTCATTGACACTGTTTCCTGTAGGAAGTGATCCTTTGGCACCAAATCCTACCCACTAGACCACCAGGCAGCTCCCCATGCAGGAAGTGAGTCTCCCAACAAGGCAACGTGATTCTGGCTTCTGCTGACCACAGTGCAGGCCCCTGGACTGGGTTTTCCAGTCCCCTTCATGCTATTTGCAAACCTGTTGAGGAGAGACCAGAAAGAGGACTTTGAATCTTCTTTACTCACATCTCGTCCAGCCCAGACAAAGGGGCTGAGTCAACCCCAAATTCTCAGGAGAGGAGATATGATTGGTCCAACTTGGGCCAGTGTAAAACTTCTGTTAATGAAGGAGGGTGATAGAACTATAAACATAGCTGCCAAGGATTTACCCTGGAGGGTGAGGGAGGCAGCTCTCAGACAAGCTTGGTCAGTGGAGTAGGAGCAGATATTTCAAAAACCTCTTCTATACTTAAGCAAATTTTAAAAAATGAGTAATATATTTCTATGCTCTTAATTAAATAGTCCCAACACTTAGTGCATTATCAGTTGGATCAAAATGTCATTTTTTCCAAGAATGGTAATGGATAATGTTGCTTAAAGTGTTTGCAAGGGAGCAGACACACAGAACTAAAGCTTACACTATCTATGAGGCTTTGGGCAAGTCTTCTGAATTTATAATTAGTCTGATCCTAATGGCTCTTGAGCAAGGCCCTGAATTCAACACCAGCTGAATTCAATCAGGCTGGGGACAGTGGTGTCCATCTGTAACCATGTGAAAGGGCAAGGTAAATTAAGGCTGATGAATCATTACTTCTGGTTAATCGAGGTTAACCTAGGGCTTTTCTGGGCTGAGGGAAGGGTGTGGATCTTGCCTCTATTATATCACAATAAATTTATAATATAGATTCCTATATGAGGACTATGTGCCTATATGTGATGGGAAGTGAGATTTTACAGATCAAGGTTTTTCATATTCAGCTTTGTTTTGTGTATGGATGTTTTAAAAGCACATGACCATATAGTAATATTTCCCATATGAAACTAACTAAAAATGAAGAATGACCTGACAATTTGATTTAGGCATAAGAAATTTTTATAGCTTGGCCATAAGAATGAGATGTTCTTTCCTTCCTCAAGACTTGCATGCAATGTCTCTTTGGAAATAGCCAGGTAATCTTCCTCAGGCAAAATGAACCTTCTCAGGCTCTAAGTCATCTTTGTGATCTTGCCATAAAAAATGGAAACAGGGCAATGGAAATGTGTAATTCCAGCTGAAAGAAATTTTGGTTTTGGGTACTCAGGATAATGAAAAGAAAGACATTACATGAAGATGGCAAGGAGGACAGACCCTAATTTTGTCTGGGGTTTGCTGAGCTAGTTTGGACCTAGTTCCATTATTTCTAATTTAGTGAAATGCCTTAAGAGTGACTTCTGTCTTTAATGTTTCAATTGCTGGGTTTTCTGTGACTTTAATACTTATGCAGAAGACATGAAACAAACCTGTACTATTTATGTCAGAGCAATGTTTATAGATGCTTATGAATGATTAATTAATAAATGACAAGCAGTATTCTAATACTTTGCATGCATTACTTATTTAATCCTCAAACCATGGTAGGTATTGTTTTTATCCCCATCTTACTGATAAAGAAACCACTAAGAGGTTAATTAATTGCTTGAGTTTGCACTGGTGACAAGGATTAGGGCCAGGATTCACAGTCCAGCAATCTGACATCAGAGCCAAAGCGTTTTGCCACCATGCTCAACTCCAGGAACCATTTTGGCTCTGAGAAAGTTGTTTAATCTTTGTGTCTAATTCCTTTGTCTTTAAAGGCCTGTAACAGCACTTCCTGACTCCCCAGCTCAGAGAAGTGTTCTGAGATTAATAGCAGTGTGTGTCCATTTCAGCCTGTGTGGGTCTCTCTCTTACGCACCAAGCCTCCTTTGAAGTCGATAAAAGCCCTAAGTGTGTGTGAAGGGAAGCAGGGCCCTTGGCGGGTGAGGGGAATGTGTAAATATTGAGGGAACATATATAAATCAATTCTATTTTCTTGGAAAATGATCTATATAAACATCAAATAGTGTGAAATGCTTTGTTTTGAATGTTTGCAGGTAACATTCTCCCATAAGTGAGATCTGCATTTTGAAGTCACAAGCCCCGGAAAGTACTCACAGGGAATAAATTTATGATTCTCAGGTTTGCTCCTCAGGTAGCTCACAAGCTTCAAAGGGGCAAGAACCAGGTCTGATTCCTTTTAATGCTACAAGTTTCCATATCTTCCTCTCTCTACTTCCTTTTAGCATCTGCTTTGGTACTTGGTACAAAATGTTTGCTAAGCAAACCCATGCTGAGGAAATGGAAGTTGGGAGAGTCAGGTTTTTTGTAGTGATTTCTCAGTTAGTTTTCATTCCTAATGAGGGAGACTACCTGGAAGGGCAATAAGTATTCTGGCAGAATTTTGACAAGAGCAATTAAGAAATGCCAATTACAAGAGAAAGAGAGTGGAAGGAATTGAGACTAGATGTTAGGAAGAGTTTCTTGACAAAGATGACTGTGAAAACCTGAAAATTGTCCTTAGGACAAGGTTCCCATCTTTCTTTAAAGGTTTTGAATATTGGGTAATTTGGATTAGACTCAGTTCTCACTGGAAGTAGGGGTGTTGAGGAAGGGAGAGGTAGTCCCCCATCTGGGCTCAGATTCCACAGCTGGAGAGTGGAAGCAGTGAAGAAACCATTTACCATGGATGGAGTGCAAAAGAGAGCATATTGGCAGACACTGTGCCACAGGAAGTTTTTGCTATTATAGTTATTCCAGTTAAACATTTTCAGACAGAGTGATATCTCCTAAGGGTTCCCACAGCAGATCTCTTTTTCAGATGTTAACCTATCCAATTCACTTTAGCATTTATCAAGTCAAGGGACATGAAAATCTACTTTAAAGCCAGTAACTACCTTCTCCCAGAAACTGAGACTTATTACCGAGAGGAATTTCATCTTTGGCATTCATCATTCCTGGACCTCATTAATTTGAGTCTTGTTTCCTTCAGTATCCTAAGGAAAAGAAAGTCATCATGGTAATTTCAGTTACTAATAATAGAGAAGGTCAGTGAATTTGATTTTCATTTTCTAATTAATTAGCCAGTAAATTAATCAGTAGTTTTTGTATCTGTTCTATGAACGTCATCATGCTACAATTAACTCAAATATTAAAAAATAAGGCTAAGGAGGCTTTAGGGATAAAAGAATATGTCAACATTAAAAGATTTTTTAAAAAATAAAGGGAAAAACAGTATAAATCTCATAAGGCAGAAGAACATTTGATAAAAATCAATATTCAATCTTAATAAAATCCTTTAGTTATATGAGATTATAATGAAATGACTCTAAAATAATAAAAAGTATTTATTTAAAGGCAAAAGCTATATAAATTTGCATAAAAAAATAAGACAATCACGTCCATTTTTATCATTATTATCCAATATTGTTTGGCAGTCATAGCCCATGCAATTAGACAAGGCAAGGAAAAAAGAGCTATAAAAATTGGAGATAGAGTAAAATCATATTTATTTGCAGAGAAAAACAAAATAAGAACTATTAGAATTAGTAAGAAAGCCAGAAAGCTGGGTTATAAGTATATAAACAAAATAAAGCAATAGTCTTTCAAATTGACTCTTCTGTAGTTTTAAATAAAAATTTTCAATTGATTAAAATGAGGAATTTCACTAACAATAGAATGTAGAAACAACAGAATAGAAAATTTGTAGAAATAAGCAGTAAGAGAAGTGCAAGACATAAATTTTAAAATTTATATGTATGTATTATATGTATATAAAATTTAACTGCCAGAATAAAAGAGGACTTGAATAAATTGAGATATAATTATAAGCATATAGCTATAGATATAAAATATCATGTTCTTGGAAGGATTCAATATTGTGAGGAGGCAAAAAGTTTAATACAAATGCAATGACAATCCTAATGGGATTTTTTTTTTAACCTGACAAAAATGATTATGTAATTCATACAAAAATAGCTCAGAAAGATTTAAAAGAGAGATGAAAGAGATATTTTAAAGGAGATAAAAATATATTTTAAAGATTCACATCTTAAAACAGTGTGATACTGGTCTTTAAAAATAGGGATAAATCAATGGGCCAGAACAGAAATCCAGGGAACACATCCAAGTATTCATCAGAATTATTATAAAGGTAAAGTATGATGGTTCATTTAAATAAAAGGTATTATGACAACTTTTTAACATTTGGGAGGAAAAGATTAGGTCTTTGTCTCATTGTTGTTGTTGTTTAGTTGCTAAGTTGTGTCCTACTCTTTTGTGACCCCATGGACTATAGCCTGCCAGGCTCCTCTCTCCATGGGGTTTTCAAGGCAAGAATATTGAAGTGGGTTGCTATTTCCTTCTGAAACTGTTAGGTGTTGTTTCCAGGGCTCCAAAGAGCTCTGGCACCATGGTCCTTTATGCCTCAATGCAGAAAGGAATTCAGCAAGAGGCAAAGTGATAGAAGAAAAGTGATTTAATAGGATACTCACAAGGTTCACAAGTGGTCAGGCAAGCATTGTACTGCCCAGGTACTCAGTGGGTTACATTTTTATAATCAGAGGAAGATAGGGGAGAGGGAGAAGATCTTTTTCTGTCTTGGGCAGATGTCATGTTTTCATCATCAGTTCCTCTCTCAGGGAGAGTGGGGAAGTGTTCTTGTCCCTATATGGTCAGGCCCAGGACTGTCATAGAACCTTGGAAAAATATTTTCAGATCTCAGTCTTTCTCTTTCATTTTGAAAAATCAACCTTTTCCATCATTGATTGCTTTTTTGTATGCACAGAGCATGCTTTGGAGGTCATTAACTTGATGACACCACTGGGCAGGTTGGAGGCCTTATTTTATATTATTGCTTTATTGTTTTGGAGGTATTGTGCCAAGAACATGCCTGAGGAGCCAAAGAGCATGTCTAGGGGGTTATTAACTTACTGAGTTCACTCGGAAGGATATAGGTCTCATGCCGCAATTGTTTTATTGTTCTTGGGGCATGTCCCATGCTTCTGTTGCATGGTTTTGTTGCTAAGCAAGTTAGCTTGATTTTCTGGTTAAGCAAGCCAGTCTGACTTTGATACTAAGTGACTTGTTTTGCTTTAGGAGTCAAGCAAGCCCACATTGTTTCAGAATTTTCCCTTTACTTTCTTCAGTGATCATTAGTCTTATTGTGGTCTCTCAAAGCCCCCTAAAGTTCCCTCTCTATCTCTAACTCTCTAATGGGATTTCTAAGCCAACTATTTGATCATCCTGTTCTAGGCCTATCAATTCTCCAGGGGATCTTCCTGATCCAGGGATGAAACCCATGTCTCCTGCACTGGCAGGAAGGTTCTTTACCACTGGACCACCTGGGGAGTCATATTTTATATGTATATGAATTTCAGATAAAGATTTTTGGTTTTGCTTTATTTTATTATGAACTGCTGGAGATGCTGGAATAAAATATGAATGTTTTTATAATCCTCTAATAGGCGAAAACTTTCCTAATATAATACTAAAGGCAAAACTCACAAAGTTTTGATAGCTCTAACTATACAAGAATTCAAAATTTTAGTATGAAAAAAACTTAAGCTAATTAAGATTACCAAGGTCCAGGCGTGTGCTTGCATCGTCCATCTCTTATCAGACGTGATGGTTAAATTATTAGGAATTTGCAAGCTGATTGTTAAATGGTATGTGTGTGCTTAGTCTCTCAGTAGGGTCTGACTCTTTGAAACCCTTTGGACTGTAGTCTGCCAGACTCCTCCGTCCATGGGATTTTTGAGGCAAGAAACTGGAGCAGTTTGCCATCTTCCCGACCCAGGGATTGAACCTGTGTCTCCTGCATTGCAGGCAGATTCTTTACCTGGTGAGCCATCAGTGAAGCCCATTGCTAAACAAAACCATCATTAAAAATTAAATTATATACACTTGCAATTAAATAAATTATATTAAGAACAAGGTAATAAATATATAAAACAACTTATCTCGTCACAATTATTTTATTTCGATTTGCTATTATTGAAGCTCTTGAGTTAATGTGTATTATATCTACACAGTGGAAGTATAATCAGATTACAGGGAGGAGGACAATTGGATCCAGTGATTGGGATCTTACCAGCATCTTCTATTTTCATTCCTTATCCTGCTCTGCTGTTTTCTGAATGTCGATCTCTTCCTCTATTACTGAAAACCAGTTTCTTTTACATGATTTGGACCTATTAACCTATACCTAGTAGATGTCCACCTTTCATTTCAGTCCCAGAGAGGCAAAGAGGCATTAAGACTTGTCCTTGTCAAGGTAAAAATTGCCCGGAAAGAACTCTGATTGATCTGTTTGGATTAAATGCCCCCTGGACCAATAGTGACCAGAGGGCTTTGCTTAATGATTGGCTTAGATTTAGTGGGATGGCTGGTCTTAGACCCACATTATGTGGGACGTAAGATCTATTAGAAAATGGCCATTCCTCTTTGAAGCACATATTAAAAGGAGCATTTCCTAAAGAAGCATCTTATTCTGGGCAGACAAAAAAAATAACTAAAGTCAAAGTTCAGTACTCTGAACTTCTACCTCAGTTTTATCCAGTTTTTGGAGAGTTCCTTCCCTGAATTATAGAAACTTGTGAATCACAAGAAATTAAGGTCATGCTTAAGCCGAAAGCCTACATCATTATAAAAGTGACTCTGAAGATTTTGAGGTACCAAGATGATTTTGTCTTCTCCTCTAAACTGATATTCCTCTACCAATCTTCTTTGCCATGGCCAATTGAATTCAGAGCCTCTGAAATTTTTTTTCAAACTAACATTATAATTTAATTAATATCTTAGAAAACATAAAAAATGAAAACTATCATTTTTCTATTTAGCATCCCAAACAGCTATCATAGACAAGAACTTGGAAAGCATTTATTGTATTAGAAAACATTCTTGCATCTTGAATGATGGTATTTATTGTGTTTCACGTGAATATCTTAGTTTGGGGAAGTGAAAAAGTACCTGCTGACTGTAGTATTTTATCCAGCTATGGAAGGAGTTAATGGAATGTGTTGCGGTGGGATATGGTGGGCAGTGGCACTCAAGGTGAAAAATTCTAATTTTATGGACATGATGAGAGTCTCAGGGACCTGAACAGTTCTGGCGAGCCCATTCCAGGCTGATACATTCAAGCCAGTTTTCACGAGCCATTGTAGGGAAGCAGGATTTGGGCCTCTTGCTCTGACTTTGAAAACGGAGACTGCTTGAGGCCAGAGATGTCAGTGTATATAGTTAACTGTTATGGATCTTACAATAAAAATTTGTTGAAGGTCGTTAAACACTCATCTCTCTATGTTTATTACTTTAGTCTTTTATTTGTTGGTAGACACGGCTCGTTTGATGTCAATTACCACCACACTTGGCATTTTATGCAGGAAAGGTCCTTATGGTTCTCGATGGGTAAATAAGCAAGCTAGTGAAAAGCTACAGTGATAGTGGCTCTCACATTCCTGCTCACTTAACAGCCTGAAGCAAGAGGAGGAGACGTCTCTCTGTAGTAGTGTCTTTTGTGGGTGGCGCTCTGGACCTGCATTGCATAGCAGCCCCGCCCTGCTCCCTCCTACACCCCAAATGCTTTACAGTGACCTTGGCAATTCTAGGTGAATTTGGGACTGGGCATTTCCTTAGTTTTTTTTTTTTTTAAAGATTCATTTCAATACACTTGTTTACGTGGACTGATGCTTTCTTTAATACTATATTAAAGTAGCATTCTCTTCCCTTTAGAGAAATTTATCCTTTTGCTCAGAGCAACCATTGTTTTTTAATTATTTTAGGCTTGAGGTGAGCGTTTCATCTCTTCCTTCTCTCTTTCCTTCTGGAGAATATTTTTGCTCAGCTTCTCTCTAACTACATGTCTGATGGTCATGTGCTTCCCACAATAGTCAGTAAACTCAAAATAATGTATTAGTTACTCTCTTAGAGTATATATCTTGTACCTATTTTTGTGCTAAATGCTCCACTATATGATCTGGTACCTTTATGACAACACTATAGGATAGGTACTAATGTAATCCTGTTTTACAGAAGAAACTGAGGCAATCACTTGTTAATAAAAAGCAAGACTGAAATTCCAAATCAAGTCTATCATGCCTCACCAATGTGTCCTTGACCAACTGCTCAAACTTTATTACTTGCATGCCTGTTAAATCAATTGTTCCGAAAAATAACATTGATACATACACTCAGTACTCACATACTTTTCAAATTGTGATAAAATATGCTAACTCTAAAATGGTACCTCCCATAATATATTGCTTTGATGTTTTATAAGATACTGCAGAAAATCAAAACTACAACAAGTATCACCTCACAGCAGTCAGAGTGGCCATCCTCAAAATGTCTACAAATAATAAATGCTGAAGAGGGTATGGAGAAAAGGGAACCCTTCTAAACTGTTGGTGGGACTGTGAATTGGTGCAGTCACTATGGAGGTTCCTTTGAAAACTAAAAATAGACTTACTGTATGATCCAGCAATCCCATTCCTGGGTGTATATCTGGAAAAGATGAAAACTATAATTTGAAAAGATGCATGCACCCCAATGTTAATAGCAGCACTATTTACAACAGCCAAGATGTGGAAACAGCTTAAACGTGGCATTATTTATATATACAGTGCCCCTTCAGGGATCACAGCCTTGTCATGGTGAAGGGACTTGTATAACTCAGTGAAGCTATGAGCCACACTATGCAAGATAGACAGGTCATAGTGGAGACTTCTGACAAAATGTGGTCCACTTGAGGAGGAGATGGCAAACCACTCCAGTATTCTTGCTGTGAGAACCCCATGAACAGTATGAAAAGGCAAAAAGATAGGACACTGGAAGATGGGCTCCCCACCCCCCCCCAGGTTGCAAGGTATCCAATATACTACTGGGTAAGAGTGGTGGGCAATTACTAATAGCTCCAGAAAGAATGAAGTGGCTGGGCTAAAGCAGAAACGACTCTCAGTTGTGGATATGCCTGGTGGTGAAAGTTAAAGTCTGATGCTGTAAAGAAAAATATTGCATAGGAACCTGGAATGTTAGGCCCATGAATCAAGGTAAATTGGATGTGGTCAAGTAGGAGATGTCTAGGTTAATGGTACAATTGTGCTCATTTCACATGCTAGCAAGGTAATGCTCAAAATCCTTCAACCAGGCTTCAGCAGTACATGAACCAAGAACTTCGAGATGTACAAGCTGGGTTTGTACAGCTTGAGGCAGAGGAACCAGAGATCAAATTGCAACATCTGTTGGATCATGGAGAAATCAGGGGAGTTCCAGAAAAACATTTACTTCTGTTTCATTGACTATGCTAAAGCCATTGACCGTGTGGATTCCAACAAACTATGGAAAATTCTTGAAGAGATGAGAATATCAGACCACCTTACCTGTCTCCTGAGAAATCTGTATGTGGGCCAAGAAGCAACTTAGAATAGGACATGAAACACTGGACTGGTTCAAAATTGGGAAAGGAGTACGTCATGGCTGTATATTGTCACCCTGCTTATTTGTATACAGAGTACATCATGCAAAATGCCAGTTTGGATGAATCCCCAGCTGGAATCAAGATTGCCAGGAGAAATAACAACCTCAGATATCCTTGGAGAAGGAAATGGCAACCCACTCCAGTATTCTTGCCTGGAGAATCTCATGGATGGAGGAGCCTGGTAGGCTACAGTCCACGGGGTCGTAGAGGGTTGGACATGACTGAGTGACTTCACTTTTTTTCAGATATGCAGATGATACCACTCTAATGGCCGAAAGTGAAGGGGAACTAAGGAACCTCTTGATGAGGTGAAAGAGGGGAGTGAAAAAGCTGGCTGAAAACTCAACATTCAAGAAACTAAGATTATGGTATCCAGTCCCATTACTTCATGGCAAATAGAAGGGGAAAATGTGGAAGCAGTGACAATTTTATTTTCCTGGGTTTCCATATCACTGCAGATGGTGACTGCAGCCTTGAAATTGAAAAACACTTGCTCTTTGGAAGGAAAGCTATAACAAACCTAGATAGCACACTGAAAAGCTATCACTTTGCAGGCAAAGGTCCATATAGTCAAAGCTATAGTTTTTCCAGTAGTTGTGTATGGATATGAGAGTTGGACCATAAAGAAGGCTGAGCACCAAAGAATTGATACTTTCAAATTGTGGTGTTGGAGATTCTTGAGAGTCCTTTGGACAGAAAGGAGATCAAACCATTCCATCCTAAAGGAGATCAGGCCTGGGTGTTCATCAGAAGGACTGATTTTGAAGCTGAAACTCCCATACTTTGGCCACCTGATGGGAAGAGCTGACTCACTGGAAAAGACCGTGATGATGGAAAAGATTGAAGGCAGAAGGAGAAGGGGGCAGCAGAGGATGAGATGGTTAGATAGTATTACCTACTTAATGGATATGAATTTGAGCAAGTTTTGGGAGATATTAGAAGATAGAGGAGCCTGGTATGCCATAGTCCATGGGGTTGCAAATAGTCGGACACCACCTAGCAAATGAACAACAAGGATTAATACAATGGAATATTACTCAGCCATATAAAGAATGAAATAATGCCATTTGCAGCAGCATGGATGCACCTAGAGATTGTCATACTAAGTAAAGTAAGTTAGACAGAGAAAGACAAATATCATATGATATCACTTATATGTGGAATCTTAAAAAATGAAAAAAATGAACTATTTAAAAAACAGAGATAGACTCATAGACATAGAAAATAAACTTTTGGTTACCTAAGGATTCCCAGGGAGGAAAAATTAGGAGGTTGGGATTGGCATATGCATCAGTTCAGTCACTCAGTCGTATCCGACTTTTTGAGACCCCATGGACTGTAGCACGCCTGGCTTCTCTGTCCATCACCAACTCCTGGAGTTGCTCAAACTCATGTCCAACAAGTTGGTGATGCTGGTGGGTCATGGACACTTAGTGTGGCAGTGCATGCACAGGACCTTTTGAAAGAGGTAGCCATTAGCTCATGACCCCCACTATAGTTTGGTCTCAGGTCAAGCAGCAGGGAGGGAACACAGCCCAGCCCATCAGCAGAAAATTGGGTTAAAGATTTACTGAGCATGGCCCCACCCATCAGAATAAGACCCAGTTTGCCCCAGTCAGTGTCTCCTATCTTGAAGCTTCCATAAGCCTCTTATCCTTATTCAGCAGAGGGCAGACAGAGTGAAAACCACAATCACAAGAAATGAACCAAACTGATCACATGGACCACAGCCTTGTCTAACTCACTGAAACTATGAGCCATGCCTTGTAGAGCCATCTAAGACAGACTGGTCATGGTGGAAAGTCCTGACAGAATGTGGTCCACTGGAGAAGGGAATGGCAAACCGCTTCAGCCTTCTCGCCTTGAGAACCCCGTGAACAGCATGAAAAGGCATTTGCATAGTACCATATTTAAAACAGATTAACAATAAGAACTGTATAGCACAGGGAACTGTATTCAATATCTTGTAATAATCTAAAATGGAAAAGAATTTGAAAAAGATTCCCTGATATCTATCAGTCATCTATCTTATCTATATCTGAATTACTTTGCTGTACCCTTGAATCAATGTAAATCAACTATCCTTCAATTCCAAAAGAAATGAAAAAAGAATTTTTTAATTCTGAAAAATCTTACTATACTTTATGGTTATTGCAATGAAAAACTAATTATCCTGTCTTGTGGATATAAAAAGGTGCTGGGTAATAGAAATTTTTGTTTTAAAAAATTCAGATAAATCCTAGCAAACTTCGTGTATTAAAAACTTTTAAACAAATTTAATTCTGTGAAGCTGATGAGAGAAGATGAGCTGTTCCATCTTTTTAAATTTCTTCCAGTGAAGAATTTGAAAAGAAAATAATGAGCTTAACATCAAAGAATAGGTCACCTGCTCATATTAAAACACTGCTTAATTTCCCCATTTTTTTTTTTTTGAACTCCATTTCACAGTGATAGTTTGTGCATTGTATACTTGGTCATGTAATGGTCATAACAGTATATGGCAAGTCCTTTGTATTTGTTTGAAAAAGAAAAATAGCCAGGAACATTTTATTGGTTTGTTTATTAGATTTATTAATTGCTAGCTAAAATCAACTAATTATCAAAAAATTCTCTCAAATATAGAGATGTTTGAAGTTATACCTAATTTTATTTTTTAAATAAATGTATTATTTTAAAAGTTTGTATTTATTTATCTATTTATTTTATTTAGCTGTGTTAGGTCTTTGTTGCTGCTCATGTTGCTGCTGTTGCTGCTAAGTCGCATCAGTCGTGTCCGACTCTGTGCGACCCCACAGACGGCAGCCCACCAGGCTCCCCCGTCCCTGGGATTCTCCAGGCAAGAACACTGGAGTGGGGTGCCATTTCCTTCTCCAATGCGTGAAAGTGAAAAGTGAAAGAGAAGTCGCTCAGTCGTGTCTGACTCTTCGCGACCCCATGGACTGCAGCTCACCAGGCTCCTCCACCCATGGGATTTGCCAGGCAAGAGTACTGGCGTGGGGTGCCAGTGCCTTCTCCAGGTGCTGTGCATGGGCTTTCTCCAATTGCAGTGCAAGGGGTTCTCACTGAGGTGCTTCTCTTGTTGCAAAGTACGAGCTTCAGTAGTTGTGGCTCTCCAGCTCTAGAGCGTTGGCTCAGTAGTTGTAGTGCACAAGCTTAGTTGTCCTGCAGCATGGGGAATCTTCTGGGACCAGGGATCCACGTCCCCTGCATTTGCAGGCAGATTCTTAACCTATGGACCACCAGGGAAGTCCCTCCTAATCTGTAAAACATAACCTTGCTCTTAAAAGGAAAAATGCCACTGACTAAAGAAACCCTTTATCCCAGCCTGTGATAAAGCCCGAGAATTTAGGGCTTTACCCAGGAACACATGTTTCCTCCTGAAAATGAATTGCAGCATCAGGAAAGCAAAACAGGTGAGGCGAACCACGCATGCGTCTTTGTCTTCAGACCTGGAACGTCTCCCCCTTAAGTTAGCTGTAGCTCTTTCTTCTGTCACTGTGTTATTACCCTTCTCTTTTGCACTCACAGCACTTTGAGTAGATTGAATTCAGAGGGTTTATAACATGCTGCCTAACATTATCACCTTTAATTTACAAGCACATTTGGCATATTTATTAGAACTGGCCATTTCATGAAAAATATTTTTCCTCTAACATTACGTATAAAATGCTGTTTGTCAACAGGTGATGAATTAATCGTCATATTTAAATTCCTTTTGTGCATTTAGGCATATTAACATGTCTAATGCACTTCTATTTGAAGTGTGTAAATCTTTAAGTGCAATATTCCATTACCCAACATAATTCTGTTAAACTTTTTTACCTACATAAAAAGCTCACATTCATATTAAACAATTGTTTTCCAAAATAGAAAATGAGGACCTAACATAACAATGAAAAATGTGCCTTCCTATCAAGAAGGAAAATTGTCCATGTAATAACTACTTATTGTATTTAGATCAATAAGTATATTTAGATCCAGGTAAAGCAGATGAATGTCCGCTTGTTCAGTACAGTGTACAAATGATCGCAGCTGTGCCTTTAATCTGACTTCTCTTTATCTCCTGAATCTGTGTAGGTCCACTCACTTTCTCTTACCTGAAATGCTATAGAAATGTGTCCCCCAGTTTCCAAGCCTCCAGGCCTTTCTGTATCTGACCTCACCATGCCCCTATATGTTGAATCTACTCCTTCACAGAGGAATAAGGCCTTTCATGATAGGTTTCTGCCTTTTTCTCCAGCAAACTCTCCTTCCTTTGTCCCACATATGTCCCAGCCATACAGAACAACTTCAACCCTTTCTGCATCCCTTTTCACTCTTCTTGGTTAACTTCAGCTCATGTTTTGAGATCCAACTCTCTGAAGCCTTCACTGATTCCCAGGCAGGCATTTATACTCCTTCTCTGAGTGGTGGTTCAGCTGGTAAAGAATCTACCTGCGATGCAGAAGACCTGGGTTCAATCTCTGTGTTGAAAAGATCCCCTGGAGAAGGGATCGGCTACCCACTCCAGTACTGAGGCCTGGAGAATTCCATGGGCTGTATAGTCCATGGGGTCGCAAAGTGTTGGACATGACTGAACGACTTTCACTTTCTGAGGTTCTGGAGCAGCCCATGTCTTCCTCTGCCAGGACCCTTACTGCAGTGTATTATGACCATTTGTGCTTTCATTTGTCCTTTAATTAGACTGTAGGGATCTCGAGAGCAGGGACTATGATGTCATCCCATATCCCCAGCCCCCTGGCATATAGTAGGAACTTAGTAAATGTTCACTTAATGAAATCAAACTAAGCTACCCAGAACCTTTTTGAAAGTAGACAAAGTATAAATGAACAAATGTAAATAAAAGATGACCCTATCAATGCTTTGTAGAAACAGATAATGATTTATTAGCAATAACCATGACTGTAAGTATGACCAAGACAACAGATTCCTCTGTGTGGAAGGGCATGGGAAAGCTGCAGCTTCTCGATTTATGGGGCTTGGGGAAAAAAGGATACAAGGAGAAGGGAGCAGCTGGAAGAGAGCAGGAGTCAGAGCCCCACCCCTCAGTGAAGAGCAGAAGTTGAGGCTCAGGATTTCAGACAGTGGTTCCTTTCTCTTGAGTGTGAGAGTCAGTATGCTCTCAGCCCACCACAGAGACCAACCTATGGAAATAGCCAAACCTTGACTTTCTGAGTGGAATTCATGTTAGGAAGAAACCCTAGAAAGAGAAAATGTTTCTTAATAATTATTTCTTCAGTTTGGGTTTATTGAGGAGAAGAGATGAAAAGGATGTGAGAGGACTGTATAGTCCATGGAATTCTCCAGACCAGAATAATAGAGTGGATAGCCTTTCCCTTCTCCAGAGGATCTTCCCAACCCAGGGATCAAACCCAGGTCTCCCACCTTGCAGGCAGATGCTTTATCAGCTGAGCCACCAGGAAAAGCCCAAGGACCAGGAATCAAACCAGAGTCTCCTGCATTGCAGGTGGATTCTTTACCAACTGAGCTATCGTGGGGCAAACCACACCTCATCTATTTACTCCACAGGTGAGTCTTTCTCTAAATTGACAGATTATTAAATTAAAACCATTTCTTTTTCTAATTTCAAACCCAAGTTTTTAAAATTAATTTTTGATTTACATGCAGGAATAGTCATTATTTGGTCTACTATTCTGTAAGTTTTGACAAATGCATAGAGTCATGTAAACACCACCGTAATCAAGTTACCAAATGGTTTCCATACCCGCTGTTCCCTAAAATTACCTTGTGCTACCCATTTTTGGTTAAACTCTTCCTCACCTTTGACACTCTTGAAACCTCTGATCTTTTGTTCATATTTTTAGTTTTGCTTTTCCAAAATATCATTGACTGGAATTACACACTGTATAGCCTTGTGAGACTGGCGTCTTTCACTCTGTAAATGCATATTAGATTCATGTATAATGTTGCATGAAACAATGTGTTGAAGCTGAATTGTTTTCCCTCATCAATTTCCTTTACTGAAATGCCTAACCCCCAGCACCTCACAATGTGACATGGGGTGGGATGCGTTCTTTGACTTCTACCAAAAAGAAGAAAAATCCAAGACATATTCAATACACCTTCCTTGAGGCTTTTGGGGACTTACATCATAATATTAAGTGAAGACATCAAGTTGAATTTACTCATTTTCTTCTGAAGAGTCCTCCCATACCCTCTACCTCAGGAGATTATTTCTCACCAGTTTCATTATCTCTACCTGCCCTGTCTCAGTCATCATCTTGGCTTCTCTGTCCTCCTTTTGTTTTCGTTTCTTCTTCCTCCTTCATCACCTGAAGAGCAACTTTACCTCTCTTTTTCTACCTTAGCTCCTAGGTCCTCTGGGTTTCATCATCTCCTCCTCACAGCTTATTGAGGGATTTTCCCAAACAGATCGTTTACTCCTGAAGAAGAATTCTGATGCTAGCTGTTCAGATTCTCTTTTTACTCCCCTTCTCAAAATGTGATCATCACAAAATGCTTTGAGATTCTTAGGAGTCTTCTTACTCTTAACAAAATGATAAGACATACTTTGACTGATGGCGTATATGTTTCATAGAATGCATATTTGTTTAAATTGTCTGCATTATTTTAAATGCTTTATAAAGACTTTACTGACCAGATAATCTCTGGCAGAATGAAGTAGAAAAAATATGAAAATTTAATCAAGTATCTAGAAAACTAAAGAGAAAAGATTACATTTTTATAGAGAATAATTCACCTCTCTCTGTGTTCCATAATCCATATTCCTAGTATCACACATGGCGTGTTGAGGACTCTTAACCAGTTTTACAGTTTGCAAGGGGGAAGGGAGGGTATCAGATCCTGATCTGCAAATCAGCATTGCAGTGATGGTTAGGCTCCTTCTGGAGTCAGAGTCTTTATGGGTGTTGGCATAGGCCCCTATGGGCATCATTACTTGGCCATTTCTTCTTGGTATCCTGAACACTTTTGCACCTCTCCTTTCCTCATGCTTTCTCAATGCTCCCCATTGGATCCCAGGCCAATAGCTTGTTTACAAGGTCAAGGAGAAAAGAGAAACAGAAATATGGTAGAGACATGGAACAGCTGTTTCTAAGATGGTAGTTCTCAAGAAGGACAAGTTAACAGGGCAAAGGAGAAGGCACGTATGGTTTGTTCAAGGGGCAGAAAGAGGGGGTGGTGATTAATGTCTATAAAAATGATGATTTGCTCAGGCCGACTTCCTTTACTGCATGAGGAAGAGGTTTTTTGAATTTGTGAAGATGATGCTTTTTGGAAATAAGAAGACAGAGAAAGTGGAATCACAGGGTTCTCCCTCCTTTGTTCAAAGAGCTCTAACTTTCCATGTATCTTCACTCACCCCTTTATCACACTCCTGGGTTATTAACAGTGTTTTTTTTTAACTGCAGAGCCCAGAGACTCTAAAGCTATCTGGACATGTTTTCTCACAGCACTTGGAAAATCATCTGGTTGGGAAGGAGAAATTGCGGTGGGGAGCACAGGCCTGACTTTGTGGGGCCTGCCTGGTGAGGGGCCCACGACACTGCTCAGTCTCCCTTGAGGAGGGCCTAACTGCTCCCCGGGGCAGCTCACTGAAATGCCACACCTCTAGCTTTCAGAGAGGCTGCTTTTGCCTTAGTATACACAGTATACTCTCTCCCTGCAGGAAATTTCTCTTGGAGGTCATCTGTTTGAATAAAAGCCCAATAATTTTATTTAATTTGGGTCAGCATGCAAACTTTTGCACAAGAAAGTGTCATTTTTGTATCTACTTCCATTTAAGGACCACATAAATTTAAAATCACTAAACCGTATGTTCAGAGGCTCAGTCTTGTTGGACTCTTTGCAACTCCATGCACTGTAACCCTTCAAGCTCCTCTGTCCAAGCGATTTCCCAGTCAAGAAAACTGGAGTGGGTTGCCATTTCCTCTTCCAGGGGGTCTTCCTGACCCAGGGATCCAAGTCACATTTCTTTCATCTCCAGCATTGGCAGGTAGGTTCTTCATCACTGAGCCACGTTTTGCCTGCAATACCCAAACGTCCTTGTTGAACGCCAAACCCAATACTGTCTGCATCCGGCCCTGATGAGCCCCAGAGTGTGTGAGCATGAGAGAAGGGAAGATTGCTCTCCTGTGGCATCATACTGTATCCTGCTTATGTTTCCATCTTCCTGTTATAACCTTTTGTTGTAAAATCCTCCCTATAACCTCTTCTCATATCATTCAAGAGCAGTATTTTCTATGTTGTCTTTAGTATTATATTTCTAGATGTATGTGAACCACAGAAAGCAATGATATTAGACAATACAACTAAAACAAGAGTTTGAGCTCTGGGCTTTTTTGAGTATGAGAGAGCCATTTGGAACAGTCTTAATTTAGAAACAGGATTATCAAATTCCGTTGTTGTTGTTCAGTCACTAAGTCATGTCTGACTCTTTGCAACCCCGTGGACAACAGCATGCCAGGCCTCCTTGTCCCTCACCATCCTCTGGAGTTCACCCAAGTTCGTGTCCATTGAGTCGATGATGCCATCAAATCATTTAATCCTCTGTTGCCCTCTTCTCCTTTTACCTTCAATCTTTCCCAGCAATAGGATCTTTTCCAATGAGTTGACTATTTGCATCAGGTGACCAAAGTATTAGAACTTCAGCATCAGTACTTCCAATGAGTACTCAGGGTTGATTTCCCTTAGAGTTGACTGGTTTGGTCTCCTTATTGTCCAAGGGACTCTCAAGAATCTTCTTGAGCACAATTCAAAAGCATCAATTTTTCGGTGTTCAGCCTTCCTTATGGTCAAACTCTCACTTCTGTACATGACATAGCTCTGACTGTATGAACTTCTGTCGGCAAAGTGATGTCTTTTCTTTTTACAAGCTTTAAATTTTTAAAATTTACAATTTTATCAAATTCTCCCTTACTATAAAAACAAGAACTGGAAGAGGCCTGAGCAACCATTTATTCCAGAAGTCTTTATCTTTATCTGGATTATGATCTTTTTTTGAGAATCTCACAAGAGTATAAAAGCCCAATCTAGAAATATATGTATATGTGAAAACAAACATTTGGCCCATGATTTCAAAGGATTCATGGGTACAATCAAGCCCATCAGCAGATCTCCTCGGGGATACTAGAAACCCAGATTAAGAACCTCTGATCTGCTCAGATTCTCTGAGATGGGAATACCAGACCATCTGACCTGCCTCCTGAGAAACCTGTATGCAGGTCAGGAACCAACAGTTAGAACTGGACATTGAGCAACAGACTGGTTCCAAAGTCAAGGAACCAGTATATTGGTCAAGGCTGTATATTGTCACCCTGCTTATTTAACTTATACGCAGAGTACATCATGAGAAACTCTGGGCTGGAAGAAGCACAAGCTGGAATGAAGATTGCCAGGAGAAATATCAATAACCTCAGACATGCAGATGACACCACCCTTATGGCAGAAAGTGAAGAGGAACTCAAAAGCCTCTTGATGAAAGTGAAAGAGGAGAGCGAAAAGTTGGTTTAAGGCTCAACATTAAGAAAACTAAGATTATGGCATCTGGTCCCATCACTTCATGGGAAGTAGATGGGGAAACAGTGGGAACAGTGTCAGACTTTTTTGGGGGGGGGCTCCAAAATCACTGTAGATGGTGATTGCAGCCTTGAAATCAAAAGGCACTTACTCCTTGGAAGGAAAGTTATGGCCAACCTGGATAGCATATTGAAAAGCAGAGACATTACTTTGCCAACAAAGGTCTGTCTAGTCAAGGCTATGGTTTTTCCAGTAGTCATGTATGGATGTGAGATTTGGACAGTGAAAAAGGCTGAGCACCAAAGAATTGATGCTTTTGAACTGTGGTGTTGGAGAAGATTCTTGAGAGTCCCTTGGACTGCAAGGAGATCCAACAAGTCCATCCTAAAGGATATCAGTCCTGGGTGTTCATTGGAAGGACTGATGTTGAAGCTGAACCTCCAATACTTTGGCCACCTCATGTGAAGAGTTGACTCATTGGAAAAGACCCTGATGCTGGGAAGGATTGGGGACAGGAGGAGAAGGGGATGACAGAGGATGAGATGGCTGGATGGCATCACTGACTCGATGGACATGAGTTTGGGTAGATTCCTGGAGTTGGTGATGGACAGGGAGGCCTGGAGTCACAAAGAGTCGGACACAACTGAGCAACTGAACTGAAATGAACTGAACTGATCTGCTCCAAGACCAAAGGTGGCAATTGAAGCCCCAAAGTGTAAGTGACTTTCTTTGGGCTGTTCAGTTTCATATTTTTTCCTGCTATCCTCTCCCTTTCCTTTTATGTGTATGTCTATTTTTTCTTTGATGCTAAATTGATAGGTGTGTAGAAAATTTATTTTCCTGCAGTATCACTCCCAAATGATGAGTGATAGAAAGTCTTCTCACTGTCTCTTTTAATTGATATAGCACCATAAACTCTATGAAAGAGCCTTTTAATTGATGTAGCACCATAAATTCTATGAAAGGGCTAATACAATAGATATACTTTATTACAATTGTAGTTGGCCATGGTGTTAAAAATTACCAACATCTCTGCAGATGCAATAATTACGAAAAACCACAAAAGGTCCTGAGGGTCATGTGGGGGAAAGGTCAGCCCAAGCTCTACTCTGTTCCGTTAATGGGCAGTTAGAATCTAGGAATACTTATGCCAAGTTTGCTCTGAAGTGGTTTGGCACTTGATTTGGAAACTTCTGGCACACCAAACCCCTTATTACTGTAACATTCTTCTATAAACATTTAATGTTGGGAAATTACACATTTTGATCAAAAAGCTTCCTTGTCCTTCTCCTTCCCAGTAATGAATACCAATGTAAATAGCACTTTAGCAATCCCTGGATGTTAATGCCAAACAACTCAGGAAACAAAATGCATATGTGAGCATTTTAGATGCTGCTGAAAGAATTTCTACAGCCCAAGAGAGAAACTTGGAGAATTCTGCACTGTACTCCTTTTGTTCTTTACAAGTTTAGTATAATGGTATGTCCTTGTAATCTTGATCTGTGAAAACTATGCTTTTTCTAAAAATCATCTGATAATTCAGATCAGGTTCTTTAGAGCCACCTAAGATGTAGCCACAAGGCTATGTTACCCAGTCAGCTATTTTGCCCTCATGGCTTTCTTTGTCAATTCATTCTTGGTCCTCAGAAAAATCTTCCTACCAAGATAAATAGCATGTTGTTTGTGTCTTAGTAAAAAGCTTCTAATAATGATTGTTCTGATTCAGTTCCTTGTTTGACCCCAAATTGATGTTTGAAAAAAGGAGGGGATTAGATTAGGGTCTCGTGAGATATGTATATATGATAACACAAAGAAGGAATTCTAACTTAAGGATGGCTTAATGGTTGTGCCTTGATGGGAAAACATCCATCTTCAAAGATTTCTCTTTTAAAATATAGTAAAAATCAAAAGCAATCACTTAAGAAGTTTGGCTAAATAATCTGGCATTTGTGAGCAATAGCTGCAAAATGATATGACTGTAAGGACCATCTTCTCTGAAAAAGCTTCTAACCATTTAAATTACCATCCAAGTGTTATTACCTGAATCACCTCTGGGGGCCAGATACACACCTGTGATCTGCTGGCAATTCAGGGAAGAAAGCAGCCCTGCCATGTCCTAGTGTAGTAAATGGAATAGTACAGTTTTGGATCTGGAAAGAAGCTGAGGTTACTGCTCCTCGATTAACACCCAGCCGACAAAGCTAATAGTGGGAAGAGCATGGTGGTTTAGCACCTCAATATTGTGTACTTAAAGATGCAAATCCAGGCGTGCAAACAATAGATACCAGTAGTACATGGAAGGCAATTCAGCAAATCAGCTTAAAAATGAGAGTAAATGATGCATGTTTGGAAGAGCAAAAAATGGTAGCTGTCTTGTTTAAACTAAATGTTTAAGCCACGACATGGCCATTGCAATAATAATCTCCTGGAAAGCAATATTTAAATGTATCCATCATCATTTAGGTTTTAGACACACAGTTAAATATTATTGATCATTTGCAATTGTGTGCATCCATGTGTATATATATTAAACTGAAAAGTAACAGTAGCATGGAAAGTGTAGAAGATGAAGTGTAAAAATAGTACTTGAGTTTCTAATTACCAGTTTTTAATTAAGAAAGCCACAAGCAAATTATAAACATCCAGTTTATAGCATTGCAATCTTAGAGGCTTACACTCATGAATATGGTAATTTTTTATTTTATGCCCTCTTGAGATGTCTTGTTAAAAACATTTTATTGGTGATCCTAAAATTCAGTAAATTTGAAGCCCTTGGCACCTTGTAGATAGTTAAAGTTCTTCAAAAAAAATGTCAGCAATAAATATTTGGCAAATATAAAGAATATGCACATTTTCCCAAGTGGGTGCTATTTTTTTTTTTGCAGTTCTTATATTCAAGTGATGACACTGCAGTTCAGAATGTGAATGCATATTGATATTTTCTTCCAGAAACTGCATGGGTTGCTGGGAGAATACTGCTACCCCAGAGTTATTTTTATGTGGGCACCTGGAAGTGGAGGCATACTTGTTCCAGCTTACAGAGTTGTTTTGGACAATCAGGTGTACATATGAGCAAGTGGTCTTTATTTAGAGCAATTAAAATTCTCACATTCTCCTCTCTTGACATGCAATTACTAGGGTTCCGCTGTTCCCACTAATTGCTCTTGCCGGGGACATTGGTGAGAAGCCAATGATTTTGATGGGTAGCGGATTATCATTTTTACTTTGCTACCTGAGGAAAAAAAAATCATTTGCAAAATCCCATGTGTAATTAGCAAGACTCATGATTAATTGTCCTGCAAAATTAGCTTCACTGTTGCTTTTATTTTACTGCTTCAAATATTAATTAATGTTAACTCCTTTCCTTCAGTTCCAGCTTTTGAATATTCAACATGGCTTTGAAAAATTATCAAGGTTTATACTTGCATTAGCATGCCAGAGCTTTGATTTCAGGAATAAGTATTCTGATTTAAAAGATCACACTTGGGTCATAAATAATTTTTATAGGAGGACAAACAAAGCGTTGGAGCATCATGGGAAGGCATTCATGTACTAACTGAAAGTAAATTGTTTCAATAATGATTCATTCCCGGGTGCTTTTGGGGGAAACATCAGCAAATATGCAAACCACTGCATTGCGTGGGGGTAAAAACCGTTCCCCAGTGACAAGCAACCTACACCAGCATTTTTCTACCTGTCATTATGTGGTGGGCGAGGCTCAGAGACTTGGCAAGAAATCATAGCCTCTCGGGTTGAAAGGAATCACCAAAGTTATCCTGTCCAAAGGTTCCCAGTACCAGGAGCACTGGAATAGCTGTGACTTTTATGAAAATGATAGATTCCTTAGGTTCCACTCCAGACCGAATGAATCAGACCATATGGCACTGAGCTCGGCAATATGTATTTTTTCAAAGTTCTCCAAGAGACTGTGGTGAACGTCTGGGTTTGGAAGCTGTTGATCTCATTGAACCACCTAGATGCCTGAATTCCCTTTGAAACATATGGGCCAAGTGATGCTCGAATACTTTCAGTGTCAAGGAACTTGCTTTGCCACCCTTGAAAAAGCCCGTGTCTTATTTTTAGTGTTGATGCCTTCTGTTCTGTTAACTGCAGGTGGTTAATTTTGTGGTGTAAGGTTGCAAATGCCCCTTGCCTATATTGCAAGAGCAGTTCTCCATCAAAATGCTTGGAATTTGACTGGTGGTATCTATCACACTGTCATGGTCAAGGTTACACATGATATCTAGACTCCTAGGAAAGAAACCAAGCCCTGCTCTTCAAGCCCCTCATCAAATCCTCTATGCCATCCGGTCGGCAGGGAGGGCACTCTGAGCCAGAGCACCCAGGCACTGGAGTGCTGAGGTGGGTGTGAGCCAGACTTCCTCCTTCTACCTCTTACCTACCCTGAAGCAGGGGCTCTTGCAGATCTTCTGGAGGTTTTGCCTGGCCTCTTTTAAGACTTTTATAATTAGACTTTCTTTTCCCTTGAGATTTCTTAGGCACAAGATTCTCCTCCTGCAAGTCTAGGGCAGTGGACTCTGCTTTGGTTCTTCCATCCCTGGCTTCAGGGCCTGAAGGGGTTTGCACCGATGGTCTCCTGCTCTTTCTGGCATGGAACAGATTTTCTGTGGACACAGGGTTCAGGTGGAGGTATTTCCAGTAGAGAATGGGGTGCCTTGGGGATGAGGATGAGCTGTTCAGACTGTCATTCTCAGAAAGCTTCCCTGACAGACAGATGTCCAGACAGATTAAAAAGATTGTGTGGGAGTTACTACTCTCACCTGCTGTGTGACCCTGTGGCTGTTACTTAACCTCTTGGTGCTTAGTTTCCCATCAGTAAACAGGGGTGATAACAGCACCTCTCTCATAGGGTTCCAGTGAGGCTTTAATGGGTTAAAACTAGTGGTGTTCAACAAATAAATGCATTCAAAATCCCCTAATACTACTTTCCTATGAGGAAGGCAGCTTATAAAGAAATTGGTAACTGGATGCAAGACTTAAAAAAGTCTAGCCTCTGCTTATATTCTAAGAGGGCAGAAGTTCACATTTAGATTTACTTTTTAACCTGGAAAACCTCCAAGAATATAGGCAGAAGTCATATCTGGGCCTGAAAGACTACATGTTCCTTTACACCAAAGTGATTCAAAAGTTTTCTTTGCCTCCTTTAAAGTTGACGTTTACAGAGGGAAGGTAGTCTCTGTGTATTGGCCTGAGAACCTCCATTTTCATAGTTATAGTTTTCTCATTTTCTGCACACTCCCCTCACAGTAACGAATTGTCCCTTGACTTAGAAGCTGAATGACAGCAAGGCCCTGGCTCCTGCATGAGTCAGGACAGGTGTGTTGACCAGCTCAGGGAGAGCAAAGGCAGGTCAATAAAGTGACCAGATAATGGACGACAGGCCACTAGCACAGCTGCCTAGGAATCACCTATCAAAATGGCAGGAGACAGTACGAGACCTTTTCTGCTATAGAAACTTCCTCATTAGCTATTATCCACTTGGGTAGGGTCTGGTGGATTTTTTCCCCTACATATATCACTAGCCAGTGTTTCAGAGAGATGAGGATAATCAGCACAATGCAGCATTCAAAAGTAGCTCAGAATTTCTGAGAAGCAGCATTTGTGTACAATGCGTTAAAGAAATGGATTTGGCCTAGGCTGAGGGTGGTCAGTGCCTGTGTGGGGCGAGCTGAAGGAGGCGGTGCATCCACACTTCGTGTGCTTGTGGGCCCGCAGCTGCTTTGACTTAGCCGGCCGGGCACCCCAGTAATTGCGAGAAGACGTAAAACAGAGGTCGTGACTCTCCGGGGTCATTAAGAAGCCGAGGCCCCTCTCTCCCACCCTGGAGGCACTCTGGTTAAGGCGCCGCTGAATGAGCTGCCTCCTGTGGGTCAAACACCGCTCCTCCCACCCAGCTACCCGCTGCTGGTGTATCTGCCAGTCCTCTGTCCGGTCTCAGGGCTGTGTCCAGCTACTACCAGGTCTGGAAGGAGGACTGAGGTTGATATTGGATCAACAGAGTCTTTTTTTAGTTCAAACAGAGTGAGAAAATGTCTTCTGTAGTTTTCTAGGTTTGATCAAATTTCTAAAAATTTACCTTAATTTCTTTATTTCTACACTATTGATAAAGACAGTGGGGCGACTATTGAATGTTGGCAAATGTTTGCAACACCAGGATAAAGAAGACAGGGTCATGGAAATCAAGTGACTCACATTTCTGCCTGGGGTTACCTTTGGTAGATGAATTTGAATTGAATATACCATAATATACCAACAAAGGTCCATCTAGTCAAAACTGTGGTTTTTCCAGTGGTCATATATGGATGTGAGAGCTGGACTATAAAGAAAGCTGAGCACTGAAGAACTGATGCTTTTGAACTGTGGTGTTGGAGAAGACTCTTGAGAGTCCCCTGGACTTCAAGGAGATCCAACCAGTCCATCCTAAAGGAAATCAGTCCTGAATATTCACTGGAAGGACTAATGCTGAAGCTGAAGCTCCAATCCTTTGGCCACCTGATGTGAAGAACTGACTCATTGGAAAAGACCCTGGTGCTTGGAAAGACTGAAGGCAGGAGGAGAAGGGGATGACAGAGGATGAAATTGGATGGCATCACTGACTCAAAGGACATGAGTTTGAGCAAGCTCTGGGAGTTGGTGATGGACAGGGAAGCCTGGTGTGCATGGGGTCGCAAAAAGTCAGACACAACTAAGCGACTACACTAAACTGATACCATTATATAGCTGGAGTTTCTACTGCAGATGAAAAGATGGAGAAAAGAAAAAAAAAGAGAGGGAATATCTCCTGATTGCTTATTCCACTCACTTTTCAACCCTTAAAAAAAACCTGAGACTGGCAGATTAAAAGAATTAAAAGACAAAATAAAAACCTTTACAATAAGTCTAAAGCTTATTTTGGCCTTTCTGTAGATTCTTATACCTTTCTGAGGCCAAGGTGGGCCATGGAAATGTTTATAATTGGCATTTCTAATGAAGAATAACCCCTTATAGACACCAGTTACCAAAAGTAACTTAGTGATGAAGTGGCAACAAGGGCTTCTTCACCAAGAGCTAGTTTGGGGTCAAGGTTACCTCTAGTTGGGGATAGCTGGCGTATGACATATTTGCAGTTAAGCTGTTTAGTTTTTAAATGGCTTTGACATCGTATTTACTGCTAGGTGAAAGAACTATAGACCAGTTGTTAATATGAGAACTACAGCTGGGAGATGGCTCTAACACAACACTAACGGGAAGTTAAGGCCTGCAGGAACACTACATAAATAGTGCTCCTCCTGTATTATGTTAATTCTCAGAATAACCTCACAGCAACATTTCATCCTGACATTTGCTTCTCTACAGCCTCGTGAAGTCTTAGGTTGATTCTTCAAGCCCAGAAATATGTTCTTCTTGCCTGTGCCTGCCAAAGTAAATAGAAATCAATGGAAGGCAGCAGAAATGCTGAAGTCATTCCAATAAGGGAAGTGCTTGTTAATTTAAATTTTGCACTTGACATTGGTAAGGACTAATAGCAGAAAATCATATCCTATGCTGACTTCTAAAGTCATTTTGATCATCATTTATCCCACATTTTTTGTTGTTGCAAAAATAGTGTTATAAGTAAGAAACATATCTAATTGTGATAGATCATTCAAATAAGGGGGGGATGTTTTGTTATCTGAGTGATATTAAGTCCTTGGAAAACTTTGGTATAAAAGGGATCATACTATGTTGTCAGTGGATGGAATGACCTCTGGGTGTATGCGTGCACGCAAATGCATACACCCATGTGTATGCATTCCAGAAACTTCAAAAAGCACCTCCTGCTGCTTTCAAAACCAGGCAAATATGTTTGAGGCCTGGTGGTAATTTAAAATAGGAAGATATACACAGAGCTGAAGGTGGCTACACAGGAAATGAGAAACGTTGTGGTCCTCTGAGCAACATGAATGTGCCGTTGTATCACTAAATAATTGGAAGGGTGGGTCTGTGTTGTTGATGCTAAGCAGGTGTCCATAAATCAGAATTAATGTTTGTAATTAATTGTTGTGTTAATAACAAAAGGTTTTAAGTACACTAACTTGCTTTTCCTCAGTTCAACCTTTTATTTACCACTTGTCATTTCAATCCTAGATGGATTGAGAAGCTCAACTATTCTTGAGGATTTTGTGCCAGATCAGTAGAATATGATAATCTAGTATCTATTATCTTTTCTTTTCCCTCAGTAGAGATCCTAACTTTTGACAAAAATAAGATTCCTGGTCTGAGCTAAGGAGTCCCACCAGCTGTTGGAACATCCACTTCAAAGGAGAAGCTTTTTAAAAAAGGAAACACTCAGTTTGTCCATCCTTGGGGTGGAAGTTTGAGGTCACGCTGTTATGTCATGTCTGCCTGCTGCTCTGTGGGTCCTTCTGGCTCCATACCTGATTCAGTGAAATAACTCTGTTAGGTGGACTCAGAACATCTGTTCTCTCTCCAAGCTCTTTCCCTCCAAACAGCTGTTAAAGAATAGCAGGACACGCTAGATCCATTTCTCAGATTTGTAGGTAAGTCTGAGTCAGGCATTTTGCACCCCCCCTTCCCCCACACACCACCCCAAGCCCTCTGATGAAGAGTGTCATTGTTTAATCCATATACATTCCTATGAAGCAGAATCCTGGAGGAAAAGATGGGCTACACATTTGCCAAAGGACAGGGAAGAGAGATCACCTGGAGCAGGAAGACAAGGGGAAGGAGGAGTCTTGAATTATGTGTGGATGAAACCAACGTGTAGAATTTGTGATGAGACTGCTTCATAAGTGAACATCTAAGGCTAATTGCCACAGACGGAAATCAGAGACCAAGCAAATGCAAGGAGGCGCTGTTTCTAACTCAGCAAAGTCATACCAAATTATTTTTGAGAATAGGGTAGCAGTCAGAAAATGTTTCATTAGCTAGCCTGGATCATGCCCATGAGGTGGGCCTGATGGGTGGAAAGGAAGCAGATTATATACTTTGTTTTCTATTGTGCTCTTTTTTTTTTTCTTGTTCATTTGTTTTGCTATAATGTGCTCTTGGGTACTGTAGTTATCAGTCATCTGGAGGAAGGTGCTGTGTAGACCACACTACCGTTGGATGGGTGTTCAACCAGCTAACAGAGTGTCACCAGAGTGGTGATCCCAAGACCAGGTCAGTATGACCCAGAAGGCTGAAAAAGGCAAGGTTTATGAGTATTGGGCTGAACTCATTCTTGCTTAAATGCTTCAGGAATGATTTTCATGATGGAAAAGAGAGATAGGAGAGGAAACTCATTAAACTTGCCAAACATGAGATGTAGCTGGGCTGGCTGCATGCAAGCAGAGCAGAAAAACATTTAGGGATCATAATGCACTTAAAAAATGAGCTAGCAGAATAGCCCTAAAGTGAAGAAAACATGTGTTCTGTTAAAATATTGAAAAGACTTTTATTGGGAAAGAAACTAAGGCTTAAGCTAGTAGCTTTAAGCTCATGCCCACAAGTCGTATGGGTTAAGAGAACACAAAGGGCATTCAGAGAGGACCTCCTATTTCTCTACTCCTGATCTGATTTCACCAAGTTTATGTCAGAATGTTCTGAAGCTTCCTTCTCAGAACCTTCTGATGGGCCAGTTAGGCAATGGCCACCTCCTTCAACCTGGGTCAGGGTGAGGATCTCCACAGTGGCTCAGTGTTCCTTTGTACTGAAGATATTCCTGCAATAAAAGCTACCTTTCTGGAAACATTTGGAAGAGTGAAATGCCGCATCTCCAATTTCTAGCAATATATTCTTTTGCCATCATTCAGCCTAGAAGCTTAAGTAGGAAGACCACTTGGAGCCAGACTTCAGAGTGATCTGTCTCTAAGTAATAACTTTCATATTGAACTGTTTAGCTTTTCAATTCTGTTAAGCTACTGTGAATTCTCAGTATTAATCTGCAGAAAGACTTTATTGTCTACATCAAACCCTTATAAGGCTCCGTTTCTGCTCTTATTTCAGAATCTCCTTTCCAAAAGCTAGACGCAGACAGAGGCAAACTGAGAAGTCCAGACAGTGCACCAATGGGTTAAATCCTATGTCAGGGGTACAACCATAATGTATTATAAGCTTTTCATCACATAATACATCACTCAGGAAAAAAAATATTTGAAGCAGCTTCTCTAATTCATCTTCCTGGTGTTAAATGAACACATCTCTGGTATTTGCGTCTTTCTGTTTCAATTAAAGTGGTCATGCTTACTCCTTTGGGAAGCTATTAAGGATTTTTTTTAACATTGTTGTTTCACTGCTAATATTCAGTTTCTCTTCTTGGTCTCCCCTTTGCAATACATCTTTAAATTTTTTTTTTAAATTCTCTATTTAGTTTTGCTTCTCAGCACAAAATATAGTTTAAGCTGCTCTTTGATGAGATGGCTGCTGATAAGATATAACTTGTTTAATGAAGGCCAACAAATGTTTATTGTCTCCTGTGTGCTAGATACATTGAGTGGGTGGGAGTGGGCAAAAGAAATATGAGGCAGCACGTTCTTAGTGAGGCTTCCTAAGTGGTTTAGCAGTAAAGAATCTGCCTGCCAGTGGAGGAGACAAAAGAGATGCAGGTTTGACCCCTGGGTCAGGAAGATCCCCTGGTGAAGGTAATGGCAACAATTCCAGTATTCTTGCCTGGAAAATTCTATGGACAGTGGAACCTTGGTGGGCTATATAGTTCACGGGGTCGCAAAGATTTGGACACAACTGAGCAACTATGCCTACGTGCGTGCTCACGTGCATGTATATTCCTAGTAGGAAGAGAAGATGTCAATACTCCAAACGGCTAGGAACTCATTCTTATCACTACAGAGCCAGACACTTGATTTCTGTCTGGCCAAGTAATCAAGACGTCTAAAATTAAAAAAGCAGCCCTCTTAGTTAAGGAAGTCTTTCTAGAGGGGAGTATAAAACATTTCTTAGCAGAAAAGAGAGGAAAGAATTTGGGGTTAAAAAAAATGGCCTGAGCATAGAGGAAGGGTCAAGAAACGTGGGTGGAGATGTAGATGGAGCCCATGTGCCAAAAGGGAAGGACTTCCCTGCTGTGAAAGTCAGTTTCCATCACGTACTCATGGGGTCCCTGGACTGCAGAGCTGAAGGGCACAGGTTTTAGGCAAGGATGCTGGAGTTTCTCTAATGGAGAAAAGTGCAAATGGAAGGAAGAATGTATGGATTTATCCAGCAGTGGTGTGCAGGACTCCCTGGAAGAGGAGACAGCAGGGGAACAGATGTCTATTAGCATTCTTTTCAATCCAGCCTGGAGAAAACAATTATTTGATTTTATGGTAAGAGAGGTAGAGAGACATGCCTAATTTGAGGTATTTGTAAAGGTGTCATAGAAGAGATGTCATTTAAATTGGTTTCATGGAGATGGTAGAGGACACGATGCAGGCAGCAAGAATGGCATAAACAAAAGCATGGAGGGGTTGGAAAGTGTGGGGCCACGTGGAGAATAGTGAGAAGTTCAGTTAATGTCCACCCTGGAGGAAGTGAGGCAGGTTTCTGGGTCTGGGGCTCTTCACGTTCTCTCCTTGTTGCAAGAACACTTCTTTCTCATCTGAGAGCTGATCAGTGCATTCACTCCCCACCCCTCCCACATCTTCAAGATTGCTCAAGCAGGAAGTATCTGATGAGTTAATCACTGGCTCTTTGAGGCACTGGAATCAACTATGTTTAGTGGTTGTCAGGACAGTAAATAACAAGAGTCCTATGACTTGGGACTTGACCTTCTCCCACTTCTGGGACCTCTTAATCTATAAACCAAAGGATTGCATGTTTACCTTCACCTGCCTCCTGGATTCATGAGCTCTCTCTCTCCCTTTCTCTCTACCCACATGTGTGGATAAGGATAGAAGAGAAGAGGAAGAAAGGGCAAAATCCTCTGTGATCTGAGAAGACATTGTAAAATATAGAACTTGTGGAAGAACTACATGAAACCTTTACAAACAAAGCAAATCTTTCTTTTAAATGTGACCTTTCAGCACAACTTGGATTCCTACCTCAATTCTAACAACCTGTGAAATGTCACTATCCTCCTAAACAAAAATCCATCATTTTTTTTGACATATGCAGGATCTGATTAGTCTCATTTTATTGTACATTTAAAAAATTTGAAACCAGATTTGTCCTAACAATGGCCTGTCATATTACAAAGCTATAGTTATTAAATAGTGAGATACTGGAGTCAAATCAGATAAATAGATCAATCAAAAAGACAGAGCCTATAAACCAAGCCATGCATTGCATTGGAGTGTGCTGTGTGCTTAGTCACTCGGTTATGTCCGACTCTTTGCGACTACATGGACTGTAGCCTGCCAGGCTCTTCTGTCCATGGGGATTCTCCAGGCAAGAATACTGGAGTGGGTTGCTATGCCTTCCTCCAGCAGATTTTCCCAACCCACTGATTAAACCCAGGTTTCCTGCATTGCAGGAGGATTCTTTACTGTCTTAGCCACCAGGGAAGTCCATTGTAATGGAGATAACATAGCAAATCAATGAAGAAAGGGTATAGAATGGACCCACCCCATGAGAAAAAAGTGAGATCTCTACTTTATACCATATGCAAATTATGTATAATTTGCATATGATATAAAGTATGAGATTAAAGGCTTAAAATGTAAATCACATAGCTTTAAGCCTATGTGGAAAAGAATTTTTTTCTTGGATTAGGAAAGGCTTTCTTTAACAAGATACAAAAACACACACTATAGAGAAAAATATACTTAAATTTGATTATAGCAAAATTCCATATAAAATACTTTTATATGGCAACAAACAAATAAAACCCACTATAAACAAAATTAAAACACAATTGAACAGAACAAATGGAACTTTTTATTGAGATACAATTGATGTATTAATATAACATTATATTAGTTTCAGGTGTTCAACCTTTTAAGCTTGTATGTAAATAATTATCATAATAAGTCTAGTTAGCATCCATTAGCACATTTAGTTACAATTTTTTTCTTGAGATGGGAATTTTAAGATCTACTGTCTTAGCACCTTTCAAATATGCCATACAATATTGTTAACTATAGTCACCATGCTGTATGTTATAGCGCTATGACTTATTTATTTTAAAACTATAAGTTTGTAAATTTTGACTACCTTGACACTTTTTTCATTAATAAATAAATGGTGAGAAAACAAGAGGGAGAAGGGCTGTTAGGAACTAAGAGATTTAAGAGATGTAGCAATCAAATGAAATGTGTGGACCTTGTTTGAATTCTGATTCAAAGAAACCAAATATATTATAGAAAGATGTTAGTGGGTTGGTTGGGAGAAACTGTATCCTGACTGGTGATTAAATGATCATAAAAAAATTATTGTAAATGTTTATGGCATGATAATGATGGTGTGGTTACTTTTTTAAAAATCCGTATATCTTAGAGATGCTATTGAAATATTTATGAATGAAATGATACAGTGCCTGGAATTCACTTTAGAATAATCCAACAGGTATGGAAAAGAGAAAGGGGGTGGGTGTATAGATAAAAGATTTGCCATATGTTCTTTTCTTACAGTTTTATTGAGACATAATTGACATATAGCATTGTGGATATGTTCTTAATTACTGAAGCTGGATGAAGGGTGTATGAGAGCTCATTACAGTGTTTTCTTTTATTCACATTTGACATTTTCTATAAAGATTTCTTAAAAATACAAGCAATGGATTAGGAACCATGCCTAGCCTATAATAACACTCGGTAAGTGTTATCTGTTATTATTCTAATAATCTTTAAACAAGACAAGTGACACATTTCTGGTGGAAGTGTGATTTGGCATGGCCTCTACAGAGGATAATTTGGTAATACCTATTAACACTTTTAAAACACTTAGCTTTAAATAATGCCTTCACTTCTGACAAGGTGTACATGTGCATGCTCAGTTGCTTAGTCATGTCCAACTCTGCGACCTCGTGGACTGTAGCCCACCACGCTCCTCTGTCCATGGAATTTTCCAGGCAAGAATACCAGGGTGGGTTGCCATTTCCTACTCCAGAGGATCTTCCCAGCCCAGGGATGGAACCCACATCTCTTGTGTCTCCTACACTGACAGGCAGATTCTTTACCACTGTTCTATCTATCTGTACATATATGAAATAATATACACATATAAGCGTATAAGAGTAGCCATTGAAACAAAATTTTTAATAAGAAAAATGGAAAGCAACATAAAGGTCAATCAGTAGGAAACTAGTTAAATACATTTTAGTCCATCAATAAAATAAAAGACTGCAGCCAAAAATAAATAAATAGAAAAGAGAAAAAATATAAACTGATTTAGGATGATCTTTAAGGTAGCTTTAAATGAAAAAAGGCAAGATACAGAATGAATGTATAGTATATTATTTTATGAATTTATAAAAAGTAATTGTAGAGCTCGGGGCTGGTGCAACAAGATTTCCCGGGGGGGAGGGAGGAGGGAGGGGGGTTCTGGAGGGGAAGCATATGTAAACCCATGGTGGTATCATGACATTGTATGGCAAAAACAATAAAAAACAAATAAATAAATAAACTATTTTTATTATTTTTGCATATGCATAGAACTCTTTGGAAGGGTACACTAGAACATTACTTTTCTTCAAGAAAGTAAAATGAATGGAGAGAGAGTAATAGACCTAGAAAAATGCTTTACATTATATACTCTTGTAACTCCTTAGGTTTTACCATGTATACACATTACCAGTTCAAAAATAAGAAATGAAGATTTATTTTAAAAGATGTATATAATTTGCAAAAGATAACTATCCAAGGTACAAATTATTAATGATAATAACAATACAATAACCTAATAAAAATAAGTAAAAGATATGATAAAGGAAAACTGCTATTGCCAATAAACCTGTGAAAAGATAATTTAATTTACTAGTAGTCATGGAAATGAGAAATAAAACCAATACTTAGCCATTATTTTTTAACCATTCAGTTGGAAAAATATTAAATGTCCTATAATATCAAGTATTGGCCAGTATGTATTGGTCCAATCACCTTCTGCTGGTGGAAATGTAAATCAGTGGTCTCTTTCAGAGTCTTTTGGCAGAACCTAAGTAAAATAGAAATCATGCATATACTAGGCCCATAAATTCTGCTACTGAGTATATTTCCTGCGAAAACTGTTGTTTGTGTACAAAGGGACTTGCACAAGAATCTTTGTGGCAGCCTGGCAGAAAATAGTGAAAAACTGGAAAGAATTTACATATCCATCAATGGTGAACTGGAAATGTGATATATACATAATGGAAAGAGCAAAAGAGGTCTACGAACCTCAGCATGGATAGATGACCAAAGACTAATGCTAAATAGTAGGGCAGAGGTGGGAAGCAAGTTGCAGAAACTATAAATAATGATGTCATTCATTTAAATAACAAAATACATATAGGAAGTAATACTATATATTGTTGCATACAAAAATGTAGCTGTTCAATTCAGTTAAGTCACTCAGTCGTGTCTGACTCTTTGCAACCCCAGGGACTGTAACACGCCAGGCTTCTCTGTCCATCACCAACTCCCAGAGCTTACTCAAACTCATGTTCATAGAGTCAGTGATGCCATCCAACCATCTTATCCTCTGCCATCCCCTTCTCCTCCTGCCTTCAATCTTTCCCAGCATCAGGGTCTTTTCCAATGAGTCAATTCTTCACATCAGTTGGCCAAAGGATTGGAGTGTCAGCTGCAACATCAGCCCTTCCAATGAAGATTCAAGACTAATCTCCTTTAGAATGGACTGACTGGATCTCCTTGCAGTCCAAGGGACTCTCAAGAGTCTTCTCCAACACCACAGTTCAAAAGCATCAGTTCTTCGGTGCTCAGCTTTCTTTATGGTCCAACTCTCACACCCATACAGAGAAGGCAATGGCAATTGCCTCCAGTACTCTCGCCTGGAAAATCCCTGGTGGGCTGCAGTCCAGGGGGTCGCACAGAGTTGGACACGACTGAAGTGACTTAGCGGCAGCAGCAGCAGCAGCACATCCATACAAGACTACTGGAAAAACCATAGCTTTGACTAGATGGACCTTTGTTGGCAAAGTAACATCTCTGCTTTTTAATATGCTGTCTAGGTTGGTCATAGCTTTTCTTCCAAGGAGCAAACATCTTTTAATTTCATGGCTGCAGTCACCTTCTGCAGTGATTTTGGAGCCCAAGAAAATAAAGTCTGACACTGTTTCCATGTTTCTCCATCTATTTGCCATGGAGTGATGGACCGGATGCCATGGACTAGATGCCATGATCTTAGTTATCTGAATGTTGAGCTTTAAGCCAACTTTTTCACTCTCCTCTTTCACCTTCATTAAGAGGCTTTTTAGTTCCTTTTTACTTTCTGCCATAAGGGTGGTGTTGTCTGAATATCTGAGGTTATTGATATTTCTCCTGGCAATGTTGATTCCAGCTTGTGCTTCTTCCAGCCCAGTGTTTCTCATGATGTACTCTGTGTATAAGTTAAATAAGCAGGGTGACAATATACATCCTTGACATACTCCTTTTCCTATTTGGAACCAATCTGTTCCATTGGTCAGTTCAGTTCAGTCGCTCAGTCATGTCCGACTCTTTGCAACCCCATAAACCACAGCACGCCAGGCTTCCCTCTCCATCACCAACTCCCGGAGTCCACCCAAATCCATGTCCATCTAGTCGATGATGCCATCCAGCTATCTCATCCTCTGTCATCCCCTTCTCCTCCTGCCCCCAATTCTTGCCTTGAGAACCCCATGAACAGTATGAAAAGGCAAAAAGATAGAACACTAAAAGATGAACCCCCCAAGTTGATAGGTGCCCAATATGCTACTGGAGGTCAGTGGAGAAATAACTCCAGAAAGAATGAAGGGATGGAACCAAAGCAAAAACGATGCCCAGTTGTGGATGTGACTGGTGATAGAACCAAGGTCTGATGCTGTAAAGAGAAATATTGCATAGGAACCTGGAATGTTAGGTCCATGAATCAAGGCAAATTGGAAGTGGTCAAACAGGAGATGGCAAGAGTGAATGTCAACATTCTAGGAATCAGGAACTGAGATGGACTGGAATCGGTGAATTTAACTCAGATGGCCATTATATCTACTACTGTGGGCAGGAATCCCTTAGAAGAAATGGAGTAGCCATCATGGTCAACAAGAGTCCAAAATGCAGTACTTGAATGCAATCTCAAAAATGACAGAATGATCTCTGTTCATTTCCAAGGCAAACCATTCAGTATCACGATAATCCAAGCCTATGCCCCAACCAGTAATGCTATTGTTCCATGTCCGGTTCTAACTCTTGCTTCCTGACCTGCATACAGGTTTCTCAAGAGACAGGTCAGATGGTCTGGTATTCCCATCTCTTTCAGAATTTTCCACAGTTTATTGTGATCCACACAGTCAAAGGCTTTGGCATAGTCAATAAAGCAGAAATAGATGTTTTTCTGGAACTCTCTTGCTTTTGTGATGATCCAGCAGATGTTGGCAATTTGATCTCTGGTTCCTCTGTCTTTTCTAAAACCAGCTTGAACATCTGGAAGCTCACAGTTCACGTATTGCTGAAGCCTGGCTTGGAGAATTTTGAGCATTACTTTACTCGCGTGTGAGATGAGTGCAATTGTGCAGTAGTTCGATAGACTTGGACTGTTGTGATAGTGAATGGTCCTTGGAAATGAACAGAGATCATTCTGTCATTTTTGAGACTGCACCCGAGTACTGTTACACCCGCTACTGTGGGCAAGAATCCCTTAGAAGAAATGGAGTAGCTACTCCATTTCTTCTAAGGGATTCTTGCCCACAGTAGCGGATGTAACAGTCATCTGAATTAAATTCGCCCATTCCAGTCCATTTTAGTTCACTGATTCCTAAAATGTGTTTGTTCACTCTTGTCGTCTCCTGTTTGACCGCTTCTAATTTGTCTTGATTCATGGACCTAACATGTCAGGTTCCTATGCAATATTGTTCTTTACAGCATAGGACTTTACTTCCATCACCAGTCTCATCCACAACTGGGCATTGTTTTCATTTTGTCTCCATCCCTTCATTCTTTCTGGAGTCATTCTCCACTCTTCTCCAGTCACATATTGGGCACCTACCAACCTGGGGAGTTCATCTTTCAGTGTCCTATCTTTTTGCCTTTTCAAGCTATTCATGGGGCTCTCAAGGCAAGAATACTGAAGCGGTTTGCCATTCCCTTCTCCAGTGGACCACATTCTGTCAGAACTCTCCACCATGACCCGTCCATCTTGGGTGGCCCCACATGGCATGGCTCATAGTTTCATTGAGTTAGGCAAGGCTGTGGTCCATGTGATCAGTTTGATTAGTTTTCTGTGGTTGTGGTTTTCATTCTGTCAGCCCTCTGATAGATAAGGAGGTATATGTTTTTTAATAGACTGTAAAGATCCATACCCAACTCATGAAAATGGTTTTGTTTCTATGGATGTGGGTGTGGGAGGAGTAGACTGGTTAAAGAGGATGGAATTTGGAATCTGAAACATATTTTATTTAAAAAAAAAAGACACTGGAGGAAAGTATGACCAGATGTTAACAGTTGTTAACTCTGGGAAGTGTGAGCGTGAGAATTTAACTTTTCTGTGATTTTTAAATTTCCCAAGAAAAGGTGGTGGGGTGGGAGAAAAGTTTGTCAGGGGAAAAGAATTGTATAGCTTTCCCTTTGAGCTTTGGAGGACCCTAGCAACGTGCACTTCCCTTTGTGAAACGATGAAAAACGGAGTGAATGCTGGACTTTCCCTGGAAAAAGCTCTTTCTGATGACAGGTTGTTTCCCTTCTCTTGACTTCTCACCGCACCCTGCACCACAGAGCACTCCTAGGAGACAGACAGCTACTTTTAACACGGAGAGGTGAAGGCTGTTTGCCCACATGGAGTAGTGTTTGTGAAGAACAAGTAATTTCCATGAACGTGATTTGTAGGTTTTAAATTCAACTCAACAACTCTGTTGTGTGTATTATTATTTAGTATATAGTACTGGAAAACTTGCTGTGTCATGGGGAATAAATAACAGAAAATGGCTGAAGATGTGGAACCCAAATCCCCAAAGGTCATTTACATTTTAAGTGAGGTTCTGAGAGAGTGAGAAATTGTCCCAAATTTTCCAAAACAAAAAATTGCCAAAGGTTATTCAGAAATTTTTCATAGAAGAAGACATTTCAGACAATGTGACATTGACACATCAGTAGACGTAGTTGATGTAAAAAGGTCTTCTGTTTGCACGGGTTTCTTCTATTGTACCTCTAAATAGGTCTGACTTTGAACAGGGGGAAAATGATACCCCCAGCAATGTCAATGGGGAGTGGGTACAATTTGGGTATCAGGGTAGAAAGGCTATTGTCTGGACTCATCACTGGTGCTATGCTTGAGCCCACGTGTGAACATGAAAAGTATAGAGCCTTCTTGGGAGAGGATATTTTGAAGTTAGTGGGCAACAAATAACACCTCTTTAAAAAAGATTTTAGTAAAAATAGTAGTAGTTCATTGCACCAGTTGGTGGCCACCATACTCTGCTATGCTCTTCCCAGTTGGCCCAATGGTAAAGAATCCGCCTACCAATGCAGGAGACACAGGTTCGATCCCTGAGTTGGAAAGATCCCCTGGAGAAGAAAATGGCAATCCATTCCAATATTCCTGCCTGGAAAATTCCATGGACAGAAGAGCCTAGCAGACTACAGTTCATGGCATAGCAGAGAGTCGGACAAAACTGAACAAGCACAAGCACGATACTCTGCTGTCCTTCCGTCAATGACAACGACAGAGCTGCACATCAGTTCAGTAGTCAGGAGTGAGACGTACTTGTTTTGACATCATTGTGTCTGTGAAAGAGAAAGAAGCCAGACTGGCGAAGATAGTCATCAATTGGCAGAATTGGTTAAAAATAACAGCAGTTCCAGTGTGGGTCATTTGGGAGAGGTAAAAGCTTGAATAGGCACTGGAATTCATCAGGAAATGTTAGCCCAGCTCTTCCTCTTTTAGCTTGGACAACATCTGGTCTCATTTCCACGACTTCTGTGTACCCAGTTGAAGGGAAACTCACTCCCATCCACAAATCACTTAACCTCTTACGATGCCTCATACTAAAAAAATAGCATGTTAGCAACCGGAGGGATTCCAATTTGTGGAGCTAAGTATTTGTTTTTTACTTAAGCCCTGATTTATTGTCTTTGGTTGTTTAGGGTAGGAGGTGGCTGATTTTTAACAAGAAGATAAACTTGCAGATGGAAATTCTTTCAAGCCATAAATACCACTAACTTGCCTGGTCCAGGGAAGTTCAAATAAAGACATTGGGATTTAGCGGCTCCTGAAATGTTTTCCTTCTTTTCTCATTGGCCAAGAGAAAGACATGTCCCACCATCAGCAGTATAGGCGCCAGACCCTGACCCAGGCCTGGATGCTAAACAATTCAGAGCTTCTCTTGCTAAGAAAGGAGGCAGAAGGTGACAAATTAGTCTATGCCAGTTAACCTCCAAAGGGGAAGCATAACTTTACACAGCAATCTCTGATGGTTTCCTTATCTGTTTTCTTTAGTATAAACACTGTCCTTCTTGAGTCCTCCCCTAGTCTCCTCGCAGGCGCTAGGGTTTAATTCTGAGTCATTAGCTAAATTCACCTCCTTTGCTCTGCTCCCTAATGCTGCTTCTATCTTCCCCCTTGGTCTTCTGCAGATCCTGGAAGATATGCACTCCTAGGGCTGGTGCAGTGTCTTATTCACTCCTGGCATCTACCACTATGTGGAGCAGAGCACCTACCACTGAGGAGGTGAGCAGTAGATGCTTGTCCATTGGCCAATTCTGTAGTCTTGGTGCTGTGTACACGAACACCTGGGGGAGCTACAAACAACAAGCAAGAAATGCTGCTCTGGCCTCACAGACCAACGGAATCCTGATCTCTGGGTGTGCAGTCCCATCACTGGCACATTTGGAAGGCTCCACGGGTGATTCTGATGTATGAAGAAGGTTGGCAATTACTGAGTTAATTAACTTTGCTTCACTCAGTATGTTTTGTTGGCTTCCAAGTTTGGAAAAGGGGGCTACTCTTTACTGCAGGGCACGGGCTTCTCATTGCAGTGGCTTCTCTTGCTGCAGAGCCCGGGCTCTAGGTGCTCAGGCTTCAGTATGCTGCGGCATGTAGGTGTAGTGGTTATGGTGTGTGGGCTTAGTTGCTCAGTGGCATGTGGGCTGTTTCCAGGACCAGGGATAGAACCCGTGTCCCCTGCTTTGGCACAAGCATTCTTAACCACTGGACCACCAGGGAAGCCCCAACATTAATATGTTATTATTATTATTATTTTTTAATATGTTATTATTGAAAGTTACCAGCAACTCTGCAGCCATCCTAGGTGTAGCAATATGGAAATCATTATTATTTCCAGACCACCTCCCTGGATCAGGTCTTTGCTCTCTTTGCCTTCACCTTTGGAATGCTTGTTACCTGTTTCCAGGTGTCTGAATCCTGTCAGTCTTAAAGGGCTATCTCCAAAAATGCTTCCTCTTTGACTTGGGATAAAAATCTCCTTTTAAGGCAGGGGCTCGAAAACTTTAGCAGATAGCTCATTCATCTGGAGGACTTCTTAAAATATGTGAGCTGATTCCTGGGCCCAGCCTTGAAGATCCTAATTCAGTAGATCTAGGGTGGCAGTCAAGAATTTATACTTCCAACCAGTTCCCAGGTACTACTGATGTCACTTGTTCACACTTTAAGTAGTGCTGTTTTAGGGCCCTGAACATTTTACGCTTCTATTGTGGTTATTTGAGTATAAATTTCTTTTTCAAGGAAACCAAGTTCTCAACAGAAAGGCCAACATCTATTAATACTTTCCCTTCTATCCAGAGGAAGAGCCCTTGGACTGGGACTTGAAGGGGCGCAGGGTTGGGAGCCCTACAGTGAGGAACCTGGGACCAGGGACAGGAGGTGGCTTGGTCTTGAGAGAGTAAGTGGATGGGATATGAAGGCACAAAGGGAAACCTTTAGTGATGTGTTAGGTTGCATTTTGAAAGATGGGTATGAGGGAGATCCTTGAAAAGCAGGCAGAAGACTGTTCATTTGAGCCTCTAACCTGCAAGAGCCAAGGGCTGAACTGCATGGTGTCATGACAAAATCCCATCCCATTACCAAAGCTATGTGGGGCTCTGACTTACTCTTGGCATTCCCAACTGTAGGTGCATATCCTAAATGTCCCGTAGACATTTTACTCTTCTAGCTCCCAGAGTCTATTGTTCTGCTAATGACTCTTGTCCAGGAGAACCCGACTCTGGGTATGTGAGCTGATGCTGGAAACCTGGACCGAACCAGAGCTTTGAGGTCACTGAGCCTGGTATCTCCTCCCACAAATTCTGGCTCATTCCTTCCCTGAACACCACTTGTGCTGCTTTGTTTGAAAGTGGCTTGACCAAGAAGCCAAGAAGCATCATTGCCTCTAGAAATTGTCTTTTTTTTTCACTTTCAGCATACACTTGGTTTAAGGAGATAATCATGAGAGACAGAAGGAGATGGAAGCCTGGAGGCAACAGGTCTGGCCTCAGTGAGAAGTCCTTGGTGCCATTCTGCAGGTTTTCTACTCTGCCTGCTTCACAGAGTACTGATGAGGTTAAATAATTAATGTCTGTGAATGTACTTTGTAAGCTTTAAAGCACTGCAGGAATGTAATTAATTATGTTTATAATTGCAGGTAATGTAATTATAATTATAATTACTTTGTGGGTAGAAGTGGAATAGGTCTATCCCATACCCATTCTCTAGTAAAATATCCTTGGTGGATATCCTTGGTGAGGTCATCTTGTTGTAGATTTGAGCTTGACTCACTCCCTCTGACTATATTTTCACTATTGGGAATATATGTATGACCTTGGCTCAAGGCCTGTTGGCTGTGCTTTAGAAAATGGGAACAAATGCATGGACTGATGCTGGGATACCCAGTATATTGGTAATAATATTCTTTGGCACTTATCTATCAGGTAGATAATGTTAAAGCAAATTGTTTATGAATTTACATGCATATATGTGTATGTGAAGTAAAAGTCACTAAGTCGTGTCTGATTCTTTATGACCCCATGGACTGTATGTAGCCTGCCAGGCTTCTCTGTCTATGGAATTCTCCAGGCCAGAGTACTGGAGTAGGTAGCCATTCCCTTCTCTAGGGGATCTTCCCAACTCAGGGATCGAACCCAGGTCTCCTGCAGTGCAAATGATTCTTTACCATCTGAACCCCGAGGGAAGCCCTTGTGTATATAGATATATAAAATGATGCTCACCAGGATCCTATAGCTAAATATAAAAACACACATGTAATTTGTATAACTGATATACATTAATAATTACTCTTAGTGGCAGTTATTTCCAGAAATCCACTAGAATTCAATATAATCTAAAATGATCCCACTACTGCTAAATTGTAAGTCTGCTCTATTAAGCAATGTTTATCAATACTAAGCTGAAAAATGTCCTTGTTACAGTATATTTTTTGTTCAGCAAAACCAGTATGTTTGATAGAAGTGCCAGGTAATTTACTTCCTTCTGCTAACATCATAATCTTAAAAAATAATGGTGTTTGAGCCCATGTTCTGGAGCAATGGGTATATTTGTGCCCCAGAGATATATACCAAAGCTAGGAATTCTTAGAGTTTATTAAAGAAATCTGTATTGTTACATGTGAGACTACTAGAACTATTGTCTGTACTTCTCCCCATTTGAAAGATCTGTATAATGGCAATATATTTAACACGGAAAATGCTTCTCTTTCACAAGAAACGTGTCACTTCTTGACATGGCAAGATTCTACCCAAGAAGCTAAATTGTATTTCTTTGGAGTCTCTGACCTTCTGCCTTTGTTCCTATGCACTGTTAATTGTTGTTAATTTCTAACACCTCATTAATTATTTCCATTAAAGATGTGGGAGAGGGAAATGCCCTTCATTCATGGATGGTCACACAACTAAATCATTAATAATTTTTAAAAGTGTGTTACTTTAAAAGTGAAGAGTGAATTTGAGCCATTTGCATTAGAGTTGGTGTGCTTCTGAGGGCTGGACAATGACACTCTTAAATTCTGCCGCTGTGTGGGTGGGGACACCAAAAGGACGCAGTTCTGGCTGAAGAAGACGCTGAATCACCTTTCGATTCCTTAACGACTGTAACATTTAGCCTCTAGTGCAGAATGTACTTTTCAGAGAACTTCTCTTTACAACTTTTTCTTCCTTTGTGAAAGAAGCCTAGAGGTGAAACCGTTTCCTCCAATGTCACAGCCCAAGTCAGCCACACAATTAGTACTTTACGTGGAGTTGCTGACTCCCACTCCGCTTCAGCCCACCAGACCATGCCGGGAGGTCAGCACTGGGGCTGTGATGACTTCCACTCCTACTTGAGGCTTTCACAGAGATGGAGCCAAGGCCATTTCCCTGACATTGGGCTGCCAATCTTAGAAAAACTTCTGGGACTGACATTTAGTGTTGAGATTTTTGTTTAGCACCTATCTTGAAAGCCCAGACAGAAGATCCTCCCCACCAGGTTTTAGGAATATTGCGAATCAAACATTATGTTGGAAAAGAAGGACTGAATATGGTCTGTAGGTTTGACCAACCAGTGGAAAATTGTAGGGCATGGACCAAATATTTGGGAATGTGAATAAAAATTGTCTTATGGGTGGAGATTTCAACAGTGAAGTCTGGACAGCTAGATTTTATAGCTAAAAGTAAATTCATTGCAGGGATAATATTTTGAACTTAAGGGTGGATATAATTCGTCTAGCTGAACCCTTTGTTTTGCTAATAAGACAATGGAGATCTGGAGAGGAAATGGAAACCCGTTACTGTGAATGAGGGGAATGTGAGAACAGGTTACTTAGGGGTTTTTATGGGTTCCAGTTTTGATTCTGCTTTTCATCTGGACTGTGACCTCAAGAGCAAGGGGAGCCAGCTTTCTCCTCTTTTTCCTTCCCTCTCACTCTCTCTTCTTCTGTGCTAGCGTACTGGGGAGATGGGAGGGAACGACTTTCTGCTTCCCGGAATAGACTGAAAACTATACCAGACAACTTGGGGTATCAGATGACACCACGGACAAAAGGCGAGGTTGGAAGTCTCCACAACAGGCTGTTCTCTAAATGAGAAACCATTTACCTTCAGGCCCCTCTTCCTTCACATCTGTAAAATGAGGCATTTATATTTCAGGTCTTTAGGGCTGTTGTTGTTCAGTTGCCCAGTTGTGTCCGACTCTTTGCAACTCCTTGGACTGCAGCACGCCAGGCCTCCCTGTCCCTCACCATCTCCCGGAGTTTGCCCAAGTTCATGTCCATTGCTTCAGTGATGCCATCCAGCCATCTCATCCTCCGACACCTTCTACTCCTTCTGCCCTCACTTATATTTCAAGTCTTAAAGCTTATCAGGCAGTTGGGTTCTAAGGTCTAAATTCCCCTATCACTTCTTCCTGTTGTTTAGACAGTGTCTTTTAATTGCTCTACAATAGTCTATGGATGCCACAAAATCCCACATGTAATTTATCCCTTCTTCTGTAAATGGTCATGTAAGTTGTCAGAAATTGTTTTCTTCTTTCTCTTTAGAAGTCATGCTGTGATAAACATTTTTGTACAAACATCTTTACAGATATGTATGAAAATTTCTCCACAGTTTTAATTTTTTTCAAATACTTCCAAATTAACCTCCAAAGTAACTATAATTTTCCAGTTGCACTCCTCCTACCTCTATTCCCAAAAACAATTACATGGGTTTTTACCATCTTACCATCTGCAGTCAGCTGACAGGATCCAAGTTCTTATTCTTAGGGATGTAGGTCCCCTCATCTCTGTTCCCTCCAAATCTTTGCTTCCCTTCAAATCTTCCTCCTCCATCAATTGTGGTGGTCTCTCCTTTGGTAAGAGGTGAAGAGGAAGCACCTAGCTTATACTCATGTTTGCGCCCTACTCTTCAGCTTCTGCTTTAATAATATTGTCTTGACTTCCCTGGTGGCTCAGATGGTAAAGTATCTGCCTACAATGTGGGAGACCCAGGTTCAATCCCTGGGTCAGGAAGGTCTCCTGGAGAAGGAAATGGCAACCCACTCCAGTACTCTTGCCTGGAAAATCCCATGGACAGTGGAACCTGGTAGGCTACATTCCATGGGGTCACAGAGAGCCGGACATGACTGAGTGAGTTCACTTTCACTTTTATCCCCCCAGTAGGGTGAATTTTTTAAATATGCAAGTTAGGAAGAAAATGCTTCTTCTCTTTAATGCTGTTTCATCCCTTCCTTAAGCTAAAGAGCAAGTCACATGGCCAACTGCTTGAAAAGGAGGAAGGTCAAAGGGGAGAAAAAGAAGCACAAAAATAATCAGATAATATTTTAAATTTTCTTGTCTTTCATCATGTATGTGCCTTTAACAAATTGCCTTTATTGAAAATAATAAAACTACATGAAATCTGAATTATCTAGGGAATCTAGAACAGAGGGCCACTGTTACTATAACCTTCCCCATTTCTGTCTTAGATTATGAGATAGTATTTCATTATTTGCATGTGGGCCTTATATTTCAAATAGGAAGAACAATGATCCAGAGTTAGGTTGATCAGCTAGGTATATGCCCAGGCAGGGAGAGGAAAAGAGGGAATCCAAGAAACATTTTAAAGGGGAAGAGATTGAATGAAGGGAAGAGCGAGGAAAAGAAGCTCATGATTTTGAGCCAAGGAAAGAAAAATGCTTGTCCCTTTGATAAGAAGGGATTTCCCTGGTGGCTCAGATGGTAAAGCATCTGCCCACAATGTGGGAGACCCGGGGTTCGATCCCTGAGTTGGGAAGATCCTCTGGAGAAGGAAATGGCAACCCACTTTAGTACTCTTGCCTGGAAAATCCTATGGATGGAGGGGCCTGGTGGGCTACAGTCCATGGGGTCACAAAGAGTCAGACACGACTGAGAGTCTTCACTTTTTGGTAAGAAATGGGAGACAGGTGTAGCTCAAGACGGCAGGTAGAAGTTGATGGATTAGAATTTGGGTCTACAGAATGTGGTCATCTCCAGGAGAAATTTCCTCCCAACAGAACTTCCTTTTCTTTAAAGCTGTAGCCAACATGCTAACAGCCCTTTTGCTGCCTTCTCCATGTGATTCACAGGGACACCCTTTTACTGTGTGGAATGTTTTCTTGCCCACACCAGTCATCCTCTGCTCATTCAGTGCTTTCCGTTCCTAGCACAATTCCTAGACCTCTGAACTGTGCACAGGTGTGTGTGTGAGCCTGTGTGCAGGCAAAAGACATACAACATACACACACATGCACACGGATAAACCCACAGACTGGAGACACTGGATTCATACGCCCCCAGAGGAAGGACTAACTTCCTTTCATGTCCTCAGAATGGGCTTCCTTGAATTTACCAGAGAACATCCTTGAATGGGGGCGGCTCTGCCACAGTCCTTCCGCACATCTCTGGAAAGTGAATTACTCTCCATTAGGTGAATATTCTACTGGAGGTTCCCACTTGGCATGCCTCCCAGATCCACCTTCTTATTAACCCTCTGATAATATTGCTATTCCTTGCCCTCTTTGAAGTTTTCTCAAAAATATTCAGCAAATTTTATTTCATTTCCCTCCTGTCTCCTTCCTTCCACAACATCAAGGCCATAGATACCTCAGTGCTGACTGTACCTTCAGTTCAGCTCAGCCAGAGGCAAGCAAAACAAGGACATTTCTACTCAGTTTATTTGAAACACTTTGTGAAACAGACTGTTCTGAGTCATCAGTGATGTCCTGTTTCTAGGACAAAGAATAATTGCTCTGACCTCATAGCTGCTCTTTTCAAGGACTCAGGTTTAAAGGTTATAAAGAGCTATTCAAACTCAATTGTTTCTAGTTCCTCTCTCACATTTCCCACTGCCTTTCAATATATGATGGGATGCTCATTCATAGCCATAGACCAGTTCAAGTAATCCATGCTCCCAAGATTATAAAATGAAAAATCATTCACTCCTTTATTTATGATTTCAACCACCATTTCTGGAGGACCCTGACATTTGTACCAAAGGTCAAAGATATCCTGTGAGAGACATTCTGGAGTGGAACACAACTATAGCCACTGACTATAGCTAAAGTGGAATAAATTGCCCATCTTTTGTGTTGTTGTCGTCTCTACTTTTCTTTTTTGTCTTTTCTATATTTCTTTACTTTTCATTCTTTATCTCTCTAGTTCTCTTTTTTCTCTATTTTCCCCTTCTTTTTCACCATCTCATTCTGCCATGTTATTTTCAAAAGGTGATCTTGTGTTCTGTCTCCCCTACTTGTTTCACAGTACCAATAGTTATCAATGGATGAAAGACAAACCACCATTCTTTCCAAATAAGGTCATTTGGCAATCTTAGTCATCTGAGATTTTACCAAAAAGATGGGGGAAAAAATGTGTAAACTACTGAATCAGTGGATAAAGCTATTGGAAAAAAATGAAAGATCTTAAGACTTGGAAAGAAAGGCCACATTTTCTGAATAAAAAGTCAGCTCCTGGATTTTTCAGGATTGCCTTGGTTTTATTGTGGTAATAAACAGCTTCCAAATGTCAGTGACTTAATCTAAAAAGAGTTTGCTTCTTGCTGATGTCCACCATGGGCCTGTGAAGGACTTAGCTCCACCAAGTCACTTAGGAATCCAGGATCCTGGGCCTTCTGTCATCTCAACACAGGCTTCCAAGCTCACTCACTTCTGCCCAGGAAGAGAGAGCTGGGGAGTCTTCTGAAAATAAAATGCTTTGGCCCAGAAGTGACACATAGTACCTCTGTTCCCAACAAGAGAGCAGTCACACAGCAATATCCACTGCCTAGCAGCAGCCTCCATGTGCCTGAGAGGAGAGCAGGCCTGACTCTGTGTCACCCTAGTAGTGTCCAGCACAGCACGTGGTCAGCAAGTTTGAAATGAAGACCATGGAAGGTCCCGAATATCTGGCTGCAAGGCAAGTGGAGAGCAAAGAGCCAAGCTGTGTCCTTCAGCAACAGACCTGAGGCCTGTCCCCTCTGGTTGCTGTTTTACAAGCACATATCTCTGGCTACACAAACTCCTCACCATCTTAGGTAACCTCCACAGATCCTTGTACATGAAGGCAGAATTCTTGATAAACCCATGTGTGTCTTTTTAGCCAATAAAGCATCCATCTCAAATTACTAAAAGAATTCATCCATAAGGTCGAATATTCCTTTTAATTTACCTCTTTAATTAAGGTGTGGGGTTTGTGAGACTTGAACCACTAAGAAGCGTAAACTATCTAAGACTGGGAGGCCATCCCTTGCCTGTGACCATGTGATGATGGAGTGAGGCTGCCAGGGAGCCAGGCTGTCAAGAAGGATGAGACAGCCCCATCTATTGTGGCCATCAACCTGAGTACATAGCTGAGTGTATCACTTCCCTCAGATACATTCTCTCAAAGTGAAATTAACTTTATGGTGTACGCAATGGTAAAATCTTTTTGGATGCTTTTATGTAATGACCCAGGAGTTTGCAGATAAGTGACTGTTGAGTAGCTATAAACTAGAGTCTGCATATACTTCTGAACTTCCTGGAACACCAAAGATCAAGGTCCTTAAAATCATCTATTTAAGAGTGGGTACATGCTGATCCCTTAACGGAGCTCAGCCTAAAAGAGACAAAAGCTGAGAAAACCAGCTCAACACGTGGCAAATAAGAGCTGAGGCCCTAAACTAGGCTGATTCTTTGCATCCTGGGTGCCCAGTTATGAGCTTGTGTGACCTTGATCAAGTTATAGAATGTCTTTAAACTCTAGTTTCCCATAAAATGAGGGTGAAAAGAGTACCTGTCTAAGAGACTTGTTGTAAGAATTAAATGAGGTGATGATACTTAGCAGAGTGCCTGGCTCATTCCGAGAGGTCAGAAAATGTTACTAGTAGCTATTATATTATTCATATTGTTCAGTGATGCAAGCATGTATGGAGTGTGACCTTAAGCAAAACACATGCTAGACACTGGAAGATATGCTTGAATGAACAAGTCAGAGCCTCTGCCTTTCAGGGATTTGCAAACGTGTGTGTGTGTGTGTGTGTGTGTGTGTGTGTGTGTGTGTGTGTG